>CM077452.1:19614017-20214017 GCA_039654765.1 Mylopharyngodon piceus
ATTATTTATATACTATTATAGTATTTCTTTCATATTTTGAATCTGCTTTTATTTTTATATTTTCAGTTTTCATTTTAATATTTAGTCATTTTGATTTTATTATTTGTATTGGTTAACTATAATCATAAAAATGTTACTTAACCATTTTCGTTACCCCTAACTTATTTCAGCTAGTTGCTAGTTTGATCTACTTGAAGTACTAGAAGAACTTAATAAATGAAATTAATAAAGTTAATAAAAACTATATAGACATTTGAACAAAAACTAATAGAAATGCTAAAAATACAAAATATCTAAAATTTTAAAACTAAAGTGAAAACAGAAAATATAAAAATAAAATCTAATTCAAAATATTAATAAAACTTTAATAGTATATCAGTGATATAACACTGATTTTCATTACCAAAAACTAAGTTTTAGTTTAACATTAACAACACTGACTTCAATTACAGTCGTCGGCCTGTACAAGGTTGAAGACCCCTGATAAAGTAACTTTTCCATCCTATTTTCTGTTGCACAGGGATTTGTTGTGATGCTTGACAAAGTGGTCTCCTTCTCCTTAAACACAGAGGTGGGTTTGTTCATCTTCCTCATGCTGAGGACCTCCAGATCTGAGCGCTTCAAGTGAGTACATTTGAGAATTTGTGCATCTGTATGTGCATCCATTCTCCTGTTTCACCACTCCTTCCTGTTTACAGGCATCTGACGGTGCCTCTGGCGGCGAACGAGAGACTCTTCAGGCTCCACTGGCTGCTCCCCATCTACTTCCTGTTCGCTGTGGCTTATGACATCTTCCAGAGCATCCTAGAGATCACTGAGAACATGTCGCTCGTCCTCCACGCCAATTCTTCTCTTGGATGAGAGAGCTGAGAGAGACTGGATATCAGGTGGGGCAAAATGCTGCTGAGATGCCTCAGGAATGAACAGTTATTACCTCACACTGTGCCAGTGAGCCAAACCCAACACACACAACACAGCTAACGTTTTCACTGCTATAGATGGTAGTGCATCAAGAGCACATACTGATCACAGAACAAGCCTCAGGCAGTGACGTCTCATGCGAAATATTTATAGTTATTCTTCAGGCAAAATGGCCCCTCATTCACGCATGCTAAGAATATATTTCATATCCCCCCACTTCATTTTAATCCAGTAAATTGCATGTACTCCCAGTGAGTTATGGAAGCATATTTTAATTTCATCAACAATGCACTGTGATTAAATCTGCAGTCGCACCATCAAACCATAGCAACGTTCCCAGAAAAGCTGCTACTTTTAACAAAGAGATCTTTAAGGAAATCATGGGCTATTATTGTTGTCCAGTATATAATTTGTGATTTAACGAGCAGGCTGGAGTGCTTTGACAAGGAATAAACCACAAGACTGCAGAATAAAATATAGTGATTTGATTCGAGAGGTGTGAGTAGGGTTGGGAATCGAAAATCGATTCCAATTCTGGACTTAAGGTCAGGAATCAGATGCTTGTTATGTAATTAAAATTTTGATTCCTCTTATCGATTCATTTTTGTGCCTTTTAATATGACTTTAAACCATTCAAATGCAAGAAGACTAGCATGCTGTTTTCTGTGCTGTACACACATCCAAAACGTGTGCACAGAAAGCCGCCTTTCATACTGAATAGTGCGTGATACTGAACTGAGTTCTCTTCTGCATCTTTTTGCACTTGAACGGACAAATACACACAAAAATGTCAAAATATCCCCATAAACACAGTGGGCTATGTCTTAAGTGAACGTAAACAGTTGACAAAAACGCATGACAATATATCCGTGCAGCTCTTAAAGTGACGGCAGCAGGAATATTAGGCTGCCGTCACTTTAAGAGCTGCACAGATATACTGTCATGTGTTTTTGTCAACTGTTTACTTTCACTTAAGACATAACCCAGTTTACACGAGGATATTTTGACATTTTTGTGTGTATTTGTCTGTTCAAGTGCAATATCTATAATGATGTTAATCAAACAACAAAAACACAGAAAATTCATTTGCTGTTCTTGACTGAATAACGTTCGTAACTATATTTGTAATGTAAAATAACACTGCACTTTATAAATAAAATACACATTTGATTATAGTTTCTATACCTGAAAGTCTTTCGCAATAAGATTTATAATAAATGTGGATATTGAAGTTGTTTTTTTTAACCTTATTGGAATCAAAATTAGGAATCGATAAGCTGAATCAAATGATACCCAACCCTACATACCCTGTTTACATATGTATATGTCATGCCGCTTGAATTTATTTATTCAGTTTTTAAAATTGTATTTATTGGTATAATGTAATAAATTGAAAGAAGATATTTTCTTGGCAAAATTACTTGCATCTAATATTAAAGCATGACTATTATTAAACTTATTATGGGAATAGCTCAACTAAAAACAGGAATTCTGTGGAAAAAAAAGAAAATATGTTTTTGTATTACACAGCATATTATTTAAAAAAATAGAAAGAATTGTGTAAATGATATCTAAACACTAATACTATTGCCGATATTATCTAATTAGTATAATAGTATTATTATTACAATTTTATATATATAGATAGATAGATCGATAGATCGATGGATGGATGAATGGATAGGTAGATAGATATAGCAGCATCACTTCATTTTAAATAGAGAAATCAGGAGAATGAAAACAGCTGTAATATCAAAATATACTTTATTTTGGACTTCAGATCTGATTCAAATGACAACAGATCAATGCAATGCAAGGGGGAAATTTTGCAACCAAAAACGTTTGACTGGGAAAACAAAGGTCAGGTGTGGGGACATCTGAGAACACGTGGGACTCAGAGAGAGCAAAATTGAGGTCTAAGCTGTACACCCTCAAACCGACCTCCAGTAGTTTGTTGGGGTTTCTTTTTTTTTTTTTTTCCTCTTTTTTGCTTATTTCTTTACTCCTTTTTTTTTTTTTTTATAGCTACAAAGAAATATGAATTACAAAAGTTTTAAAAGAGTACAAAAAGTCCAGGAGACACAGACGCAGTAAGAATAATGATTAGAAATGACACTGGGGAACTGAAGGTTGCTTTGGGCAGGCAGATGCTGGGGCGATTAAAGAGAAGAGCAAACACCCTTCTGTTGTCGTAGACTGTAATAAATAGTGTTCAGATGTGTGTTTTTATCAGTTTTACACAGACCTCAAAATACCACACCCTTGTTTAAAATTCAAGGTTAAACATGTAATGTCCTAAAATATCTTTCTGATGGAGGAAAAAGAGAGATTCAGAGCCTCTATCATGGGACAGAGACACTCTTTGGGTCTGTGACTACTTTTTTTTCCCCTCAATGGATGAGGCATTGAAAAGTTTAACTGTCTAAACACTGAGAAAAACCAAAAACACATTAGTATAGACTGTCCTCATGCATGCAATTACTGTAAATGAACATCAGCATCTCACATGGTAGTGCAGAAAATCCCAAAATGTCATTCAGATGTTTGTTCAATGTTCTGAGCATCAGACTTGCTTTAAGTTTTGGGTTCTCCAATAAAAACATGCTCAATGTAATGTATTCGATGTGAGTTTGTTTTTAAATGCCTGAAGTTGCAAGACATCATGAACAAGTAAATAATTCATTTATTAAAATGATGTATGAAATATGTTTAATTTGAAATACTGCAAACCTAAAGCAAGTCTTTTGTTTTTAAATCTACATGCATGTCAAACGGTCCTTGGCTGCTGAAACATCTTGACCTGAGGAACAGAATTCTTTGTTAATTTTAAGGGGAACTGAATATAGTATGGGTGAACAGATGTATTTCCTGTAGATGTGTGCGTGCCTGTTTTTTGTTTTGTGGTTAATGTACCTCTCATTTGGGGGGATACGGTACAAGGGGGAATAACAATTACACCATAGCATAAAAACTAAAAGCGAAGAACAAGAAAAAGATTGAGAAGTTTTCTTTTTCCCATGTCCCCACACTGTTGAAATCACAAAACATCCAGTACCAAAAGACTAAATAACTGTACTTGTGTCAAACGGAGGAAAACATGAGTCCTGGAATCATGCAGCTGTGACGTCAAATCAAATGTGCGAAAGAAAGAGGGGGGAAGGAAAATAAAATGTTTGATATGTCAGCACACGGAAACGGAAACTACCAACAAAGATTAAAATCCTTTCGTTTGTTTATTTTGATGAGATTCGTTTTGAAGAACAAATAGTAAAATATCTTCCAAATTTGGTACATACACCAGTCCTCTTGTCTTTCTTCTTCCTCTGCTATATTGTTTTTTTTTTTCCACCTTACAAAAGTCATTTGAGTGTCTCGGGTTGGAATCACGTCCTCTGCGCTCGGCCTGTGGCGTCAGGGTGCTTGTGTTTGTCTGTAGTGGCTGGCCATGGTTCACTAGGGACTGTAGCAGTTTGAGGGTCAGGGACAGTCATTTTGGCTATGTACACATTCATAGTCGGTCCATGGCTTCCAGCAAGCAACGCTATTTCCGCAGATCTAATACACAAACCTGAAATGAAATCAAAACAAAAAAAAAAATTAATAGGCATTAACATCCATAACCTTTGCTTGCGGCACAGAGGAAGCTTGTACTTACAGAGCCGTCCGACGCACTTGCTCCTACTTTGTCTCCTGCTGCATTCCAGCAAACTTCAAAAATGCCCCCTGTCCCTCTGTAGCTATGGACTAAAGCACCAGTCTGTGAAAATGACATGGACAAAAGAGTTCATGTCATGCTGTAGTGTTGATTAGTTTGCATGTGATGAATCAGAAAACGTCCAATCTTACCTGTGTGTTCCAGATGTGGACACACTTGTCAAAAGAGCCGCTGGCTAGATGGCGTCCGTCAGGGCTAAAGGCCACGCTGTACACGGGCTCCTGGTGTTTGGTTAGTGTGTGGATGCAGATGCCTCGATCTACGTCCCAAAGCCGAACAGTGGAGTCAAAAGAAGCACTAGAGTTGTCAGAGAATAACACGATCAGTTTGTGTTTAGGGTCATTTATGGTTTTATTTAAAAGCACACATTTTTATTAGGGATGCTACGTCACAAAAAATCTGGCCAATACCGCTAAACTATTATTTTAATGTGATTTTTTTTTTTATGGATGATGACCGACATTGGAAATCAATGGAAACATTACATCTTTATACTGTACTTTGTTTTACAGTTTATCAGTTGAGTCAAAAGCCTCAGGTAACTAATTCTAAAACATCACTTTAAAACTAGCAACAAAGGAACACTGAGTTGCTTCATTGAAGTGTATTGTATTATGAGAGAGAGGTCGACTAAACAAGTGTATTACTTGGATCTAGCTGATATTCTTCAGGCCAATCTTGTATCCATAATCACAAAATCAGTTTGAATGTCCACTGAGGAAACTGGTACTGAGGTCCACTGTCTTTGTTCTTTTAACAGTTAAGGGGATTTCACATGACAGCGCTAGTCAATGCATTTGTAAGTTGCATCTTATAAGGTGGTGTTTAAAGTAAAAATAACATCCTTGTTTCAGTCCCTTTCAATATAAAAGTCTTTGCTACTGATAAAGACAGTCTTTGCTGTAACCTTCACTGAAGTTGAAATCACAATCACTAACGGACTCTCTCAATACCAAACACGGTATGTTATTTATATAAAATATTTATTAAAAAATAATATCTAAATAAACAATATTAGCCATTATAAAAGTATAAGAAGTTTGTACAATAGGTAATAAACTCAAGCAAACTTTTTCAGTCAAAAGTAGCGCTCTAGTTATAGTACAGGATTTAAGTTAAATAACAATAGGAAGTTATGAAACTTAACTTTGCCTTTAGCCAAATCAATTTACTCTGGAACAAGTAATAGATTAATAAGACCAAAGATTGCCTGTTTGATATACCCAAAATAAATTATATCTCATGTTTAAATACCATCTACATAAGAGACAGTGGCAAATTCCCGAAGGACCAACCGAGATTAAGGTGATCTCCAGGGGTACATGAGCACTGAACGGCCAAATAGGCACATACATATATATACATATTTTATATATATATATATATATATATATACACACACACACACACACACATTATTTATATATATATATATATAAATAATGTGTGTGTATATATATATATATATACACACACACACATTATTTTTATATATATATAAATAATGTGTGTGTATATATATATATATATATATATATATATATATATACACACACACACACACACACATTATTTATATATATATATATATAAATAATGTGTGTGTATATATAAGAGACTGTATTTTTTCATTTTTGATATATTTTTACTAGTGGGTGCAGGACACTATAGTTCATTTATGTAAGTGAGGATAGCAAAAATAAAGTAAACTGTGACATACCCAAAAATTCTTCATACAGTGGACTACCAGTAAAATTGATGAAAATTTGGAACCAAAAATGATTCAGACACTTTGACCTGACCATGTTTTGCTTAAGTGTTATCTGACATAATTAAGATTAATTTTTCTGACACAGTTTAACTGAGATCTTGTCATATTTTATTATCATTTTTTTTAACTATAGTGAATAAACTGTATTAATGGATAAAATGTTCAAGGTGTCTGAATAAATTTTGGTTTGACTGTATATACACTTGATATGGCATGAATATATCATGCATCTCTTATCTTTTTTAAGAACACATTTGATGCAGTAAATCTGATACAATTGGCTAAATCCAATATATACTAGTTTATAACTAGTCGCAATGGTGAACATGCATTAATATTAACACTTAAACAAACTAGATGCAAAAATGTTCTGAGGAGGTCTTCTAAGTATGGTTAGTTTTGGGTCATTTTCTGGTTCGATAGAGTCCTCTTAAGTGCTCTTACATTGTGAACACCAAAAGCACTGAGCTCACATGCGGCCTAATGGTTAGAGAGTCAAACTTGTAACCTAAAGATTGTTGATTCGAGTCTCAGTACCGGCAGGAAATGTAGGTGGGGGGAGTGAATTAACAGCACACTCTTCCACTTTCATTACCCACATTACCCGGGCGCTGCAGCAAAAATGGCTGCCCACTGTTCAGGGTCTGTGTTCAATACTCACTGTACTAATACTGTGCACTTGGATGGGTGAACTGCAGAGCACTAATTTCCCAGTATGGGACACCATACTTGGCTACATGTCACACGTCACATCTAGCTGGTTCACTTTATCTGAACTGGGTTTATTTAACTAATTTCCCCGACAGCATTTATAAAAAAAAAAAATAAATAAATAAAAAAAAATATATTTTTGATCATTTTCACAGAACTTTAATGGCCCCCAGAATATTTTGTTGGATGAATATCTATCTGAGCATACAATATATCAAAAAAAGAACTATCTTCTAACGCTTGTTTCTGCTTCACTTGTTTTTGGATCTGGAGATTGTTACTCTTTCAGTAGATGCATAATAGCACCCCCTACTGTATAACAGTGAAAACATGTATTGCCTGAAAATTCTGTCAACGGCGGGGAAAGAGTTAAAGCACTATTTGTACAAAAAACACCCCTAATTCATGGAGTAGCAGCTGGTGAATGGAATATTAAAGGATGATGACTCTACCTGGCCAGCATTAGATTGGCATTGGGGTTGTTGGTTCCTGGACCTGTGGGGCTCCATTTGATAGTGTAGATTTCTTTGCTGTGAGCTTGTAAATCATGAACACAAGTGTCCTGTTTCATACTCCAGATCTAGGACATTGGAAGAAGCAATGATTTAGATCACCAGGACAACATTTGCATTTCAAAACACCTTGTGAAATGTGCACTACGTACTTGCAGTCATCTACGATTCTGAATTTCTATATAGTGTAGCCAGTGTGGTAAGGAGTCTTACCTTCAGAGTCATATCATCAGAACACGACGCCAGCAGGTTGCCAGTCGGATCCCATTTGATTGCATTAACTTCATTCTGGAGGCAGAGAAGACACATTTTGATATTCATCTCTTTGGCAGACTGGAGTGGTAGGAAACAGTGGGAAGAGCAGACAGTTCTTACTGTGTGTCCTTGGAATGTCTTAATGGGTCGGTCCTGGCCCAGTTTGCACACATGGATGCACATGTCTGTGCTACAAGAGGCAAACGTGTTGTTACTCTGCCAGTCTACGTCCAGAGCGGGTGCTGAAGTGAGAGGGAGAAAAGGCCACAGCATAAGAGCTTTTTCCCCTCAAAATAGTCAATTGCTCACAATATCAGTATATATTATTTCTGTGAACCTGAATGAAACGGGAACTGCTGTTTGGCTTCCCCTGTGTGAGCATCCCAAATGATTGTTGTCTGAAGAAAAGAAGGAAATATTAACTCATCTGTGACAGGGTGAACTGATATGTAAATGTGCCACTAGCAACACAAACATATTAACTAGGTGAATTATTCACTAGATACTTACATTCTCTGAAAAAAATGTGAATAGTGGATGACTGTGAAAAACTCAACTATAACGCAAGTGTCCTAGGTCAGGGATTCCCAAACTTTTTTTGTCAGTCGAAACCTTAAGTATTTACTTGAAGTAATCATCTGAGATTAAGTTAATTTAACATTCACATTATCATAATTCTCTGATGTTGGTTTATCATCACACGACATGCAGATAAACAAAACATTTCATCAAATATAGTAAGCATTTTATTTTGATTGTTTATATTTTAAAATTATTTATTCTAATTCTATCTCTCTATGATTTCACAAACCCCAGTTTGGGAAACCCTGGTCCAGGGTTACTAACGTTTTAGGTGTCAGGGTGTTGCTATGCGGTATTGCAGTAGTTTGTAGCATGTTGCTATTGTTCTGAGTGCTTTCTTACTACACTTTACAGACCGTAGTTTCCTTCTCGTACCTTATCAACACCGGCGCTGAGGATAAAGTTTCCTTTTTTGTTCCATTTTAATGCGAAAATTGGACCTTTATGTTGCCCCAGGGTACTGGCCAGATTACCTGTGAATGAACACAGTTCTGTCATGACAACTCTCTGAGTGTTTGGCATGGTAATGGATATGACAACGTTTGGTCTTGGTGGAATAGATCTGCTACGCTGCTGCTGCTGGAGAGCAAGTACGGGACTTGCTACTGCCAATACAAACATGACACACTGCTGTGAGCAAGCAAGACATGCTGCTGCTGTACAATATAGCGTACATGAATTACCCGTAGCAGATCTATACAGGTGGAGCTGGGGAAGGTGGAGGGTTTCTGAAAGCGCGCTGCAAATGCTGAACAAGTATTTGAGCAGCGAGCTCATTGGTTACTGATACAGCAGGAACCAATCAGCTGTGCCCTATAGAGAATGATGTGATTGCAAGCAGGTTGAGTTAAAGACCTATTAGCCTGCGTCATCTTTAGTTTCATGACAGAACTTTGTATTTATCAGACTGCTAAATAGACAGAGAAAAGCATGCTGTTGCAGAAGGCAAAAAACCTGTTTGCTTACCATCTTTAGTCCATATTCTTGCAAAGCCATCATAGGAGCCTGTCGCTAATAGTGTACCTTCACTCTGAAAAACACAGAGGAAACGTTAGTCTTTCAATATACACAGAACAGGGAGAGTGTTGTCGGAGCTGAACTCACGTTCCAGTCTAACGATGTGACGTCTTTGTTGCTGGGCACATCTTGGCCACCTTCCCGTATGCAGTGCCTCAGGACGAGCTGTGTAGAGCTACTACTGCTGTTCTCGCTCAGATTCCAGATACGTGCTGTTGAGTCTCCAGACCTGTGAAGAGTCAGAGTATTAAATAACACTGCATTCATTGACTTCTCTTTTCTACAGATACACCAATCATGCTCGTTCTTTCCCAATATCGATACTCGAACGATCTGTTGCCAATTTCTATTCTTGATTTTCATATAATAAAATATATACTGCTACTACAAATTACAATTTATGTTACTAGAGTGCCAAAGTAAACATTTGGATAGTTTTGTGGCCTTTCTGGAGCTTGAAAGTGCAGGGTAACGCCATGACTAACCCAGAGTATCGACACATCTAACAGATGCCGATCAATTTAAAAAGGTCAGTATCTTAGCGGTGTTACCAATCCAGCCATCGGATCAGTGCATCCCTGCTGAGTACTCAGTGAGGATGAATGGATAAAATGATTCAGTGATGGAAAGAGACTGTGTAAACTGACCCGGAGGCGAGCAGGTCACTGACGGGGTTCCAGGCGCAGATGAAGACCTCTGACTCGTGACCTCTCAGGACCATGGCTTTATTCTGAGGGATCTCCACATCCACGTCCACCTCCATCATGTCTGCATGGTTATCTGCACATGATATCACATGACATCCATCATTAAGAGGAAGGACGCAACAGCTTTTTGATTTATAGCCACAGTACATAGCTGAAAGCTACAAAATTCACACCATTATGTAACATTAAAAAAAAACAACAATCATTCAGTGACTCACTAGGTAAGGCGTGTGCACCGTTCTCCTCTCCATTTGCGGTGTTCTCTCCATTTTTGGCGTTACCCTGCATGTTGGCGCTGGTTGCAGAGGGCGCTGCGGCGGCCTGTTGCTGGGCCAGTTTGTCTCTGTACGCCTGCTGCCGGGTTTGTACGACATCGGGCATCACCGCGTCAATCAATGACAGAGATTCAATTGGCCGCCCATCGAACAGTGTGCCGTCCTGCGGACAGAAGTCAACATATCAGCCATGCACTCAATGTTAAGGAGATTTTGTGCATCATAACCAATATCGTTATCTGGGTGAACCTCACAAAACCATCTGCAGGTTGGATTTCAACCCAAAATTAAACAAGAAATGATAACATTTTTAGAACCACTCAGACTTTTGTCATTAATATCACAAAGCAAAACTATTTAAGCATTATACATCTGTGAAAAAAAAAAAAAAAATCTGCATGTATAAAATATGCAAATGTGATTGTTAATTTAAAAAATCCTTGATTCATCTGTAATTAAAGCTGTGATGTCACCTCATTGATGCTGACTTCAGCCTCCACATACTGCAGGCCCTTCTGGATGATGGAAATCAGGGCAGCAGGGGGCACTAGGGCGCCGTTGATGTTAGACTGACTGATGTGGCTCTCAATGCCGAATGTGAAGGCCGAGTGGGAAAACCCTGCCAGAGGGAATGATAAACACTTCAGTGTGACGCTTGCTGGATCAACTTTCTCTCCAGTGGAGGGTATCATGTGTGCTCCCTTAAACTACACCCTGACTGTGAACAGTCATAGTGTTTTACTGTAATCAATGCTGATAACAGCTTGTGTCCCAAAACTCATAGTGACAGATACACAAGTGATCTGCAATAAAGAGTGAAAGGAATAGTTCCAACAAGATGTGAAAATTCTGCGTTATTTAATCCCCCAATGCTGTTTTTTTTTTTTTTTCACCTAACACTCAAGTAGATATTTTATGAAAAATTGTTACGCAATTAATGTCATAAAGGAGCTGTCATGTGGCTACAAAAGACATGTGGACCGTTTCGATTATACTTTCTTTATGATATTCTGGTCCTTTTTGGATACATAAACAACCTCCTGGTCATTATTAATTGTCATGACTGCAAGAGCTGTATGAGTTTGTTTGGATACAATTTTGAAGTGATCATTTAATCAGCACTTACCTGACTCCTGCAGGTATCTATACACCAGGAAGTTGACCTCATCGCTGCTAATACTCATCTTCACACCTGCTTACACCATGAGGTCAGCACACAGGACACAAGCCTGAGAGAGAAAGGACACAAACAAATCAGAAAGCCATCTCACAGAATGACACTAAAAACGACAACAGAAAAGGTATGGATATTGCCAGGCTTTCTGCCTTCCACTCAAGGGACTCAGTGTGCATTTAAAAAAAAAAAAAAAAAAACTCTTTTACAGTGCAATAAGGGGGTAAAAACTCTCTTTGTCAGCAGGAACCTGAGTGTGTACTATGCTGCCAGAGGTTACCAAGGGCTTCACAGCCCTGCATGGCTGAATAACAAGTTGTAGTACCTAGAGTATCCATTACACTGTGGTGGTGCTGCTGCACCAAACCTGCAGAGCAGTAAAAGCATCTGCCACTGAAAATGTTTACATGAGGGCTACTACAGAATACCTTTGTTTACTTGTGTTTGACACTTGAATTCATTGTGATTTTGGCATTACAGAGCTGCCAAAATGTCAGTTTACACTTACAGATGCGTTTAATTTTGTAGCACAGGAACATCTACTTGAAATTAAAAGTGACCTAGATTTGACAATGAAAATGTTGGTTCTTGCACAGTAAAATTGTTCACTTTGTGATTTAAAGCAAAAAAAAAAAAAAAAAAAAAATTGATTCTCAAGGACACTGCTAAACTTGTTCATGTTCAATTTTGGGTGGTTTATTTAAATAATACACTATATTAAGCCTCAATTTCAAGACTCCACTCAGCATTGGACTTTCTCCAGAAAAGAGCATCTCCGAGCACAAACATTTTCAGTTCCACCTCGAAAATCTGCGTAACCACAAGTGGGCCAATTCTGAAAAGTGACCCATTTCCTCACGACCTCTGTGTCCACCATTCCAGATCACATCCTCATTTATACAGAGAAGTGAAGTGGAAAGTGTTTCCCCGTCGCTCACCGTTTACAGCCATAGGATGTGGTTTGTTTGCAAGAGGGATGGTTTTCGTCTCCTCAGCGTTCTTGCTTGTGATCGTTTTTGAGCAATGAGGTTTTGTTCTATTTCTAGACAGTGCCGTCATGTGATGTAACACCTACCTGTTCTCTTCTTAACCGACTACAGCTTGTTTTTGAGAAACATTTAGCCTGCCGATGAACGTTCAATTAGCTGGCTGAACTTCTCAAGAGTCGCCTGTCTTGCGTTCCTCTCATAAATGATGCAAAAGTATGCAAATAGGAGCATCATCAAAAGGCAGTGTGTGTCAAAGCCAATCAGATAACAGAGATACTGCAGCATCCAAATCAGGCCAAACGGTGCCACCGAATCGATGCATTTTATCTCACAGCATAGCCAAATTAAATCCCTGCAACAGTGCAGAGTGCTCATCTATATTATCGAGCAGCCGAGTCGATACCAAGGAGGACCGCTACCTTTCAATAAATCAGGCCTGCTCTTCAGGACCACCTAGCCTGTAAACCAGAGCAGGGAACTCCAGACATTTACAGTCGGCAACATTAGTTCAAGTAAAGAAACCACGGGTGGGGAAATTCCCTCATAGACGTGACACAGAAAGAGCTTTTATTGAAACGGGTCATGGCAAACAGGGACCTCCAAGAGATATATCGCCATCTGCGCCTCGTAAATCACCCTCAGGAATGCAAATATCACGATACGTCCTCTGCCTTGGACGACATTTTGGTGTGCTGGAGGATGCTTAGTGTGTAGAGTAATCTTCATTGTATAATCAAAGGCGGTGTGGGTTGCGTAACAGTGGAGCGCAAGCACTCAGGGTGAGGGAGTTTGCACTGTGTTATTCAAGGCTGAGGGGGAAGTCTGAGAGGAAACACTATTTAACTGGTTTGGGTGAAAGGTGTAACGGAAGGCTATCGGTTTACAGACAGATAACAGGCCACTTTATAGCAATAATGTCAAAGGCGGCCACGAAGAGGGAATTTACAAATCAAAAATGGTGATAAAGTCATTTTTCTGCTGCTCTAGAGTGATTAGTTACATGTTCAATTGGCAAATAAGAGAATCTATAACAAAGAAAATAAAAAAAAAGTACTCTGTATTCAAGTTTAAAGTGCCCCTGTGGTGAAAATCAAGTTTTTAATGTTGTTTATGTGCTTATGTGTTATGTGTGGTGTTTTTAATATACTTTAAGACAAAACATGCACAAATACATAAGTCAACACTATTGCTGAATATTTTCTGTTTAAAACTTCAGTGATCTAAAGACAGTTTCAAAAATGCAGTTTGAAATCGCTGGTGTTTGTGACGTCACAAACCACCTTGTAACCAATCACATCAATGTGCTGGCGGGCTTTAGCATATCATTAACCATGACCGCTCTGAAGCTGGAGAGTCTCAAGAAGCCAGGTTATCCTGGTATATTTTTCTGTTATATATATATATATATATATAAAAATAAAAAATCGGGTAGATTTAGCATTATAGCGTGTATATGATGTATAATATGATGTTATGATGAACTATATGCCTTTCTCCACCAATGATTGTTCAAAAGCGTTTGTAAGGATACTGATTTTTAGAAGGCAGCTGTCTGACTCCGAGATGGCGAACGGGAACATGGTTTGTGTAACATTAGCAACACATTATTAGCTGTTTGATAATGTTATCACCGTCATGTGTCTGACGTTGTAAAGAGCGATTGCATTGTGCAGCGTTTACCTCAGTAAGTTGACCGAGTGGATCTCTGAGCTTGTGCGAGTGGAGGCGGGGCTAATTTGCATATTCATAGATCTGCGTATACTAAATGAAGCAAGGGTGTAGTTACATTCAAGCTATTTTACGGCATAAAGATTTTTTTTTTTTTACAGGAAATTTTTTTTTAAATGTGTTATTTTGGTGATCAAAGATGAGTTTTATAGTTTTTATATTTTTAAAAAATTAAATATAATGTCAAAAAATTAATTTAATAACTAAAAATATCATTTAGTGTAAAAGTAAAAATATTTTCTACACCTTTATTATTTTCTAAAAGGTTTTAATATTTTTGTCAAGATTAAACCTTTTCAAATATTAATTCATAAATTCAGCAACATTATGCTAAAATATTAAGTCTTTTAATTAAATAAACATTATTATAATTATTATTATTATTATTATTATTATTAATAATATTTTTAAAAAATCGATTTAATGCTCTTAAAACGTAGTTCAAAAATAATGGTGTGCAAACATCTTATTTACAAAAAAAATGTTTTAAAATTATTTGTCATGATGAAATTATTCATTCATAAATATTAACAAATACATACGTGGCTGATGATGCAAGCAGCAATATTTTGAAAGCAGCACAGAGCCACAGTTTACAGACTCCTCTGTAAGTCAACATACAAATGGCTTACTTTTAGTCGTCTCATTGAACTGGGAGGAGAATGTGTTTTAGCACTGAAAAACTACACACTTTTAACTATAGAAGAGGCTGATTACACCTTCTGTCTGTGTGTGTGTGTGTGTGTGTGTGTGTGCGGCAGTGGTATGTTGGGCTCTTCACACGACTCCCTTGACAACAGTGAACTTGATCCTCTCAAACCTCTGAGGGCCTCAGTGAACAATGAGAAGCCTGGAGAGCTTGTGTTCTTGTGTAACACTGACCATTGGATGCAAATTCCTCAAGACACTCTTTACAGTCAGTATTCCTCTTCCACCAATTAAGCACAAAAGAAAATATCCCAAAAGCCTAAGCATTAAAAATCTGTCTCAAGAGTGCTGTGAATTGTAAGGATTATATTTGAAATGTTTTTAAGCAATAATTCAGAGAGATAAAGAGCTTGGTGCAGACTTGTCTGACTACAATCTGACTACGGTCTTCTACTAAAATGTAAAGCATTCGGATACTTGTAAAACAAGGTAATGTAACAGAAGAGCTCTGAAGCAGACGTGCTACCACTACCCCACATCCAGACAATTGTGCCATTTTTCTTCCTCTTTTCAAGGCAATTATGTCAACACCATTTTCACCAGACGCTTTTGGAGAAGTCAGCATATGGCTCACATCCCTCCGTCAGCAAGTAACAATCAGGTCGAGTTCAAAGGCAAAGCAGCCCAATCAATCCGGCAGGAACAATGACCGTTGCTTATTAGATGCCACACGCTAGTGAATGCTGTCACAAGCCATTAAGACAGATGCTGACCTAAACTGCTTGTGATGCAACCTACTCTCCGAAGGGCAAAAAATAAAATCAAATTGGACCAGCGAGATTAACGCGTCACCTCACCTGACCTACTTTGAGATCTGGATCCATCAGTGTCTGTCTGAACATGGTGGGATGGGGGAAATATGACACACCATAAATGGATTTCCCTACTCTTCCTCTTTTGTGTGAAGTGTCCTAGAAGCAGGTCAATGGATCCCACTGGATGTGGTCAAACAAGTATACATCCGCCGCAGGCCTCGTAGTGCGTTTTATTAAGAATCTTTTAACCGCTGCCCTGCAAATGACAATAGTTTGCTGTAATGGTCTGTCAGTTACAATAACAACACCACAGTGTTTACACTCTTCAGCTTGCATATAGTGGTCTCTGCACATTGAACTGGGATAGGGAGAATGTTTTTACTTCCTTTGGGATTATTAAACTTTCTTGTTTCAGTTCTAACAAAAGTTGGATCAAAGTCATTCTGCAACTTCTCTGAAAGGACAAAAGACATTTCCATCACTGTTCAAGTAGGTGAAAGTTGATTCTCGTTTACAAGCAACAAAAAACAAGGCAAGTGCCGATTGAGTCATATTTCATCTATCAAAATTGGTTTAGTTTTCAGTAGTGATGGGAGAAACCAAGCTTTTCGAAACTTTGAATCAATTGAACTAACTGCTTTGCAAAGTGATTCACCATTTCAAAGCACTCGAAACACCACCCGCTGGTGGCGCCTGCTGGCCACAACAATGTAAAGCAGCGAAAACTCAGCCCAATCATGCATAAAAACTAGGGGTGTAACGGTACATGTATTCGTCCCGAACCGTCACGGTTCGGTTCATGCAGTTAGACAACGAATACAGTCAGTCACAGGCGATCCACACTCCAATCCAGAAGGGGGCGTGAACAGTAATGCTTTTTAGCCTAACCTATTTTAACCAGCATTAACCACCAACAATCCCAATAAGCTCTTTGTTTTGTTACTTTCGATAATAAACAAAGTGCCATCTTTCAAATTCTGTCCATTTTATCACGAAATTCAAACGATAAATGCTGTTTTGACGCTTTTTGATGTGGCGTGACAGATCGCTGTATAGGCGCCTCAGTTCAAACGGCAGCGCGGAGCGCGAGTGAACGCGATCATCCCTTCCTCTTCACTACTACAGAATGAACATGAAGGTATGTTGAAAGATACAGTACAACTTACTGAAACGAATCATATCTCGTGTAATCGCTCAGTGTTTCAACCGCGGAAACATGTCAGTAAAACAGATTGTAAACAATATGTCACGTAGTATTACATTTACCTCAGAAAAGCCATTCGGTGTCAACAGATTGTTAGTTCGCTAGAGAAATTAACTGTTTTGCTAAATATATGCACTATATATATATATATATATAATATAAAAATTATATTTTACTTAACCTGTTAATGTAAGGCCTAAATAAATCCTTCATGAAAACAAGTTATGACAACCACTGTGTAAATGATTATATTTCAACAACGAATTGGAGAAACAGAAGTTAATGCAAAAACTGCCTTGTGTAATTTACATGTTTACAATACATAAATTTTTATTATGATTTGAGTGTTGATGATAATATCTAAAAAATAAATAGCAACTGAATTTAAAGATTTGGGCTTTGTTGTTAATTGCAACCTTTATTATAGTTAATGTTCAAGTAAGGGCTCCCTAATAGTTTACAGCATTAGCAGAGAGATTTTTTTATCCTTAAGAAAATTTTAATTATAATTAAATAAATTTAAAGACAGAGACACAGTTGGTTTAGTAAAACATTGTTTAAAAAATGTTTTCTCACCCTGCTGTACCGAACCCGTACCGAACTGTGACTTCAAAACCGAAGTATGTACCGAACCGTCATTTTTGTGTACCATTACACCCCTAATAAAAACACATTTTTCAAACCAATTGCAAATGTTTTACCTAAGGTGGAATCTATTAAATGCAAATCATCTATTAAAAACAAATCATCTAACACCATTAAGTATGAAGGGTCTTTATAATGTGTTATTTTTTTAAATTATAGGCCTTGTTTTGTTTGCTTTATTGAGCGCTTGCTTAATCAGAATAATAAGGTTAACCATTTTGGAATAAAAATGTTTCATTAAATGTCTACAAATTTATAAAATCCAAAATCATCTATACACACTGGTTCATGAGATCACCCCTAACACCAAACCATTGAAATTTCAAAACATTTCAAGTTATAATGTAATGAAGCCTTGTTTACTGAAATTAAATGAGCCTGGCAGTTTGATGTGCGTCCCGAAAGACTTGTTCGAAATAAACGAAGCATTATTAGTTTTTAGTATGCAAAATATAATTTCTTGTTTCTTTCTTTTTTGATGACAATTCAACATTTTCTCATCCAAAATGAAGTTGAATGTGGATCTGATGCCATTTCTTTGCATACATGCATCTTTACTTAAAATTTGACTTACAAATACAAATACAATTTTGAGACCTCTATAAATCACTTTTTTAAGCAGTTATAAGATATCTGAACTTTTCACGCCTTAATTTTTTTAAAGAGAATTTTAAATCCTCGAAGGATTCACGGACACTGTTAAATCTTCTGCCAACAGCTTGAAGTACACACCACATGCCAAATGTTGAAAACAGTAAAGTTTGTGGGTGATGTAACAGAAGGACATTTCAGAGACAGAGAAGGTTATCTGCATATGTTGTGACATTGCTTCTGAGCATTGCTGTCACTTTTCTGTCTAAGGTGGATGTTCACAGCATTTTTGTAATGAAATGTTGACTATCATATCAACAAATTTATCTTTGGCGCACAGGTGGGAGTCGACGTGCTGCTCCAAACCAGGACTTGACAGAGGGCAACAAAAAAATGGGTAACATGAGGATAAGACCTAAACTGCCTGGATTCCTGGAGGACCATTGGGGTTTGCGTAACATTTTTGCCCTTTGAGACCATAATCACTCTGAGAACTCTGTTTAGCATGTCATTTAAAAAGACAACAATGTGACTTGTTTATAGAAAAAAGGAAACATTTCAAAAGAAATGGGTTACAAATGAAACCAGCTTCTTTCTAGAACTGATTAAACCTGAAAAAATGAAAGTGATAATTATCTATATTGACAGATTCATACATTTCAATCTATAATTTTGTTGCTAATTAGCATACCTACACGTACGCACACTGACTATTAATTATTGTAAATCTACTGTCACTGAAAGTAGCAAGTCATCAGCATGTTGTTTTTGAATCTATGTGAAAAACGATGTTACCATCCTGTAACTGAATGATCCTGAGGGCTAATTTCATGTGCTGTAGCACAGACACAGACGTGCTGAGGATGTTTAATGAACTCATTTGCCTCTGTTAACGAGTGACACTAAATATGGCCTGATTGCCTGCAGCTACAGAGGTAAACTATGAGTATGCCAGATGAAGCCAACCCTACAGCCTACACAGCATTTCTTTTGAATCACTAAATTAAACACCATGTTGGACCAAAGGTGAGGCATTGATGTGTATGTTAAAGGACAAATGCATTATGAGCTAAGTGGAAAGAGGAAAGCAATGCAGAACCTCAAGGGGTGAATCTTAGTCTCACAAAACCTGTCAATTACTTAATTCTCATATAAATACATGTCACAAAAAGGGAAAATTCTTCATGCATTACACTAATATTCAAAAGTTTGAGTCTGTAAGATTTTTTTTCATGTTTTTTTCAATGCTGTTCTTTTGAACTTTCTATTCATCAAATAATCCTGAAAAAAGTACACACACACATGTATATATATGTGTATATATATATATATATATATACACATACATACATACATACACACATACACATATATATATATATATACACACACATATACATATATACACACACACATATATATATATATATATACACACACACACACACACTCCTTTAGATATTGGGGTGACATATGACCTGGATGGGTTTATTTTATGAGAATCACGTGGTTAACTATAGGGGAATCCAGAAAACCAGCATGTGACAAACCACAGTGGATAGTGAGTGATAACTGAATGAGCAAAAAACAAAAAAAAAAACATCAACACTGGAGCGCAGAGAAAGCCAATAATCAATACCAGATTTGTTTAACCACCCCCGGTCAGATACGAGAGTTATTCATCTGCATATGAACCGAGTGCACTGACAGTGTTTCCAGGAACTCACTATACTGCAACTCAGACAGCAGAAATGACTAATGAGTAACATATTCAAGGTCTATGGAGACCCGGTTAACACCGTTATCTACAGTGATAGAGGAACTATAGAGGAATGTCCCCTTTGACCAGATTCTGCTGCTGGTGTGTTTTTTTTTACACATGTAGAACCTTAGAATTGGCTGTTTCTGGTGCATGTGGGACAGGCACTGCCTAAAGGTCTGCTGGAACATGATCTCGCTGGAGCAGTTCCGAAGAGTTACATCATATCACCACCTGCCAAAATCACTTACTATAGCTAGAGTGCCAGTACACACAGACTCATTCATTGTTCTGATTCAAGTGCATTAGCATTAGTGATTACGATAAGAAGCTTTTGTTAATTCTCAAATCGCAACAGTGACCGATAAAGGCTACTTTGGATAAAATCGTCACCTTTGGCCCATTATAAAAAGCAGATTGCTTCATTGATAAATTACATCCTAGGCACCGTCTAAGTTTATGATCTGTTGAGAGTCTTGCGCACAAGACGATGGTTGCCTTGGCTTTCTGGATCTGTGGTGTATCATGATATAAGCTAACTGGTATCGGTTATAATTAAGTTTTTATAGCAAACGCTGACTTCAACACAGAAAACTCGTGAAGAATAGCAGTATGAGAAAATAAAAAAACTAATTTGTTTGGCCAAGAGGCATTCAAAGAGTGCGGATAATTAGTCAGATAGCATGAGTGCTTAAAGGGTTAGTTCTCCCAAAAATAGACCTTCGTTCATCTTCGGAACACAAATTAAGATCTTTGGAAGAAATCCGAGAGATTTTTTTTTATTTATTTTATTTTTTTTTATCCCCCATATAAAGCAACGTAATTACCACATTGAAGGTCCAGAAAAGTATTAAAGACATCGTTAAAATAGTCAACGTGACTACAGTGGTTCAACTTTAATGTTATGAAGCGACGAGAATACTTTTTGTGCGCAAAACCAAAATAAAAACTTTATTCAACAAATTTGTCTCTCCCCTGTTATTCTCCTACGCTGTTTACGTTCAGTGCGTCCAGTTTCTACGTCAGAATGCCATCTCAGTATTAGCAGACGCTGTTCATGTGAGCAGCACGACGCATGCGTGTCATGCTGACGCAGGAGCTTGCCAATGAGTCGCCGCTCTGACGTAGAACACGGAAGCCTGCACTGTCTATACGACATCAGCTGCGAAATTGAAGGTCTTACGGGTTTGGAACAACATGAGGGTGAGTCCTTAATGACATAAATTTCATTTTTGGGTGAACTAACCCTTTAACTCTCTGAATTACTGCATTGCTCTGCGACAAGCAATAATTGATTCTGATTCGGATTGTTTTGGAACAATTTTTGATGATTAAGTGGAAAAAATACAACTTCTAATTCTTTTCTAAGCAGCTTCCTCACTTTGTCAGGAAGTGAAGAAAAGAATAAAACAATATGAAATTGCCAATACATGCTTATTATTCCAACCATAATCATTTGAAAGCAATCATGACTGAGTGGGAAGTTCCTACCTAGGAGATCTGAAGGCAATATATGATCACAAGTTTTTGATTCGATTCAAGAATGATTTTTGGAAATTTGACTGGATCAATTTGATTGGAATTTGATTCTGCATTTTTAAGTGCATTCATAGTATTATTTAAATGGATTTGTAATTGATGCATCAAGAAAATGAATGAACCGTTACACCCCTATGTTCTTTTAAACTTTCTATTTATCAAAGATTGCTGGAAAAAAAACTTTTGAACAGTAGTGTATATATAGTTTTTGTTAAATCTGAAGTCTAGTTTGATTGTCCATTTGCCAGTATAATGCTTTGATTTTCAGTTCTACATTCACACAGAGCCAGGATTCACACTGAACTGCGTTCCTCCATGTCCTATGAATTTACCCAAGGTGATCTGTGTTGAGGAAGCTATCATGAATAAAGCCTCGTTCAGACTGTCAGTCCAAATCCGATTATTTGTGTATCCGATTGGAATCTGATCTAAAAATTTTAATGTCCACACTGTGTACGCAAGTGTTCAGATCCGATTTGTGTGTCCATAGCGCTTTTTTTGTTTTCCGGAATATCTGCATTGGTTTCTATGGCAATGACGTAGCGTTCGTAGGTATACGCCAAAAACAACAACAACCGCAACATGGAGGGGTTTGCAATACAGATGTTGTCTTATTTACATCATGACAATGTGTAGCCGCTGGCGCTGGACTACTGCGTTATGATGAGGCAACAGCAGAAACATAGGAGGCAGGTATGAGCAGCTTTCGTCTCAAAACATGTCTCAGTTATAGCCTATTGCTAATTTCTGCTTGTCCGGCACTTTGCAACAACACAGCCTTGTTTCTACAGCGACTTTCAGCATGTTTCCTATAACAACGTCTTACGCTTACGTTTTACGTTGCGTGAGAAAGTCACATAAACCACGTGAAATCCGATCAGAGTGGTCAGACTGAAACGGATTTCCAGAAATGTGAGGAAATGTGACTTGAATAGGATTCCAAACCACATATGAATGTAGCTCGAAATGGATTTGTAAAAATCGCATTTCATGTGGTTTTTGGCTGTTCAGACTTGCTAAATCTGATCGGATTTCAATCGGATATGCACAAAAATCGGATTTGGACTGACAGTCTGAACGAGGCTTAAATGTCACCATGCTTTTCATTACAAGGTGCAAAAAAAAAACAACCTAGAATGGTTGTAGAGAACAGTGTGTTCTGAATATTCCTGCTCTGAAACAGCTCTAACTTTTCCATGTCCTTTTCAAAACACAGAGTGCAGCTAAAAAAGTTTTTCCATTTTCCTGAAGGTGAAAAAAAAAAAAAAAAAGCCATCTTAGCACCAATATGCATTTATACTCACCACACTATCAGCTCTATTTCCGCAAGGCAAACGCTTTTTAAGGATCCAACCCAAGTGTCTCAGCACCTGCAATAACATTACAGAAAAAGGGTGAATGAAGCAGAATTTGTCAAGCATCTGGACTTGAAGAAAGAAAAAAAAAAAAAAAAACACCTGCGATGCACGCCTCAATTAAACCAACCTGTCTGAGGTCAATGAAAGCATGTTTGTGGACTTTGCAGCAACTGCTAGTTTAGATGGAAAATGTCATATCTTTCCTCATTTTTCTGCTGGGAGACTATCTGGCTCTCTCTATTGTTTTCCCATCTCTCGAGGGTAAGGTAACAGGCTGAATGTCTCTACAGACTTTCTTAAAATGTCCAATAAATCTCAATGTCTCCCTGTAATTTTCTTTGTCATGGCACTTGCATTTTTCAAGACAAAAATACCAGAAGTAATGTCTTTCTTGGAAATGAACTGTCCACACTGCCTTGTACATTTGGACAATGGGCTAAAAGCTTACGTCGACCGACATTAGAACAGGTGGATTTCACTAATGTTTGTGTTGCTGTCAGCATTACTATGTAGATGATGTATACAGGGTTTTGAATATTTGACCTGCCAAAGATTTATTTGATCATTTAATGTGACGATACCTGCCATTCTGGTTTAAAATGCTCCAGTGAGTGTTTGTGTAAAAGCTCAGTGAAGAGCATCAAAGGTTTCTATTTACATGTTTTTGCAGCATTGTATCGAAACGGCCAATCAGATTTAAGTCAGAATCCGCTCAACACGGCTCAAAAGAGCAGTTTTTGTGAGGCGCAAGTTCTTCGTGCTCTTGAATCCTATCATTATAACCAACAAAGTATAAACACAATGTCAATAAGAGATTCATTGCAGTCTAGGCAGCTTTATTGATTATAAAGGGAGTTTTCAGGAGAGTGCAGCTTTGTGTATCTCGTGTTGTAATTGACAGCTTCAGTGATGATAATGGCATAATCTTTGCTCGCTTTCTGTATATAATATATATTTTTCATGCTGCTAACTACACTTGCACAGTTTCTGGATTTACAACCGTATTTAAATGCATGATTGACAGTGATAACCATAGCAATGGACAGAACAAAACAATCTGATACTGTATGTGAATTGATCTGTGAATTAAGTCTTGGAGTGTAAATGAAAAATAATATACCGGTCACTTTTTTATGTAATGTGTTACTTTGTAGTTCAGTTTATTACTAACTCTTCAAATCAGTCACTCAATGACAGTGATTATTATTTTATTTCATGAATAAATAGGACAACTTAAACTGTTTCTTTGCATTTATTTTGGACTTATTGTCAGCACTGGGCTCGCAGTTCACATGGGTAGGGTACTTTGTACAGTGTGTGTGAAGGACTGTGTTGGTCTGCCTGATATACATTTTTAAATTTTAAGATAAGGGCACACCTAAGCCTACAACATAGACAAAACAGGTTCCACCACTGTCAGGTAAAAACTGAAAAGAAAAAAAATGGGCATTGTTTTGCCCTACATTGCTTTTGGCTTTCAACCTACATTCATCATTGTTTAGATTTTTCCTGAAATGGGCCAACAGCTTCTTGATTAAAAAGATAGTGAACAAATATAAATCACAAAAAAAGATCACATTGCAAATTATTTAAGGGTTAAGATATCAACCATATATCAGGTAAACTGAAATTGTGTTTACTGCCCTGTCAAATGGTTTCGCCAAGAGAAGAAACAAATTGTAAACATGCGCTTTTTAGTAAGCGTTTATACAAAGGTCCATCTATCTCACCACCAAAAAAACCTCACTGTCACATCACCAAAACATGGTATCTGAAATATGGTCCTAAGTTGAAAACTTGCCCTGCCACATACCCACAGCTAAATCAGACCTAAAAGTAAAAAAAAACAAAAAAAACAAAACAAATCCAGGGCAGTTTTCCCAGGCGCAGATTACGCCTGGGTCTGGAATTAATTTCTGCATTCATGAATCACCATCTTGGGCTCACCCTGAGTGTGCTGTAACTTTTCAAGGGCGCAATGAAACGCATGTATTGACATGGCTGTTAAGTTACAGCTATTGGCGAGTTTCAGTGGTTTCTTGTCTACGAAGTTTAAGCTTGAACAGAGATGGGTGGAAACTACTTCCTTCAGGCAGCCCGCTTCCAGTCCATGTCTCGTGGCTTTCTGAGACTTCTTTGTGCTGTTGCACCTGCTGCGTCTATCTGTTTTCCAGAGCAGCGTACGTTCCAGTTAGCTCAGATTATTGGCCTGCGCTTGCTAAGCAAAGTAGCAGGTGTCGTTACAGTGTTATGCCAAAGAACGTCTGATCTGAGAAAAAGGGATGGCCAAAATTTGTTAAAAACCAACTCGGGAATTAATTCAGTTTGTAATCGGTTCAATTACATTGCCAAATCATATAAAATGTTTGGGGAAAACACATCCAATCCATTGGAAACATTTACATAACTCATTCTGAATTAAGCAATCGATACATTAACTACCACATGTACTTACACACCCTTACAAAAAGTTTTAAATCTTATACAGCCTGTTGCATTAGGCCCGAAACATGCTCTACTCAAAGCAGCAAGCTCAATTTACCACATTGTTATTAAATGTGTCAGACTGCAATTAATAACGCAACACGAGCATGTTGCATTCTCAGTGCTGCCATAAGTGCTATAGCAGATATTAGTGTAAACCTACACTACTACTAATTAGGGTTATACAGCGTACCTGTGGTACAGTAGTATCGCAATTCCCAAGCCTCAAAATACTGCATTATTTGAGTCTAGTGCTTCAAGTGCCATTCACACAGGATGCGAGATGAAGCGCAACAGAATGAAACAAGGCGGGAATTCAAAACTCATTTTAATTTGACAGCATCTTGTAAAGCAGAAACATTTACATCAAAAACACCAAAAGACATTTAACTACCAAAAATGTCCACCTGATGCATTGCTATACAAGCCAAAAATAGTAATAGTGCATGTGGAATATAAAAGTGAAAGCAACAGCACTAGAACGTCCCGTGAGTGTGGTTTGGGGTCATTTGTAAAACTCACACTTGTTTTTGAAAATTGGCTATTTAAGTAAACTTTAAATTTTATAATTTGGCTTTACAAAGCAATGCTGTGTGATTATGGAAGCTTGTTTCCGCCACGAAATAAAAGTAAAAGATATTTGCGACTTTTTATATCACAATTACTACTTTTTTTCCTCACAATTGTGAGTTTATATCTCGCAATTCTGACTTCTTTTCTCAGAATTGTGAAATATAAACTCATAATTGTGAGTTATAAAATCCAATTGAGGAAAAAAGTCAGTCTTTTTTTCCTCATTTGGAATTTATAACACGCAATTGCAACTGTATATCACGCAATTCTGAGAAAAATCGTCAGAATTGCAAGAATGGCAATTGTGAGAAAAAAAACCCCTCAAAACTGTGAGATAATTATTTTTTATGCACTGGCAAAAACAAGCTTCCATAGTGTAATAGAGCTGTAAACAAGGTGAAAAATCAAAATTAGATTTTTTTTTTTTTTTCTCCACTTAATTATTCCCAAAATTCAAATTATATTAAAATTCTAAAGACATTCAAAATACTAGCAAACACCAGATTTTTAAAATCAAGTCCACGAGATTTTTTTTATTATCATAAATTAAACAAATATTCAAATCTCATATTTTAAATGCATTCAGAACTAATACTGTTTTTGCATAATAATAATAATAATATTTCAGTGCAATAATACATATTTGCGTAAACTGTAAGTAACACAACAGAAAAGCAATATGATGCATCCTAGGGCTGACGCGATAACCACAATTTCGTAATGCCGCACTATTGATGAGCCAGCCGCAGAGGACTGCAAAAACTGCAGCAACCGCGATATTTGCATGTTTTCTATTTTTTGAAAGATTGTCTTTCTTGTTTTACACTTCATGCATGTGTACTAAATATTAAATAAGTTAATAATAATAGCATAATGTATACCATGGTGATTTGTACAGAGGCTCCGTACATTTGCACTAAACAAGCCTAAACAGACAGTAAACGTGAGAGAGATCGACTGAGCGCATGCGATTACCTGCGTCAGTCCTTCAGGCCGAGACATATATTCGTGAAAAAAGGTTGTCGTGTCCAAGGATAGCGGAATTTCTGCCTTAGCATCTACGCATTACTCAGGGTTTCTGCAGGTTTCATCAAATCTAATTTAATGCCTTTTTAATGCCATTTTTTAAATTTTTAATGCCACAAAAAAAATAGGATTTTTATGTGGTGTAAATATAAATTTATTCTGAAGCAATATTCTTTCATTCAGAATATTCTTTATTCTGAATATTGCAGTTTTGACATTTAAATCTGCATATTTGTGATATTTAGAGTAATAACACACTGGCTGTTACCAATCAAATTAAATCATTTACAAAAAAAAAAAAAAAAAATTACAACTGCATTAAATAATGTTATGAGATTGTTTTAAATATTTTTTGAAAATACAAATAAGAAATGTTGGGGTGAAAATGATAGTAAACCGCCAGTAGGTGGGTGAAAATGATAGTAAACCGCCAGTAGGTGGCGGCAAGTGACCGTCTTAATAAGTGAGTCATTCATTCAAATGATTCGTTCAAACGGCTGATTCATTCAAGAATGAGGCAGCTGTTTATGAATGGGTCACTGAATCATTGACACAACCGATTCGTTCAAAACGCTGAATCACTCAAAAACATGGTTGAGTGTTGCTGCGAAATGCGCTATGGTTCTGCTGTAATGTTTATTTGGAACTATTTTCGCTGCTGAAACAGAACAAAAACAGTCAATATTCCTTCTAAAATGTAAGTGACTTAATATTAACTACTTGTTTATTAACTGTTGTATAAAATCAGTGTCACGTTTACAATCATGATGGTATTCAGGAAGACAGCACTCTTGGGCGTGTGATGTTGCTTAACTGTATCATGTGTTATAAATATAAAAACTCCACATTTTCAATTTTTACAGCAGCATTTAACAGAGTTCTTGTGCGTGCTGCGCTCATTTGTTTCACTTTCTCCTGTTACCGTCAGTACATTATACATTATATAACCTATTATTATCCACTATCGATCGCCACTTGCACTAAATATAATGAATGAACAGAGCAGACGCAGATAGAGGTGCGCCTGCGGCAGGAAAGCAAGATCTCGCGCTTGTGTGGCAGTACTGGAGAGTCTACTTGGGCCGCTGTCCAAAACAGTGTTACGGCAATTTTGCACCGGCTGGAGCCAATTACCAAACTGATTCCGTGTGTGTATCACACCAATGTTCATATTTTGCAACAGAAAATCAAAGTTATTAATTATGAAGGCTATATTCAAAATAAACCAGTAGTATTATTTTTCTTCAAAACTATCTAAAAAAAAAAAAAAATGAATGCCTGTAGGAATAAAATTTAATGACTTTTAAGGCCTTAATTTTCGCAAAATCCATTTAATGACTTTTAATGCCCCACGGAAACCCTGATTACTGGTCAGCTGAGCCTTATAAAGTGGCGCTCAAAGTTAAAATGATTTCAACAGCTTGTTTCTTTACATCTCTCTTTGAATGAATCAGCGTTTTTGAACGTGTAGTTGAATGAACGGTTTAAAGACTCAAAGACAGTCCCTTGCCACCACCATTGCGCAACAATGTAACTGCACTGACTGACAGCCCGTCTAGAACGCACGGAGATGAGTAGTTCTGCTTATACTCGTGAAATATCAGCAAAAAGTCTCTTGTTTAGTCAGATTCGAGGATCGGAACTAACTATTATACATATAACAATAGCCCTACGATCTTATTGTCAGGTTTATGTTCTGTTATGTAGACCCTTATATTAACATTCTCTTCTGTTTACTTCACTACCTGTTTCAACGCTCTATTTAGTTTCGTTTTTGAATATGACCTCATTGCACAGTTATATATATATATATATATATATCGCGCTATTGAGCCACTCAAAAATACCGCAAGGGAAATTCCTTAACCGCGACAGCCCTAATGCATCCACACAATTAATTCAGGTTTTGTGATACTTTAGCTGTTATAGTACCATGAGACACCAAAAAGGAATGGTGACAACCATACTACTCACACTATAGTCAGTTTTCTCTTTCAGGTCAACTATTGTAAGAACAGATAATGCCAATAGCATTATACAAAACAATAGGTTACTATCAGTAAGAGTTAGAGAGAAGATTACAATAGGTTATCATGCAAACTGTGGGATTAACTTGGTAACATCTATGTCGCACTGTTGAATCACCTTTTAGCGGAACAAATCGCCATGGCAACTTGTATTTTTCTTGGGTTTAACTCAGGTAAGCAATTATTCTCTCATTCTAAGCTTTTAAGCCGAGACCTTTGTTTAAACCAACAATACCGTGTCCAATACTTCACCGAACACACCAGAGTGCAATCTTCAACCGACAGACCCTTAAATATCAACACCTGCTTTCCACTGATAACTTTAATCAATACACACTAAATAGCCTTTTCGTTTGTTTGTTTTTTTCTAGTGAACGGAAACAGGTTGTTGTCTGTGGTACAGTGGTAAGCAGAGGACCTAGATTCACACTTAAAATGTGCTAAAAGAAAACACCCTTTCTTCAGAAAGTCTCCTACCGAAATTGAAACTTTACATACTTGAGCACACAAAACATTTTCGGCAATCTTCACAATGCTACCTAGCTAAAAGGAAACAGATGTCACGGTTTTCTTTCAAAGAGCAGTTAGTCTTTCCTCCTACACACCAAAGTGACAGTTCAGTGGAGTATGGAAGGCTGTTTCTTCATCTCTCTTGTAAAGAAAGATGGAGGCTCCGACAGACGCTTCCCCTCCCCCATCAGTCGCAATAAGGTAATGAGGGGGGTGTTCGTTAACAACTGTTGATGCACCTGCTAGATAAGCCAAACACCTTCTCTATTGTTTGGAGGATCTTACATCAGACAGGAAGCAGGCAGATAAAAAAAGGCTGCAATCATGTGTGATTTAGATCGAGCCGCAACAGCTCAGGCACAAAGGTTGCCTTGACATTAATGCTAAATAATCTGGGGAGGTGATAGCATCTATGAATCAGGGACAGTGCATATGAGGCAGACAAAAGGAAAGGAATAAACTAGGGATGGTCCAGATGATTGTCTAATGAGAATAGTGAGGTTGGCAAGATCATATAGATTGTTTTTGTACTTTTTTTAGCCAGTTCACATTGTGTGATTCCTCTCTGTCCTTTACATTGTTGCTTGTCAGTTTGTACAATACAATCCCAATCTTTGGTAAAAGCAAAGGCAGATAATTATGTTTCGAAATAAACTACTAGCCTAGCTAAGCCATTGCATGGCTTGAAGATAGAGATGCACCGATACCATTTTTACCAGTACGAGTACTGATACTTTTTTTCTGGTACTCGCCGATACCGATACCGATGCCTATACATTTATTAATCTCTCTCTCTTTTTTTTTTTTTGGTGATGTTGCAGTTTTCCAAGAACAACACAGTGAGACTAATGAATGTAGGACAGCTTCTTTATTATTACTCTAATGAAAAAATTAATAATTTTTATGTGCTTGTCACAGACTTAAAGAACAAAAATTTCAGTGTTCAATAACCTTCAAAGGGCATAATTACCAATATATATATAATTGTTGTTATATAAAAAGAAATTTACAAACAAATTACAAACAATACGACAAATACTGTAGAGATACAAATGAAATAAACTTGTTTTTCAGATACAGTAGGTTTATTTACCATGTATACATTTATTTAACATCCTTTGTTGTTTTATTAACATTAATGACAAATATAGGCTACAGTCCCTTTAAGACCGAATCCATGGATACTGACACACATCCTGTTTTCACCCAAATGTTTACGTCAACTTAAGCCATAACCGACTGTATTTACGTGAGATACTCCACACCATGGACATTTTGACAACTATGTGTGCATTTGACCATTCAGGCGCAAGGAGAACTGATCGCGCGCTGTCAGAGAGAACTGGGATCGCGCGCAAGAAAGAGAGAGAGAGAGAGAGAGAGCGCGCGCTTCTGGTCGTGTCATTCAGCGCGATTCCGCCTATCCCGCCTTCACTAATCGATAACGAATTGTGATTGAAAGCATGCAGTTCGCAATGTGTGGGTTGGACTTGTCATCATTAATTTTGAAGAATTTTCACACCCCTGAGGCTGACATTGTTTCTGCTGCTGCCGCCGGTGTCTCTGTGCACGAAAAATTCTGTCAGTTATGTCACGTGAGGTATCAGTCTTTGGTATCGGGGTATTTTTACGAGTACGAGTACAAGTACACAAGCTTTTGATATTGATATTGAAGACATTCATAAATTGTAAATATGGCACACTCACTTCGATTTTGCCTTGTGTGTCCGTGGCATGTGTTTTGCGCAAGAGCCGCACGCACCTCAAAACTACGCACTCTAATGATGGACCTTTCTTAATCAACCATCGATAAGTTTTATCGATTAAATTAATTGAATTAATCAATCGTTGATTAATCATTCGCATCCCTAGTTGAAACCATGATATATTTTCTTTCAGATTCTTTGATGAATAGAACAATCAACAGAACATCGTTTATTTGAAACAGAAAACTTTTGTAACATTATTAATCTCAATACTTTCACGTTTGATTTCATGTTCCGATCTCTCGGACATGCCAAATTTAATCTGTATCACACAAATCAAAGCAAGCTCTTTCGTTAATTTTGCAGACGCTTCCTAGAAAAGAAAAAAAGTTGGAGTTGCTTAATTTGTGGACTTTAGTATGATGATAGTATGATGAACATGAAAAAAAATAGCACTTTTAACCCTTTCATGTGTAAGTTTAAAATATTCAAATATTAAAATATACAGTACAAGGAAAAAGTCTGCAAGGGAAAACAGCTGAAAAATACACGTTGCAACAGTATTGTGTTGTCATTCACCTTGTAGCACAGGTAAGTGACGATTCTCTGCCTTTTGGTACCAGTACTATTGGTACTATTGTGCTTGGTACCCCAACAGAAGGGTCCCCAAAAAAGTGGTACGGTACGGTTCGGAATTAGGGTACCATTCACAACTTCTGACAATAGAAATGGCAAAAACTGCATACCATACTGAACTGTACTGAACCATACCGCTCAGTGGAAATGAGCCATAACTGACCCCCCAGAGTGAGTTTTTTTTTTTTAAGGCGACTTATTTTAGAACGTTTCCCCTTATTGTTTCCATGGCGACACGTCATGCCTGTCATGTGACACACCGCAGCCACAGTAACACTAGGTGCGTTTACATGGAGCATTGTAATCGGTTTAAAAGTCCAATCTGAATGAAAATGCTCCATATGAACACCTCAATCGGAATAAAAATGCCCAAACTGAATGAAATTGTAATCGGTTTGAGAAGGGTGGGATAAACCTTTCTATAAACCGAACAAAATAAAAATTCTGCTACGTAAATGCGTTAAACCGATTACGCGTTAAACCTCATCATGTCAAGAGGCCAGGAGTCGTCAGAATGCACAATGGCGGCGGCAAAATCAAACTGGAATAAAACCGAATCAACACATTTATTAAATACACTATAAAGGAACTCAGAGTATCATTACTACGGACCTTCATCCACACGCTTCTGCTTTTCGTCGGAGGGAGGGGTAGTATTGAGATGCTCCTCAGAGATGCACAGCCACCAAAAAGGTCAGCTTCCTGCGCCCGTCTTTTCCTCATACCTTCCAGCAGTAATATGCTACAAATTCACGCTATTGCTTGATTAAAAGCAACGCTTTACATAAAAATAGCGTGCATAATAAATAATGGAACTCCATGTTGACAGGAATACAAGGCGGCAAACAGGACATATGCTAATGTGCGCATGTCACAAAGTCATTCCAATTGAAAGCACCGGCACATGTAAACACCATATTGGATTAGATAACGTCTCATGTAAACAGTCCAAAAGTGTACATGTAAACGTGGCTACTGTATGACAGATGTACCGCGTTTATTTAGGGTTTTTTCCCCCCTTTTTTATTCAAAATATTCACAAACTTGCTTACCATGTGATCAACTATCTGATATTCTGATTGTCAAATACGTGTAAGTAAGTGTGTTTTGTCGTTTAAAAACCTTTATAAATGATCTTGATCTATAACGTGAGATGGGTGCTGCCATCTTAGTTTGCGCCGCAGTTCAGAGAGTCCTGTCAGTCCGATTTACAGTACGTGAATTCATCAGTTTCTCCTTAAATACATGCAAGTAAAAATTTATTATTACTAAATGTATTATTTTACTAGTGCTTAAGTGTATTTAAACGTCTGAAACCTAAAATGAACATTATGTGGTTGAAAACACTGCATAGATGTGATAAATTACAAGCGCTGAGCGCGTCAGTCTTTGACTCTGCACCAGTTGAAGTGTGAAAGCACAGTTTGAATCTGGCAGTTATGTGACGTCACTGAACATTCTAAATCCCATATGTGGGACCGTACTCTCAGGGGCACAGAAATAAAAATCCCATATGTTGGACCGTACTGCTCAAAAGGTTAAAACTTTGCCTGAGGCTAAAATTCACTGTAAAGGCTAATTATTTAGTCCTTGGCATGTTACACTAAGCAATCAAATCCCTATGACAACATTTATTAAAGATTCACATTCATTCACACAGACAGAGAACGTTTGGTCCTTCACTTCTTTCAAACCCAACTGCTCCCATTAGTAGCCGCTACTCATTTGCATAAAGTTGACCTCTGCTCAATGCCAATGGTTGCTGCCACTTGTTCCCCCTGGAAATTGCCAGCTCTCATGGAAAATAAATGACATCCGGCTGCATTGGCACAGCGAACCACTGTTAGTGTAAACCTCTCTTCTGGCAGATGTGCTGCGTCTTGTGCTGTTTTTTGACTGTCATGCCATGAGCGCTACATTAAGACTGCATGTCAAATATAAAAACTGCTCAAATACATCTTAAAACTCCCTGCACTCCTGTTTTTAAATGCAAAAAGAATGCAACCGGGGAAACCTGACAGATCGATGTCAACCAAACCCAAAACCAGTCAAATTATAGTTAAGATCAATTGGTCGTCTAGTTCAGGGAAACCCAGCCCTTTATTCGTCGGTTTTCAAAATATGTAATTTTGTAGAAGTATGAATCTTCACTTGCCTCACGATTCAATTAAAGATGGATTCATTTCAGTAAGTTGTACTGTATCTTTCAACATACTTTTTGATGTTCATTCATGTTTATTTCATGCTGTAATAGTAGAAAAGAGGAAGAGGTAATAGGTTCACGTGCCGCTTGACCTGAGGTGTTACAGCATTCTGTCACGCCACATTTAAGAGCGCCAAAACCACATGTATTGTTTGAATTCCATAGTAAAATTGACAGAATTTAAAAGCTGAGACTTTGTTTTATAACAAAAGTAACCTGCTCTGTCTTAACTGTGCATGTGGCGTGAGAACGGTGTCGATTGGGTGAGTTTGAATGAGTGAGAGCATGACAGCATTCTTTTTTCCTAGTTATGTTAAACTTTCCCACATATAGCATTGAGGCTTAATGCTATATAGTTTTCAGCTTGTTTATTTCATATAAAAATATGGCATGCAGTTGCTTCAAACAAAGGTATAAAACTATTCAAAACATCATTTAATGTAAATTTTGATAATCATAATTAATAAATCGCAATTACAATTTCAAGGGAATAATCGACAATTATGATTTGCTAAATATTTTGTCATACAGAATACCATTTCTATTCATTTATCACTGAATTATGCAATCTGAAGAGCTGAAAGAGCACTCAGAGTGCGTTCTGTGTCTCTTTCTTCCTCATGTGCGTCACTTGTGATCTCAGAGCTCTCTCATTCGCTGTACAGCTGTCGATCATCTTACGCGAGTCAACGTGACCATATTCCCTGGCCTTTCTGGTCACGCTGTTCTGTACACTTCCTCATTCTGATCTCCGTGATAAACATAGCCAAACAAACGTTTATACACGTGAAAAAAGAAGCTAATAAACGCACAATTACGATGGTATATGGTTTGCGTGTGATTTTCATGTGATTTGATGTATTTTCATATGAATAAGGAATGTTTACTTTATACATGCTAAGCAGGTGTAGCGATTAGCTGCATATAAAATGCTAAATATAACATATGTCAACAGCATTATATGAGTAAAATCCACATTAGATTGCGATCAGAAGTAAATACAAACACTCGCTGGTTGTTTAATGACAGACAGCAGCAGGTTTATTATATTTAGGCCTAATTTGTAAAAACGATTATATTCCACAACTCTATAGTTTTACTATCCCAGCAACACTCTTTAAAAAAAAAAAAAAAAAAAAAAAACCTTGAAAACAGCACTTGATTGACATTGATTTGTTGATGTTTTATTAAGTGCCAGTATTGGATTAAGCAATAAGCATTTCATCTGCATTTTAATAATGTTAACTATTTGCACAATTCTAATTTAATAAACAGTGAAAGAAAGTGAGTGATGTTTGTTTTTATAAAGGCAGTGGGCCATAAACCATTGACTAGGTGCCCTTTTCATGGTCTAAAACCTCTAAAAGATTAAACGGTTAAAACATCCCAGACACAGATAAGCCTAACTTTGTTTTCTAAAGCTGGTGCAGTAACCATGCAGGGTACTTTTTTGCCCAAAGCCAAAACATGGAAATTTAATATTGTTGTACAGCTCAAGTCCAGGAATTGTGGACATCGATTACATGATGGATACAGGCTACACCAAAGCAAACTCCTCTGGCTCCAATCCTACACTGCACCTTCACAACTCAGAACAGATGCATACCTTTGCTTTGAAAGCACAATAGCTTGGCTTTCATTACATTTCAGATATTTCAGATAAACTTCTGAGAACCACATGACAAATATGTCCAAAAATGGGTATGATAATACTCGAAAGCCTTGCTATTCATCCGCACCGCCAGTCCAGAAGTATTTTTTTTTACCCCATCGTTTTGTAATAGGCCTGTAACAAATACAGAAGTTAAGAGGCTTATTAGGCCTCTATTTTCTTCCATTCTCCACCAGCTTAGAGACAAACCAATCTCCGCCTCAAGACTAGCCACTCTATACTCAGTGTTTCTGTGGCAACACTCAAAAAAAGCCTGGTTTGGACTGAAAATAGCATTTACTGCAGCTCAATATTATAGAATTCATAAGGAACCATAATAAGAGCAAAAGAATTATTCCACATCCAAAAGTGCTTTAGCATACATTGGTTGAACTAGTCCATCCTGATCAGTTTTGAATGCAGCTTGGTTTTGAAAGTGCTCAAACTCACACACCTTGATCCCTGAAACAATAAACCCTGTTGAAGAGGAATTATCCAGAGAATAGTCAACAGACAAACTGAGCTGCAACTCTTGTGAAGGGTTTAGGGTTCTTTAGGGGGATTTGTGAATTGGTCCTGACTGACAGGTTGGACTGACACTACTAGACTAAATTACAGGTAATTTCATCTTCAAAAAAGAGGCAGTCAAAACTGCTGTCCCTTAAATGACAAGCACTCAGTTCACTCAAGAACTCACATTAATTAGCATGCATAATTCGTTCTCAAACTATGCACAGCAAGCTCCAAACTCACATTGTTACGGAAACACATACCAAGTAGAACATTTTTGAAACAATATAAATAAGACGAGCTTGAGTGGCTTTATGTAGTGCATGACGCAAGAAGGCCATTCCCTATGTTTCTAGATAATGAGCTTGTATTTGTCTTGACTGAAGAGGCTAAATTATTGTGGAACAGGAACATGTTCATTTGGTACACTTTTGGTCAGAGTCCTGCACGGGTCCTGTTTGATAAACCCGCACCCGCCCCGCACCCGCAGTTATTAACAGCACACCTGACCCGATATCCGACAAAAACAATAATTTTAGCCCGCACCCGACCCGACCCGTTTGACATAAAAACCGCAACCGCATTAAATCTCCTACATGAGGTAGACAAAAATCATTTTCTCATGTAGCCTAACACAAGCAATAAAACCAACATTAGGCATTCTGTGTCGCTTCATTTAATTAAACATTGCGTTAAACAACACAAGTAAAAATAATAGAACAAAGAATGTTTTAGTTGGCCTATTTTTTATATTTTATCAGATTCACTCGGCATTTAAACGCGGTTGTCTCTTCTGAAACTGAGCATTGTTTACCTGTCCTCTGGTCCTCTTTGTAGCAGCGCGAAAAATATTCTATAACTTTTATTCAAATTGTGAATAGCCTATATTAAATACAAAAAAGCGAGCAAAGTGCGCTCCCTTTAATATAAATCACTATAGCTTTCAATCAGATGCCGCGCGATTGGCTACAATGCTCAGCGCTGCAAATCATGCTGTAAGCCTTTAACGGTCTTCAGACAGAGCGTGAACACAAATAAGCACAGGACCATTTGAAAGCAGCTGTCAAATGCACCGAATTGAGTTGGAATAGTCTTGGCTACTGGACCCGCAGTCCACCCGTGCCTACCGCATCCGACACATAAATATTATTCCACCCGTTACATTAAATTTGGCGGGTCACCCGTCGGGTACCCGTGGGTACCCGCCCGCATGCAGGACTCTGCTTTTGGTTACATAACAGTAATTAAGGACTCGTTTTCACTAGGGATGCACAAATATTACAACTGTGGCACATACAGCAAATTATCTTCATGTTTTGGCGAATGACTCCATACCATTCTGTTTAAATGAAAAATAAAAACTAAACACTGAAATCAATGCTACTTTAGATTCAAAATAAATACTAAAAACTGAAAACAATTGTTTTAAATGCTACTTTAAATTATAAATAAAAAGAAAAACTATCATTTTAAATGATAGTTTATATTAAAAATAAAATATAAAGTAGTTTTTTTTTTTTTTTTAATGCTACAAGTGAATTTAGGCTTCACAACATTAAAGTGTACAGTATGAAAAAATGGATATTAATTTTGAGATTTGCTAACGATTACATTTAACAGTATTGTTAAATTATTATTGTTTTTAAAGACTGAGTTTAAATGTTCTAAATGTTATAAAGTGGAAACAAGCATGCATTACTATCCAATATAAACTGATATAGTCAATAAACAAAACAACAACAGACATGGTACTGTATATACTGTGTATCCCTATCTGCTGGATAGTATTTGGTACAATATCGCTGTGCTTAACAAAATGTCTTTTGCACAAACAGTGCAGACATTTAGGTTATTTCTGACATGAAAAATAGGTGAATGAAGTTAACCTGATTCAATTACAGCTGTGTACTCGTCAATGTTCCTGAGACCACGTGTGCGGGACTCAAGGTGCCTTGATCTTAACCAAAAAGGAAAGAACAAAAGAGCTATTTCTTGGCTTACCATGTGATCAGGTCTTGCTCCAATGTGAACCCTTAGCAGCAAAGAAGTCTCTACAGTCTGGACATAAAGAAAACACAGAATAAAAATTATTACTTAGTGCCTTGTAAAAATAAGGGGTCAATATATAAATCATGGTTGGACTGTAAACATGTCAAATGTTTCTCTTCAATGTTTTTTTTTTTTCCAAATGCAGAAGATAAGATGCTGATTTTAATTTCATGTGAAGAACATAATGTTGAGTTAAGGTGACGGTGAGGTTTTTCAAAATAAAACAGAGGTATTAAATTCTGTATCTCAGGTTACATCAGCTCATCAACAACAATGCTGTCAAAAAAAAAAAAAATCAGCTTCTCATTAAGCAAAGCACACACTACAAGACTGAAGACTCACTCTGAGATGTCTTAGGCCGCATTTACATTACACGGTTCAAGTAACCCAATTACAATTTTTTCCTCCCGTGTAGCACAGATCGGATATGACCCATGAATGTGTAAGCAGGAAAAAAGCATATGGATTCCAATATTCTCAGATCAGTTTCAGGACTCATTCATTACATGGAAATAAATCAGAGGACAGATCGGATATTCCCATCAGTGCGAGTCGTACGTCATTGAAAAAGCAACAGTGACGAATGACGTCAGCTTAGGTGGACACCAACAGTGATCACATGACTCTTTTCAATGGTGCAATTGGAGGACGAAGGCTCAACCCAATGTTTTGCTGATCTTTAAAGATGGTGCGGAAAGCAAAAGCTTGTATTATCATTTTGTCTGCGTCCATTGCAAATTTACTTCCCTCTCAGCCTAAGATTTTCCAGGTCAGTACGTCTACCTTTGGTTGTTTCGCCAAGCGTAAAGTGTATTGGATATGGGTCACTTTTAAAAGAACATGTAAGCTGGTCATCAAAAAAAAAAAGAAAAAAAGATATAGTCAACAAATAAAAAAAAAATAAAAAAAAAAACTGCAGTTAGATGTCTGTGACAAACAAAAATGTGTCTGCATGCTAGAAGTGCATTGGTAATGGTCACAGGTTGCAATTTGTCTTCGATCTGGGAATTGTTTGAAAACTAAAGGCAGAGCAAATTGGTGTAAAAACAACCTCTATTCCTATTTCCTTGCTATTTGTCGACATGCTGTGCACATTTTTTTGTGAGACCGAACTTCAGGACTGTAGCTTCAGAAAAACAACCCTGAATTTAACACAGAACCTATGATTAGTTGTGAAAAATGTGCAACAGGACAACAAGAAACAAAGACCCTGTTTTCACCTCAGGGATTTTCCTGCATTGAAAATATTTTGGCAGCCGCCAAAATTAATCTTTGCCCGCCAAAGATTTATCTGATCATTTAATATAACAATACCCGCCGTTCTGCAGTACCAGTATCTGCTGATAGCCGGCTGCTTTAAAACACTCCTGTGAGTTTTTGTGTAAGCGCTCTGTGAAGAGCATCAAAGGTTTCTATTTACAACACGTTTTTACAGCATTAGGCTTTGTTGCCAATCACAGACATATCTGTTGAGCGCATGAACGCAATGGCCAATCAGATGTTTAAGTTAGTCAGAATCTGCTCGATATAGCTGAGTTTGTTCAGCTTGAGTTCTGCACGCTCGCAAATCCTTTCATTATAACCATAAATACAATGTCAATAAGAGATTCAATGCACAGTGTAGACAGCTTCATTGATTACAACGGGAGAGTGCAGCTTTGTGTACGTTACGTTGTAATTGACAGCTCCAGTGATTATAATGGCAGTATTAAACAATCTAATACTATATCTAAAATAATTTGTGCATTAAGTCTTGGAGTGTAAATGCAAAATAATAGACCTGTCACTTTTGTAATGTGCAATGTTATTTTGTTGTTCATTTTATTTCTAACTTAAATCAGTCACTCAGTGACTTTTTACATATAAATTTACAGATTTTTAAATAGTAAAACAGCACTTTGTTTTATGATCTGCCTGAGTGATAATTTTTTAATGACTTTTTTAATGATTATTTAATGACTACATAGGATAAGTTAATATTACAAACTTTATTTGCATTTATTTTGGATTTATTGTCAGTACTGGGCTTGCAAGTTCACATGGCTAGGGTACTTTGTACAGTGTGTGTTAATGACTGTGTTCGTCTGCCACCACCGAAGACCGTTTCTGACCCAGGAAAAACCCTGCACATGGTATTAAGATGGGATTCTTTTTTTTTTTTTTTTTTTCTTTGTTCTTTTTGGGATCATGTTCAGTGCTTAATATAAGTGGAAAGGGGGTCTAAAACATTTTTTGATCAGATCATTGAAAGCACATAACCCAATACAAATATGCACATAGCCACATTGCATTTGCTCCACCTACTCATCTAACCCACGATCATTCTGGGATGTTTTGTGAGAAAGCACACCAAAACTAGTGATTCAAATGTTGCTCTGTTGTACACTCACAGCTGCCTTCCTTATTCTTTATATTTGCTTCCTTCCCGCCCACTCGTAAGCCATGTAACACCGGTTCATTCATTCAATAGTATACTTGCTTGGGGTGCAACAGATTAAAAAAAAAAAAAAAAAGCCACATTTTGGATCATATTCGGATCTTTTGTTGTTTGATTAACGTTAATGACACAGGCAGCAGCAGGTACATTTTTCTTTTCCTGGTTCTTTGCAATGCTAGGATATGCATGCTGGCAAATGTAACCTTCCAGTTGACTTAATTGCCACATCTCTTCCATTTGTTTTAGTAATAAAAGATATTGGAAGTAAATTTATTATGGATCATTACAATTTCATTACATATTATACTTTGCTTTGAAAGTACCAAGTAGTCACACAGTGAGAAAAAAAGAAATTGTGTATAGATAATCATTTATCATTGCATCGCAGCCCTCTGAATCATAATTGAATCAAATAGTGAGGTGCCTACAGATTCCCACCCCTACATTCAGCATCTTCAAACAGCATGTCGCATTCGGCTTTACTGCTGACTCTGGATGCTGTGGTACTCGCTACTGGGTGTCTGTTAGATGAGAGCACTGAAGTAGCAGACTGAATGAAGCTTGTCATTCACATGTACAGTAACTAGAATATAAAAAACCTAATGAACAAGGTAAAATTCTGAATAGATGCAAGGTGTTGCACACACACAATATCACTACTCTTTGTGCTCAAAACCTTTTCATTATGGAGCGAGGTTCACATGTGACTCAAAAAAAGCAATGCGTGATAAGTGCTTTTGTGCCACTCTGCATTGGAGACTTTGTCACTGTTTTACAGATGAGTCATGTTTAGCCTATATATTTCTTCTATTTTATCTTTGTTGTCCTATTAAAATAAAATAATAAAATAAATAGTAAAATCTCATAAAATCTGCACCATATATTCCAAAGAAACGCTGTTTATATTGCGCATGTTCATGTAGCAATAACTATCACAAATGTATTGTTGATGAGATTTTTGTATTCTTTTTTGTATTGTTCAACCACATGATATTTTGAATGTTGACACTTTTGTGATACAAATTTGTAGTTCTTTTTTTCCCCCTTTACATTTTACCAGATGTAGCAATAAGAGGTCTACACTCACTTCCACTTTTTTTTTTAATTTTACAAGATTATTGTTGGATATAAAATTTTCACTGGACTTACTGCTTACACTTGTTTTATGTGTATTGCTTTTTTAATATAAAAAAAAGTTAATTGTGACTTTCTTGTTATTGTGACTTTATAATACATCTCAGATTTTAATTCTGTATCCAGCAGTACAAACACACCCACACACTTGCATATGTGGTTTACGAGGACTCTCCATAGGCGTAATGGTTTTTATACTGTACAAACGGTATATTCTATCCCCCTACACTACCCCTATCCCTAAACCTACCCATCACAGAAAACTGTCTGAATTTCAAAAAAAAAAAAAAAAAAAAAAAAAAAAAAAAATGTTTAGTATGTTTTTAAGCCATTTGGTTTACGAGGACACAGAAATTGTCCTCATAAACCATGTTTACGTTGTAATACCCATGTCATTATACACATTTGTGTCCTCATAAACTATGTATACAACACACACAAACACACACACTCCCTCTCTCTCCTGGCCAAAAAAAAAAAAAAAAAGGCCAAACCCAAAATGGCTAAACAGTAAGCTTTTAATTGTCTTAACCACAAATTATTGGTCAAGAAATTAACAAAATTTAAGCAAATGCACTACTTAAAAAGCCATTGCTGTCTCAGAAAAACATCAAGACAGAATGAAGTTTTTGGCAGAATATGGGAAGTTGCGTGTGGAGTTATGAATCACAATGAAGCACGAGTTGCATGGTGATGCTCCAGAGCGGTGTCTTCCAAAATCTGCTGAGAAATAATAAATGCATCTTCTCTACCACAGTAAAGCATGGAGGAAGAGGTGCCATTGTGTGGAGAGCCTTTTTAGCTGTTGGTATTGGTGAACTACTTCACTGTGAAAAGTCATTTAATGATTTGGAGTACAGGAGAATATTGCAGAATGGCTTGCTTCCCACAAATGAAAAGTTGTTGTCTAAAGAGAAATGACCAGCTGTTATTTTTCCAACAAGACTATGCTCCTGTCCAAATTGCAAAGACAACCAAGAAGTGGCTTGAGAATAATTCCATCAGGCTCACGTTTTGGCCTAATCAGAGGCCAGATTTGAACCCTATAGTGAATATTTGGTCTCACATTAAACTCAAACAAACTGGGAGACATTTTTTAACTACTCATCAACTGTTTGAAGCCATCAACATTGAGTAGAATAACACTGACTCTTCTTGCAGTCAAAAAGCTGTCTGCAAGTTTACACACATGGCTTAAACATTTAAAGAAAACAAAGGGGAAGGCTATTATGTGCTAAGTTACTTAAGACCATTAAAAGATCATTAAATATACTGTATGTATGTGTATGTGTGTGTGCGCGTGTGTGTGTGTGTGTGTGTGTATATATATATATATATATACACATACATACACACACACGCACGCACGCACACACACACACACACACACACACACACACTGGGGCTGTCGATTTAACGCATTAATTAGATTAATCAGTTACAGTGAAAAATTATTAACGCAATTAACGCACCCGCCCCGCCCCCGACCTACGTAGATCATCTGACATTGCATACAGTTGATTGATGACGAATATGAAGCAGGGCAACAACTCACTGCGTGATGGAGCCTATAGAATGCAGTTAGAATGATCCTAAAATTCAAGATATCTGGTCAAAAATGCCCCTGTATGAGTTGTCGTCTCATATTTATGTCATATAATATAGTTAGGCAATATCACACCAGTAACGAGCGCAATATCACACTAGTGCTGTTTTTGTCCCGAATAGCACGAGTGCAAATGTGATACAGATTTTATACAACAGGTCAATAAATCAGAAGTTAATATTGTGTTATATTTTAGACATAATATTTTCTGCTTTTGCTCAATTTTGCCAATAAAAATATTACGTATAAAGCCAGAGCAGAACGGTTGCGCGTCTCCGAGCAAAACACAGCGGTGTTTCGTTTCTGAATGAATCCGCGTTTTGAGCAAATCAATCAGGTGAATCAATGATTCAATGGCCCATTGATAAAGAGCGCCATTTACTTAATTCCTGAATGAATCAGCCCTTTGAACGAATCGAATGAATGAATGACTCAATGACTCACTCATTAAGACATTTACTGCCACCTACTGGCAGTTTTAGATTCCTTTTTAGAGTATCACTTCATTAAAAAAAATAAAAATAAAAAAAATAATATATATATATATATATATATATCATACTTCCATATTAATAATGATAATTATAAAAAAAAAAAAAAAAAAAAAAACAAACATTAAAAGGATAGTTTATCCAAAAATGAAAATTCCGTCATTATTTACTCACCCTCATGTTGAATCAAATAAAATATTTCTTTCTAATGCTACTTTTTGTAATGTCTCTTTGATGATCTTTTGGGGGTAATTTCTCAGCCAAATTTGACATGTGATTAAATTGCGATTATAAATAGATGATTGAACATAATTTGTGAAACAACCTGCCAAATTGCCTAGTGATTTGACATCGTTACCCTCCATAGTTGATTTTTACCCGCATTTTACAGGTCTTCATTTCAAAACCATGTCATTATGAAATAGCACAGAACATCTTGTGTGTGTAAAAGCAAACTGTTTAATTACGTTATAACAATATAGTAGCCTATAGTAGAGCTCAACTTGTATTCGTTGGCAAAATGGTAACGTTAGGTAATGTTAGTAACGTTATACAAGTTGTATTTGGAATAAAAAGTGGAAATAACGCTAACAACGTTAAAATCAAAACAAGTCAGCCATGTCAGGCTTACTAACAGTCCCAGGCTTTACATATTGATATTTATGTCAATTAAATTAAGGTTATCATAACACTATATGAGATTCTTATGTTAAGACACGTGGGCAGACCTAGCGGAGATGACTCTCTTCAGTTGTGACGTGTTCATTTTCCCAGGAGCGTTGCACATGGTGCAAAGCCAAGGAGGTCGGAGGCTTTTTTTTTTTTTTTGGACAACTGAGTAGGCGTGATTCTCATGATTTCATTCACCGTGACCCTGTCCAAAGACTGTCCTCTCAGACCCCCCCCCCAAAAAAACATCCATTCACAATTCACAGCTCTTATATATGTGAATTGACAGGTCTATAGCCCAAAAGTATTTCTTTGTAAATATGTTCATTGTTTTGCACACTTTTGAGCAATTCTGCTGTCAAATGTTTTGCTTGATTTCTGTTTCATTCTCAGTGGTGAATTGAAAAGAGCAAAACACCTCTGGAAAAAAAAAAAAATCATCATTCAAAACAATACTACTAAACATGTACAGTGCTACAAATGGAATATAAAACTGTCTTTATCCACTGGTTGAATTCACAAATTAAACATCGTGAAACTTAAATTTTAAACACATTTTCTCTAAGACGAACACAAGTGCCTAGGCAACATTAGAGAGTGTTCTTTCTCATCCTCACCCTGTGGGATCTGGATTGATGAGAAACACATCTAAAAGGATTCCTCTATCAAAGTCTGTTGCTACCACCCATTTACAACCGCCTGGCTGATACATATGACAGTGTCTCCATTTACTTTCTGGCCAGACTATCATTACAGCATATTTTTCTCGCACAGCAGCATTTCACCATGGAGATGCCCTTTCCTGAACCTTGACTCTCACCCTTTTAGCGGTCCGGAGTTGAGTCCGGTGAGAGCGGCAGTGCAGAATGAGAGAAAGAGTTTAATTGGGTCATCTGAGACCGGCAGAAGAGACGTGTGGGACTGATGAAGGTCAACGGAGGCAAAGCACGATAAGGTTGCATGTGCTAAAAACTGCTTGTTGGAGGGAAAAAGAGTTGAGGAGGCACAATGGTCAATAGGCCGGACAGAAGTGAACAAAAGGCCACAAAAGAGAGCCGAGGACATAATTATTGCAACTAATTGGACACAACGTGTGAAATTATATATCAAAGCATGTTCGCTGCAACAAGAAACTGCAAAAGACACCTTGCAGGTTTGGCTTGTATTTAAGAGTGTAAATGGCTGCGCCCAAGTGTTTTTATATATTAAAATTAGGTGTACACGTGTGAGTGAATTATGATACCTGACCAAACTAATGAACCTATGTATAACAACATCAGAATAAAGTTGCACAACTGTACTCCTAAATAAAAACATTAGCATAAAAGCTTTATGAGTTTATGAATCTATGGCTTATTACCTAACTTTCAGAAGCCGAAACTGGCAGCTTACTGATTAAAGATTATTTATTTTCTGTGTTATACCAATAAACAAGTACTTGATTGGAAACACAAGGCCTGTGTTCACACTCCATTTCATGCACATGCTTGCAATGATTTTGCACTGGGGAAATGCCAAACTATAACCGATCTCAATCAGATACCTTATTTACTGGGGAACTGAGCCATTGGGATTAACCTGAGGAAGATGCTGGATCTTGCAGAGAGATAAGTCAAATCACATTTATGTTGAAGGAAGCCGCTCACAGAATATATCATTTTAGTTCCAGACCATGCGCTGGTATTCATCAGGTGCAGGAAAGCGGGTGAAATAAAGCTGCCCTGGATATTTCAAGATGAAGAGATGCTGTGGACATGTGTGTTATTCCACCTACAGGCTTAACAAAACAGACAATCATGTCAGAATAATGGCTGTTAGCTTGTGAATGAGCCATGATGGTGCAGTGCCACTTGTGATACTCCACAATGGTACAAGGGTTGTTATTATTTTCTTAAATAGACATGATGTCCAAAAAAAAAAAAAAAAAAAAAAAAAAAAAAAAATGCTGGGACACGCTGTACTCCAACGAAATCATGATAAACCCGAAAACATGGTAAACCCGAACAGCAGATTTTCTTTATTTTTATATCCATAATCATTTATCGTATAATACACTTCCAAACTTAGGATATAATTACAAAAGAAAACAAAACATTTTCTACAGCTTGACTGAATGATCAGCTACATAATAGGGAAGGGTCAGGCTGGTTGATTAGCTGACCTGTAACTAGTTGATTAGACGTGTCAACTAGTTTACCATGGATAAACTAAACCTGCTGCTGGAGGACCACCTTCCTGCAGAGTTAAGCTTTACCTTGCTCCAACACTTTAGTCTGAAAGTTTCTAGTAATACTGAAGACCTTGATTAGCCAGTTCAAGAGTGTTAAATTAGGGTTGGAATGGAACTTTGTAAGATGGCGTCCTTCCAAGAGCAGAATTAGACACCCTTGATCTAGACTTTAAGCTCGTTTTTTGCTTTAGCTGTAGTATTTTTATGTGGTTGAAACTTTTAAGGTGTACTTTTAAAAGACAACTTCTTGGAGAGACTTTTTAGCTTAGTATCTCTCCAATAAATCAATAAATTTCTAAATCAATCCCATTTAAAGCATTATCATCACTACAGGCATTAAAGCACCACCAGGCATGTGATCAGCTAAAAAACCCTTTTAACTCTGGCTAACATGCTAAGGGTGCCCTGCGAACTCGTGCAGCGCTGTCAGAGGTAGTCCATCCATGAAATACAGTAATCAACCTTTGAAGTTCAAAGTTATCCTAAGAACCAAGTTGTCCTAAGAAGAAGGTTTTAGGACAACTCTGATGAAAGGTTTTGATCCACTACAAATGTTGACTACTGTAAATGTATTCAAAAACATAAAATTTTGTAGTTTATTTAGTAATTATTTAAGGCCATTTCACAATTTCCATCATATTACAGTAACCAGCGTCCAGATAAATATGGAAAAATCACATCCCTGACCACTTTTGTTAAACATTCACTAATTTCATTAACGTTTAAACTGAAAATTTGCAACCAACCAGTCGACTAGTCTAAACCTCCCCCGCCCCCCATAAACATACTGTATATGCGATCCATTTTAAATAAACTACTTAATCTATGAACTGAATGCCACTAAAAACAGGTCAGATAGATGCGATGTGCTTGCCTTGCATTATGATCATTGTATATTAAACTTAAGCGTTAAGCTACGTTAGCCATTGTAGACATATTTGCTCAAATCAATTGAATCAACAGGCAGCACAGGACCAATAATTTCAAACCTAATAGCACATTATAAACAAATTTCCTCAAATAAAAGTTAGTCCACACAAGTCAGCAAGGTAAGGTATTGCTGTTCGTTACCACAGCAACCACTTGCATGTCCGGGTTTGAATGTGCTTCTTGTGTATGAAAAGTATCTAGAAAAGTATCTCCACGCATGACGGGCAGCAAAATCTCAAGAAAAGCTTGACACGTACTAGGGTTGCACGATTTATCGCAATTTTATCACACGCGATTTGCCAAAGGCTGCGATTATTTAATGCGCAGCTTGTCAGAGCTGTACGGCTCTGTGATCAGTAGTAAATGCTTCTCCATCTGAAAGCCAGAGGGCGCTCTCACGCAGAAACTGCAAATATGCCCTGCTGCCGAAGTAGAACACGCGTCATTCCAGGAAATCCCATACTATCGCTGTAGCTGAATAAACAGAAGATTGAAACGCTTTGATTGATTACACATGACTAATAAACACATGACTGCCTTATTCTGTGTAAGAAGCATCATCATCTCACAGAACGATGCTCAACTGTCGTTATGAAGTGAATTTGGAGTAAAAACATGTTATTAAATGTTGTCTTTTGTTGGACAAGATGTTAATAAATGCTTCTCATGTCTGGAAAGATGTTTGCCGCATGTTGCTTTTTCAAATGTACATTATAAGCAACTCAATCTCGCAGTGCTTTCAGATGGATTAGCATTTGGAGCCATAGTTCATTGACAAGCCGCGCATAAAAAAAAAATAATCGCAGCTTTGCTAGGCCTGTCGCAATAGTCGTTATATCGACTTATCACACGATATATGGACATGACTTTGATAATTTTTGGTGACACGATATATTGCCCATTATGTTTACACAAAAATAAATGTCACCGACATTTTGCCGATCATGCTGCCTCAGTGCCTCTGTCATCTCGTCTGCTCTCCGAGGCAGCTCCTTCATACACAGAGCTGACATCGACAGGCGGAAAAATGCGCCATTCAAGTCGTTATAGTGTTTTCCTGACAACTACAAACAGTTTAGAAGAATAAGTGCAAATGCACTCAGTTTCCGCTATCCACTGGTGCAAATATAAACATGACAGCGCGAAATGGTGCACGCTCACAGCTAGTTTCACACAGGACGCAGCAGTCGCGAGTGTCTACTTGGTTTTCATAGAGAATGCGTTTTTGCATTTCACTACGCCGGTTTTCATAGAGAACGCGTTTTTGCATTTCACTACGCCGGTTTTCCATGGAAACGTGTTTGTTTGACTGTTGCACTCGCATCTTTCGCTGCATCTCGTGCATGACGTGATTTTTCAAACATGCCTCTAGAAAAACAGATACCTCAACAGGCCATATCTGACTGCTAAATCTGTGTCTTTGTTCATATGGACATCTGACAATAGCGTGCACCCTTACTTTACTAAGAAAATAAGGTCAGGGAAAAACTTTTTTTTCTACTTGTTATTTTGCAGTTTTTGTTAGCAAAGGTTTATTTATTATTTATTCAACATTATTATTTTTTTAACACTTCAATTCCAGTATCTAAATATTCTTGAGTTAAGTTCATTGTCATTTGAAAGTGTGTAGGCCTACTTGCATTATTACGCTGTTATATAATGATTATATATTCAGTGGCATAAAATGGTCTTAAAATGACAATAATATCGCATATCACAATTATTTCTGGGGCAATATATTGCATAACAAAAAGTAGTTATCGTGACAGGCCTAAGCTTTGCGATTTCAAAATTGCACTAAGCCAAATCATTTAAGCGCGATTTCAATGTTTTTTTCTAATCGTCCGATTAATCGTGCAGCCCTAAGGTGTGCTGACAACTACATTATTTAAGCATATTCTCTTCATTAGGATGTTGAAATAGCAACTGTTCCAATGTCAAGTAAGTTTAATTCATAATGTTTCTCCTTTAATCCGAAATAAAATTTCATACTCTATTGTCCCTCATAACTGGTAGTTTTTATAAAGTTTTGTGTGGGCTGTAAAAAAATACTCCCTCACCTTGCTCATCTTGTCTCATATATATAAAGCAAAACGTGTCGTGCAATAAAATAAACGACTAGTATTTCCAAGTCGACTAGCAGCAGCAGTATCGTTTAATCGACTAGTCGAATAGTCTCGCACATCCCTACTTTCAACAATAATTTTAAAACAACTGTCAGACTGTCCGTAAATTGCCAGAAAAGCTAGTCATTGAGAGAAATGTCCGACTAGTCGATTAAGAAAAATTTCATCAAAACTTTGCTAATGTGACCACACCTTCACTACAAAACCAGAAATACAATTTCACAAATGTCAAAAATTTAAATCATGCTGATCCTTTGAAAGATCTGACACCATGCTCTCTAGCCTTCAGCAAAAATATAATTCCTTCATCATGATGCCATGTGACTGATGTGCTTGGCCCTTTTACTCTCAGACAACAGATACTGTGATCTCAGCTTAGTAAGACGAGGTTTCCCATTGCCTACACTGAGTGCAATTACCCTATTATGTAGCCTGGCCTTCTTTGTCCAAGCATTGGTCTGGACAAAATGGACAAAATGGACAAAAGTAATTAGGCTAAGTGACAGGGGTCCTTCTTCACAATTGTTAAATGCATATTATCTGCAAAACATAGTGGTCTAGACAACACGGCTATCTGACAGATAATGGTCTAGCCAAAATGAGAGATCTACTGAAAGAAATATCTTGACAGTCGCAAAAAGAAATAATTAAAAAAAAAAAAAAAGCTCTCTCTTCAAACAAGAAGCTGACAGATAATATGCCATTTCTGCCTGTCTACACTGTGTGTGCCAGAGAATAATCTCCCTCCATAATGTTTACTGATAAAACCCAGCATAATAAAAACACATGCAGATACCACATTACTGGGGTTGTATCAGATGAAATCTCTGAGGAAAAGGCTGGGTTCCACATTAAGGGATTTCAACAAATTACAGAGCCGTTAAAGCTATGTCTGAGCTTATTGGACTCAACTGCTAGTTTGGTTTTTTTTTAAATCCTTGAATAAAATGTTGAACCTTCAACCTACAACTGTTTCTCTCCACTTATGTTTTGTTGATAAGGTAATATCAATTACTTTTATAACTTCAGCACCACGCAGGGGTGGGCGATATGACCAAAATCTTCTATCACGATATTATTTCACGATAACGATACATATTACGGTTTAGTAATTGTTACTTTAAATAGGGTTTTTATATCAACATTTTTGATACCTTTGAAATATCATAATTCTTGTCACCAATTTCAATATAAAAAACTAAAGCTCAACTAAACCAATTTCAATATAAAAAACTAACACCAGCTCAACTAACGCAAATAAAAAATGAATGAAAATGAATGGAAAATGAAGCTCACTGAAGACTAGCAAACAGTCAATGATAAAATGAGAACAATTAAACGAATTACAAACAAAAGGACAAAAACTACAACAGAACAAAGATGCAAATGAAATAGACTAATAACTGAAAAATTTCAAGCTCTAGAAATAAGAAAAAAAACTACATAAATTGTAGAAATTAATTGTACAAAAAAACACTACATAGGCTTCACTGTGTAAATTAAATATACATTTATTTTTATTAAAGTTACAAAAGTGATTCAGTCGAGATCAGTGAGTGATTTTCTTATTCTCTTTCTCACACAGACAGCAGCAGGTATATTAGGCTGCTGTCACTTTAAGACCAAATGCACGGATCTAATATACTGCTACACGTGATTTCTTTCTCAACCGTTTACGTTCACTTAAGACATAAACGACCGCTTACGAGGATACTCATGAAGTATTTTGACACATAAATGTGTATATGGCCGTTGAAGACGGCCAAAAGAACGCAGTTCAGTACTCGCACGCTGTATAAGCAGCGGCTTTATGCGTGCGCTTTTCAGGTTTTTGCGTTCAGAAACAGTCTCTCAGACAAAGCATGCATATACAGAAATGTAGGGTTGTCACTAATGATTATTTTAGTAATAGAGTAATCGGTCGATTATTTTGATGATTAATCAAATAATCGGGAACATTTTTTGTGGTAATAAAAAGTAGACCTAAGGGAACAACAGCCATTAAAATGGTTAAATGTGTATAATAGCAATGAGGCAATAATAATTAGCTTAAATAAAGTATCAAAAGTAGGGATGTAATTATACACTCATGTCACAATTCGACACAAATCACAATACTGAACTCACGATAATATCACAATATTTTAAGCCAAAATAAAGAAGAGAGGATTTTTTATATTGTAATTATTTTGTTATCAGGACCCACAAATATTACCCCACTGCATTATTATACATTATATTCAAGATTATATGTAGTAGTTTAATGTAGTAACGTCACTAAAACTGAGTAAACTTTCATTTTTTTTCCCCCTCATGCAGTACTCGCGCTTTCAATGCAGGCATTTGTTGTATCTCTTACACAGACAAGCCACACATGCACAAACTCTCCCAGTTCTCGCTATGTCCCGCCTCACCCACTATTAATGCACTATACATATAAGAATAAATCATCTAAAATGCTTTGAATAATCATACTACTAAAACTAAATGCGATATGGTGATTTAAATGATGTTTGAGCTTTCACGTTGAGGAGTGCTGTTCCGGCAGCACGTGCACTTCAGATGATCAATGCAATCAATCACAGTTCTACTTGCAAGAAAGCACGTCAAAATGACTATTCCCAAACGGTAAATGGTTAGTTCATTCAAAAATGTAAATTCTGCATTTACTCACTCTCATGTTGTTTCCGCGTGTCACGCAAGCATTTGAACGTCCGTGTTTACTACAGTAGCGAGTCGCTGTACATCTGTTCATCTTAAAAAGCCATTGTGTTTCTTCAAAAGACTTGGATTAGACCACTCAATTGATTTTTTTTTTTTTTTTTTTTTTAACGATGCCTTTATGACATTATGGGATCTTTTAAGTTTTAGAAAAATGGACTTTAAATGGAGGGACAGAAATCTCATAAAAAGCTTCATAAAAAATATCTTCATTTGTGTTTGGAAGTTGAACAAAAATCTTATAGGTTTGAAACAACATGAGGGTGAGTACATGATGACAGAATTTACATTTTTGTGTGAACTATACCTTATAAATACAGTAAGCTGAGCCTTGGATAAAACTAACTATATATCGCGAATGTATCGTATATAGCGATGTATCGTTACACCCCTAAACAAAAGCAAGTAATAATATGGTTTTATTGAACAACACTGTTAAAATAAACAATGTAATATACATAATATAAACAACTTATGTAAATTATGTATGATAAATGCCTGCAGAGGGCACCAACGGACTGGTAGTTGTTGTTACACTTTACAGCATGATCAAATCCTTGTTTAATATTGGCCAAACAACATTTAAATGATAAGCTTTCATGACTGCACAGCACAGCAATGTCACATGAGTGTAACCGTGATAGAGACGATAATCCAAAATCTCTACCGGTTGACAAATTTCTACCAATATATCACCCACCTCTAATATCAGTAACCATTACAAGTTGCTCAGGAGTGCCCCCTTTTGGCCGCAATGCAATGAATCCATAATGAAGCAGCAGCAGGTGGTACAATGGAGCATTTAACGTTATTGGTCATTCACAGTCAACAAAAAAATAATTTACTTCAAAAATATCCAGACAGGATTAGATTTCAGACTTGAGTTTAGGGATGTTCATGTCATTTTTTATCCCTAATGACAACCGTTAACTAACAAGACTGTTAAATTAGTATTAACTTAAATTAGAATTGAAAAATGTGACCCATTAAAAATAACGAAATATCAGCATAAACAACAGAACACAAGGATTCACACGTTGTCACGTCATGCCCCTGCAGCGCTTCTGTGAACAGACAAAAGCAGAATATACACATATATATGTGACCCGTGCTGGCAAAATGAGTCGGAATGCGCAAGGGCTAATTTCGAGCTACAGGCAAAACAAGTCAAAAATGTCGATGTTGGTCAAATTTGAGCTTTCCACAAAAATGAGCTCATTAAGCCCTCGTCTAGCGATTCAAATGCTTAAAATAACAATTAAACATCTAAAAGACCACTCAATTGATTTTTTTTTTTTTTTTTTTTTTTTTTTTTTTTTACGATGCCTTTATGACATCTTTGGGATCTTTTAAGTTTTAGAGGAATGGACTTTAAAGTAGGGATTGATGTTTTCTGAGAGGAGTACCTTTCCTTTGTCCATGAAAAATGGCATTTTTCTCTGCTCGCTTCTGGGCGACTGGCTCTTCCTCTCAGCACAAGTTTGGTATTGCTTTAAAGTGCAGCATTCCAACGTTGTGAATATTCATAGCGAATTTTTGATGGCATGAGTCTGAACCAATGAAATGTGATTTTTAAACTCATGCTGATGTAAACAAATTGATCTTACTCGCGCTGACTGACAGATCCGAAGCGTGCGCACAGAGACGCCTCAGACAGCGCGCAATCCCGATATACACATATAAACAGAATTACAGTACTTCAAAATATTGAAAAAAAAAAGTTTAATATATATTTTTCCTATAGATATTTGGTTTTGATGAGGTGAGCGCCAAATTAGGTGTTATTAACAGGGATTTTAAGGTATGGTTGCTAGGTGATTTTGTTTTGGAACCTTCAGAAAACTTTAACTCGATTTTTCTCAAAACTGACTTTGCTGACTCTATCGACTTCAAACAGGTGTAGCTCAGTCATTTGTTCTCTGATTTCAACAAACCATACATCATTTGAAGGTTTTTTTTTTAATAGAGATTGTGAAAATAACTCATTTTTGAAAATTTGATCATTGCGACTCATTTTGCCAACACTGGTCACACACCCGCACATACATACATACTTATATATATATATATATATTATAGGAATAAATAGGCCTATACACAAAATACATTTAACTTAAAAATTAACAGATTAACAAAACGAAAGAAAAAACTGTGTGACAAGTAGTATATGTTTAGTTTCAGTTCATTTTTGTGATGCGCTCCACAAACAAGTTCACAGAAAAAGAAAACCAAGATGGAAGAAAGCGGCATCCTGTTTGTTTCCTTTATTTTACAAAAGCACAATGTTTTGTTTTTATTGTGAGCATACACAAATAAAAGTAAACTATTTACTATTTCATGTTTTGAATGATGTCTTACTCTTATCTGTATGACCATAAATGACGGAGTATTTTAAGTTGTTTCCACTGTTATAAGGAAACATTTCAAGTGATCATGCAAACGCCTCACGTGCGCACACACAACATAGCACTTATAGCACTGCTAACTTGACATCGCAGCTTGTTCATTATCAAAATAAAATAGCCAACCAAACATAAAAAAAGTTACACTACTCATTTTAAATAGTGTGTAGTGCAATCTGTGCCGTACAGTGTGACCACCGCCCAGGGCCGGCCCAAGCTTTTATGGGGCCCTAATCAGAATTTTATTTGGGGGCCCCTCGGTTAAAATAACTTAAGATAAACAATATCTTCTTATATAAAAAATAAATGTAAATTTACAAAATGGACAACATTAAATTAAATACTTAAATAATGACATACAATTAACAGTTCAGATGGACCTGTAGGAAGATAATCATAAATGTATTAACATTAAAGGAATAGTTCACCCAAAAATGAAAATTCTATCATCATTTACTCGCTCTCAATTTGTTTTAAACCTGCATTAAATTCTTTCTTCTGCTGAACACAAAATATTTTGAAGAATGTGGGTTGCTGGTCACCAACTCTTTGGTTACCCACATTCTTCAAAATATCTTATTTTGTGTTCAGCAGAAGAAAGAAATTAATACAGGTTTGGAACAATATGAGAGTGAGTAAATAATGACAGAATTATTTTCATTTTTGGGTGAACTGTCCTTTTAAGGACAAGGACAGCATGTTTAGCCTACTATTAGGCAGCTGTTACTAGACCTGCACACATCTTAAATACAGACACACATCCAATTTTCTCTCAACTGATTACTTTCACTTAGACATAACCAACTGTGTTTATGTAAACCTTGTGTGTATTTGACAGTATTAGTGCAATCAGACACGAAAGATAAAGTCCACTATTCGGGCGCTGTTTGACAGGCTTTTAGTCAAACAGCGCCGCTTCGGGTGTACGCGCTCAGAAAAAGCGCATGTCAGAATGAAATTAATGAAATGTTTAACCGGCAAAGCTTTAAAGCACATGCAAATAATGAACTTTTGTGATTGCGAATAAGTGCAGAGTCCCGCGAGTCTAACTCTACCGCTCCGTTAACGTCATGCAAATGTCGAGTTGTACAGTATTGGGACGTAGGCGCTAGAACTGCAACTGAAAGAATAAGCGCTGTAAAAATCAAGTCATTTAATTTGCTCTTGGGGGCCCCCTATTGGCGGCATGTTGTGTGATGGTAAGCATATTTTTGCATTTATAAATTGAGATTTACACATGACTTCTGTTTTTTCTCTTAAAAAATGCAATTTTATATGTATAGAGCATTTTTTAACCATGCAGCAAATGTTTTAAAATATCTTAAAAAATTACTTTAAAATTACTTAAACTACTTTTTAAACCGTTTATCTGATAATATTAATTGGTCAAAACTCTTACTTTCCTTTAACAGTTAACCAGTTAATTATGAGCATCCCTACCCGAGTTAGCTGAAAGAAAAAAAAAAAAACCTCAGTGATTGCTTTTCACTTTTATACTCATGCTGCTCATGAGATTTGACAAATGCATCAATAACTCAAAACCTGAACCAGAGAGATTAACCACCTTGATCCATTTATTTTCTAATATTAGAAATGCATTAGAAAATCCTGTGTGCAGTGCAAATAAATCACAAAAGAATCAAAATATTCAGGTAGATGTGCACATCCCAAAAAAAACAAACAAACTGGGCTCAGGTGCAGGACAACAAAAAAAAAAACTATTAAACTATTGAAAAAAGAAATGTGAAGTCCGCACACTGAAAATAACTGCTCTAATAAATAATTTATTAAATAATGCAAATAACCCATGAGGTGAATGTATTCAGAAGTAAGAGATAAGATTAACCAATGATCCTTCACCATCCAGACTTGCCAACAAATCAAGATGCATTGACTCATACTATGATTTGTCTCAGACTCATGGGAGTGTGTCAATGCTAGGATCTCCTCCCCCACCTCTGGTAACGATGCAGTGCTTCTTTCAGGGTATTACACAGTTCTATTAGCTTGTGCTGGGTTTGCCATCCAATTTAACAAGAATGCCACTTTTGATTTGCAGTTTGCTGGCAGAGTTTCAAACTTGAACTTTATAGCATATTCATTCCCTGGATGGCATTCTTGAAGTTTTAAAGCAAATGTCAGTTTTCAAATAGAATTTGTGAAGTCTCTTTGCAGCATCAGCAAAATATTTAATCTTGCAGAGAACAGCAATCGAGACAAGAAAGAAATTACATGGGGAAAAAATGCTGTAGCAACTAGGCTCAAAAACTTTCATAGGTCTCCCAGAGCTAATCCAAGTAACATCTCAGACCGCATCAGAGGAGACCCCAGGCACTTGTATTATTATTTGAATGCATGCATGAACACACATAGTCCTACCCCAGACACTCTAAAAATAGAAATGTGTGTCAACTGCTGAACTTCCACATTCTTCATTTGATAAAACCATGTATGGGTCTGGTTTATGAATGCATTAAAGCAAAACTAGGCTTAGAAGAGTCTGTGATGGATGTTAGAAGGAAAGCTATGCATTTACGTCAATGACAGTCAGCATGACAGTCATGTTACAGTCATGAGTCATACAGTCATGTTAGATTGGTATAAAATTACATTATCTTTCCTGGAGTTTCTTGCCATTTCTAAATGATGTGGCATGCGCTACTACTACTTAGATCACAACGTTGAAGCAGAGAGGATTATGTATTGACTATGAATATCAATTTCTTGATTTTCGATTCTCATTTTGATTAATCAATATCGATTCTTAAACAACCCTCTATGGACACACTGAAGCTTTTGATTTTACTTGCCAAACTTTTTACATGGAATGCAAGAACAATGCAAATGAAAAAATTCTGCATAAAGATACTATAAAATATAAATATAAAATAGGCCTACACATTTCAAACATTATTAAAGTCAAGTAAACCATCTGTAATAAAAATAAGAACAAATAATCAAACTATAAGCAATAGCACAAATAAACGCAACAATAGAACAAAAATGCAAATCTTCTCACACAGCGCACGAGTCATCTTTCGCAGATTCTTGCGCTTGAATGTTTAAATTGGCAAGGCTTAAAAATGCATGCAAATGATCAACTTTCATGACAACAGCACTGATCCAATCAGGACAGTGACAGTTCTGTCAATGAGCCCTGCATGTGCTCTCTCTTTCTCTCACAGTGAGTGCACGTGTGGTCCAATAAATCCCATCCCATCCAATAAATTGCAATGAGTTTGTGCTTTGTTACTTATGATAAGAAATAAAGTCTCAGCTTTCAAATTCTGTCAATTTTATTACGAAATTCAAGCAATAATTACCATTTTGGCGCTCTTTAATGTGGCTTGACAGATCGCTGTAGCGCCGTAGTTCAAGCAAAGCGGCAACACAGAGCACACGTGAACTGATCATCTCTTCTGCTTTACTACTGGTTACAGCACAAAATAAACAAATGAACATCAAAAGGTAAGATACAAGTTACAGTACAACTTACTGAAATCCGTATCATGTCTAATGCAATCGCTCAATCAGTGTTTCAACAGTGGAAAGACGTTAATAAAACAGCTTGTAAACAATGTGTCACATGTAATGTTACATTAACCTCAGAAAAGCCACATACTTGTTATCTAGAAAAATGAACTCTAGAGGGGAGCATAGTGTTAAACATATGCATTATATTGCATATTCGTTGTATTTTTACCTGTTCTTCAATATTTCACGTATGTTTGAATTAGGGATGTGCAACAGCGATCGAGTACTCGACCGTGACAGCGATGATCGATCATGTAAACGATGATCGAAATGTTTTTTTTTTTTTTCTTCTTCTTCTCCTAATTGGTTATAGCAGCACTTTGGGTGGCGCCCTGAGTTCTGATTGTTTAGCTTGCCACAGCATGCGTCAAAAGACGTGAAAGAGAATGTCTGGCTTCACTTTGACCAGATAGATAAAAATACAGTTCAATGCAAGCTGTGCAGAGCCAAGCTTTCATCTTTTGCTGAAAATATCCTTTAAATTATATTCATAATTAATTTAACAATAATCATCAGCATATGCGCCGAGCCCCCACGGAAAAACACAAGGTATTCTCATTTCATTTCAACCAATAAAAATCGATTGAAGCCTTTTTTTTTTTCATTTTTATAGTCCATTTGAGGCAGTTTCTATTTCGTTAATGTCGCGAGCGCATTTGTAACGCGCGCGAGAGCACATCCATGTAATTCACAAGCACGAATCTCTCTGCTTGGACGGGGATTTCTTTTTGGACGCGCTCAAACTTTGTCCTGTCACGAATCTCAACGTGCTTTTTTCTCATGGAGAGTGGGCACCACCGGCAGAAACATAAATCGGCGCCTATGATCATCAGTGATTTTCATACTGTAAATTAACATTTTAGAAAGTGCCAACTGAATCCAAAATATTGCTGAAATATTAGAATAAATAAAAAAATTACAGTAGTGACACTAATGTAGCCTAACAGAATGTGAATTTGTTGTGCTTTCGTTTCGTTGGCTTTCGTTTTAAAGCGCAATAGGAGTTACACTTTCGGTCAAGCTCACGTTTGCATTCGCGAACTTTTTGCAGATGAAAGTTGTAATAATAATAATGTAGATGAAAATAAAGCACAAATCTGCCATAAACATAGCATTATGATGAAAACTTTATAGAAATCTATAGTAAATTCTGTCCTTGCCCATGTTTCATCGCGCTGTCATGAAAGCGCACCACGGCGGGAGCTCTCTCTCTCTCACTCTCGCTATAGCAGGTAACTTAAAGTTCACTGGCGTTTGCATCCTTTTATGCAGATACAAGTTGTAATGTTACGTCTATGTTATGTATCTGAGTTATCTGATTAATATCATAGGATGTGTCATAGAACGGGCTTCAGTTTATTGGCATAAAGTCTCTCTTCACCTCAGGCAGCTATTCCTTTTAGATGCTTCTTAATAACACTGCTGCATCATAATCATAATCTAACAGTGTTCTAATCACGTGTCCATGTTTGCATAGACAGGTTTTCATGTCATATTTTTATTTTTAACATTCATTTTCATAACAGTCTTCAGATATTTTCATTATCTCCATGACGGCCATGCCTCGCCCCCTGCACACACCCCGCCCCCCGAGTACTCGATTACTCGTTTTTGAAACCCATCGATGATCTAAATGAAAAATTGCCAAAAATGCCCATCCCTAGTTTGAATAAATCTGTCATGTTTTTATGACAGCCACTATTTAAATGTTTACATTTTAAAAAAGACTAGAAACTTAATTGTCATTAGTTATTATTAGGGCTGGGCAATATGGCAAAAAAATAAAATCTCGATTTTTTCAGAACGATTGACCGATTCACGATTTTTTTTTTTTTTTTTTTTTACTTTTTAAACTAGTCAACTTAACTACAATATGATTTAAGTAACATTCTCTTTATTAACAATCTGGTTAAAAAAAAGATCCATTCCAAGTGCACCACACATGAAGTGATCAACATGGTGTAAATGTAAAACAATTTGTTAAATATCTTTGCAGAAATATGCCTGAAATATGAAGGCAAATGTTGTACAAACTTATCTTAAACACATCCTATATACTCAGAAATAATATAAAATAAGAAAATGATAAATATTTCTTAGCCAAAAAGTAATAAATAACACCAGTAATAAGCTATTATTAACAGCAAATGCTTTGTAAAAACAGAAAACAGCAGCTTTCAGCCTGTCACCATCAGGCAAACATGAAATATCAAACAGGTTTACAGGTTTTTGCATTCTATTGCGCTATTTGTCCTATTGTTTTTATGTTTGGCGGACATGTTTAGGTGTTGCACTCGTGTCTCGCGTCTTTTGCAGCGTCTCACCCATGAAACGGCATTCTAAAAACACGGCGGTCAAGTTAAAAAAAAAAAAAAGCTCAACTCGCGTTTAATATCTTTGCCTTTTTTTCCTCATTCCACTGCCTGCGTCTCATTTTTATAACGCAATGAAGCATTTCTGAATGAACAGCCGCTTAAGAATAGTGATGTGTTCTACGCTCATAGAGCGTCACATGAGAGCGGTTAATCAGACGCGCCGGCGCCATCATGAGGTCGGATCATTTTCTTCTCCTAATACGGTTATCATTGCTGTATTGTCAACATGTCCAATTGTAACACTTGCTAACATTTTTATTCAAAATCGTGATTTCTCAATTTAAAAAATGATAAAATCGAGGCAAAACATCAAATTCAAATTAACCGAAAAAATCTGAAAAATCGCCCAGCCCTAGTTATTATTATAACATTATTATTATAAAAACTTCCTTGTGTAATTTAAAAGTAGTCAATACAAATCAGTTCATTTTCCCTGTATAGTTTACAGCATTAGTTGATTTTTTTTTTACCCTGAGAAAGTTTGCCATGTACTGTACCTGATACATACCCCAATTAATAAATAATATTGGATCGAACCGCAAGCTTGTGAATCAAAATCAAATCAAATCGTGAAATTTGTGTCAATACCCAGGCCATCACATGCACAGTAACTGTAATTTAAAACTGTGAAGAAAAAAGGCTCAATAAACTGCCGGATAGACATACACTAGGTGTTTTGGGCACAATATTTCCATTAAAAAGCTACAATACATTTTAAATAAAACATTTTTATAGTATTTATTTACTACAAATTGTTTTTTTATGAATGTATTTTATAAGAATACAAATAGCAATTGGTAATTTGTTTTTATTAACATTTTACATGTACGTTCACTTTTTTTATTTTTTCCCACTAAATTGATTTTTCACAAAATTTTGATTTTATAAAATTACTGCGCACCCAAGATTTTTTTCTAGAATTACTTTTGCTGAATTATCCACTCACCTAGTTAATAATATATTTTTTGTCATATTTTTATTAATTTGTTGTTTTTCTCTAATAAAATAGTATTTAGTGGATAGTGTTTAACACATAAAAGACTGATCATCAGTTCCACACACAGAGGTAATTTACATTATTTACATTACACATTACAAATAGGTAATGGAATCGTATCGGTTATGAAAAATGGTATCAGTGCATCCCTACATATTAGCCCATTTAAAAGCAAAACATAATGACAAATACAAGCCTGAGCAATACAGCTAAAAAAATTAAAAAATACTTAATTTAAAAATATTTTAATTGCAGCATTTTGACAATATTCTAATTTAGCAATGCATCAACCTAACGTCAACATCGTTACCAGCCCATAATAAAGGCCTGTTCACATCAGCACGAATGTTGGCCACGATAATGTGGTACGTACTATCAGGGTTGCAGGTACTGCGCATAATTTTACTCAGTCTTACTCCCATAAGTTCTGTGTTTATAATGTGGAAAATTCCTTTAAACATTTATTCACAATAGCATTGTGGGTTGAATGAGTAAATTAATACATACAGATGAACAGATCAAATCAGTAATTTGAAATCTGTAATTTCACAAACAGTGCGAGTGATTCAGTGCTACCATCTCCCTTTTCTCTCTCTCTCTCTTAATACAACACACAAATGGTGTAACATTATTACAAGGCACAATACAAAATTCTCTCGTTTACAATAAATGAAGCGGTTCATTTTGTCAGTGTGCCGCTGGCACAATATAGTTTTGTGTCTAATGTTATAAAGGTGAAAACTGATTTTAAAGGGGTCCTATTATGCTTTTTTTTAGTGTCCACTTTCTTTAGTGTGTAATGTTGCTCTTTGAGCATGAAAAAGGTCTGCAAAGTTACAAAGCACAAAAGGAAGTTATAATCTAAATCAGTAAGCACTGTTTCTAAACTCCCTGAAATGTCTCGATTGTAGTCTTGAGTTTTCTCCCGGGAGCGTACACATCACAATATTCCTCATTTAAATAATTTACACCCAAGGCATAAGCAAAAGAGAAGAAAAAAAAAAAAAAAAAAAAAAAAAAAAAAAGGCAAGGCCTGGTTCAGTTGCATAGTAGTGTGTTGGTTATGGTTAGGTATCGTTTGAATTTTAACGATTCCGATTCCAATTCCAATTCCGATTCTGCTTATCGATTCCGATTCTTATCAATTCCAAAAAAAAGGTAAAAAAACCCCAAAAAACAGGTATCATTTACATTTATTCTAAGGCTGCGTTTACACTTGGAATTAACACGTGACCTGTATCTGGATGTTGTCTACATACACATTGAAATGACAAGTGTAAACGCGTTTGTGATCAGAATGTTATCCGATCAACGTGTCCTGGTTCGGAGGTAGTCAAGGACACATTGTGATCGGATCTCAGTGTAATGTACATTCAGAGGGCAACGTCATATAAATCCCCGCCCATCTTTCCGCGTGGCTGTTTCAGTTTATTAATCTCCCATTTCTGTCAATATAGTCATTGCACGCTATAACCTTAAACCCGGATGATGTGACTTGTTTAACATGATCAACCCAGCTATTTTTGAATGATCAACTGTCGAAGCATTCCTTCATTTAAAAAACTTAATCTGATCTAAGACTGGAGATTGCATCGGAAAGTAAGGTAAGTGAAAGCAATGGGACATTGTTTAATTTGTATCATCTTTACTCCTAATCGGGTGTCATATAGCCTACCCTTGTTTAGTTCTAATTAATGCTCTTTAATGTGATGTGCGTTCTTTTATTTCTTTAATACAAATGTGTTCATATTCTGCCGTTTTCTACATATTACACAAACAAAATAAATGCTTGCAAGCTCCTTTCAATCGTGAAATGCGTCTTAATAATTAGCTGTATTGATAGATGCTAAAGTGAAAGTTGTTTTACGCTATGAAGCCATTTGAAGCTTCTGCCTTTCAAACGCGCCTAATTTAAATATTCTGCAGGAAACAGAAATCCGATCGGTTATCCAGATACAAAGGCCACTTAATGTGAACAAATGTAAAACGCGCCGTGTCCTGATTGGCTAATGATTCGATCTGCTTGATCGGACCACGGTGATCGTATGTTAATGCCAAGTGTAAATGCAGCTTAAGTTTTATTGCAAAACCTTTCACTGTAGCTGAATACCATGAACAAAAATCAAAAGGCTAAAGAACACTTACACAACTAACTTTTGCCTATGGTTTAAAAATACCAAAGCAAATACAACTAGTCTAACTAATATAATTTTCAAGCAATATTAAAGACAAGTAAACACTCAGTAATCAAAAAAGAACAAACAAATCAGCAATCACACAAATACAACTGAACAAAGTTTGAAATAAACAGTGTTTTAAGATTTCCAAGTATACAGGTACAGAAACTGTAATCAAATATAAAATAACACTGCACTTTATAAATTAAATATACATTACAAATACAGTTACAAAAGTTATTCGATCAAGAACAGTGAGTAAATTTTCTCTGTCTTTTGTTGTTTGGTTAACGTTACTATAGAGACGACCGCAGGAATATTGGGCTGCCGTCACTTTAAGAGCTGCACGGATATACTGTCATGCGTTTTTGTCAACTGTTTACGTTCAATTAAGACATAACCAACCATGTTTACGAGGATATTTTGACATTTTTTGTGTGCATTTGTCTGTTCAAGTGCAAAAAGACGAGGAAAAGAACTCTGTTCAGCATCAAACACTATTCAGTATGAGAGGTGGCTTTCTGTGCACACGTTTTAGATGTGTGTGCAGCACGCTAGTCTTCTTGCGCTTGAATGGTTTAAAATCACATTAAAATTACTTTTTCCGTGCGCAAGCTTTGGATGTGTGTGCAGCACAGAGAACGGTGTGCGGGTCTTTTTTAGTCATATTAAAATGCACACAAAGGAACCAATAAGATGAACCAAAATTTTAATTTTATAACAAGTATCCAACTGCAGAATTGGAATCGATTTTTGATTCCCTACCCTAGTTATGGTAAAGGGGTGTGACATTTGCAAAGCACATTCAAAGTGGTTGACAAATCACAACACACTGGTCCAGCCGACCAATCGGAGCACATTGAGCTTTTCGGAAGGAGGGGCTTTATAGAGACAGGAACTAAACAGACTATTACAGACAGACTGGGAAGGGAAGTGCTGCAATGTGTGTAAAAAATGTTTTTTAAAATAAGCATGAAAACCTATTCTAGTAGACCCCCCCAAAAAATAAACCAAGACTTTGAAAAAAGGGCACAATAGATCCCCTTTAAAGTTGATGTATGCAGTTTCTGCGACACACGGGGGACCTAGAGGAATTGCAAAAATAATGTATATTTTCATAATTTCAAACGCCTCTTACACTCATCATGCCCTTTCGCGTGTCGCCAACTCAAACATCACAAACGGAGATTTTACAGGTGCTTGCTACTTTCAATAAAAGGTCCAACATATTAGGAATACTTTTAGCAGTATTGCTATGTGTCATGAGTAAAATTACTAGGCAAACACTGTCTAAAGCAAACGCGAGCACAGCGCTTATAATAAACCCATCCAAGGTATCTGCACTGGGCACATTTTTTGACATGATGCAACAACTTTTTCCAAGTTGTATGCTTTCAAATTTCAAATAATTTCATAACTATATAAACTGGAGGGGGGGTGGGGGGATGCCAGTAATTTCAGCAGAAATACCAAATTTCTGTAGTCGATAACAATACCAGTAAAATTTTCTTTGTACCAATTTTGGTACCAGAGCAAAAACTGTTGAATTAACTTTTGTCCCATTTTGTCTCGTCCGTTGCTTAAAACTAAACTTAAATTCATATTGTGAATGGGTAATAAACAATCACTAAGGCTGTCAATCTCTAAAGTGCAAGCACATTGAATTTTACACATTTGAGAAAGCTCCTGTTAATTAAAAAAAACTGTCTTAATTGTACAATAAATCTCTTATTTACACCTTGTTTACACTTTGTTGGTTATAATGAAATCAGGGCCTAAAATTAACACTTGCCAAGCACCAAATGCAGATAAAATTCAGCGTTGGGTGAGTATATGAAACGATGTCAATCACCAGTTGGCTGGTAACATTTTTATGAATCCTAACATTGCAATGTTGTGATTCCATGAACTCGAACAACATTGGGCCAGTGCTGCATTGTCACGAAAGTTTGAGCCTTGCCAATTTGAATATTCAAGCGCAAGAAGACGCAAAGGAAACTCAATTCATTACTCGTGTGGTGTGGGAATTTTTCTGTGCGCAAACATCCGAAACACGCACCCAGGAAGCTGCATCTCAGACAGCGCACGAATACTGAGTAGTTTTATCTGTTGTATCGAAATTGGAATAGAGAATTGTTCACACTGGTTTCTAAAATTTTGGTGTCATTACTGCATGTTTTTACAAAAAACAGTTCCATGGTCAGTAAAAAAAAAAAAAAAATTCTGAAGTCATCGGCCATTGGCAAGTGTGGCAAAAAGTTAACTTTAGGCCCTGAATGAAAGGATTCACAAGTTTGCGGCTCTTGTTGAACAAAACCAAACCTTGTGCGTTTTTAGCAGTGTTAAACAGATTCTGACTAACCTACTTACTAGCACCTCTGACAGGCCATTGCGTTCACACACTCAACAGATAGGCTGACATTCACTGCATCAATGTCACATAAGGTGAACTGTAAAAGTTTCCTGACAACTGTCATGCCTTTAAATGTTTCCATAATTCTCAAACAACATGTGCCCCTTTATACTAGGAAGAGCACTTGGGACTGCTGCAAATTTACATGCTGAACTTGACCTTCAGGTCACACACAACAAAAGTATGCGGCTGTGTGGGTAGGGGGAGGGGAGCTACAGAGGTTTCATTAGTCTGTCAGAGAGCAGGAAGAGACAAATGAACAGCTAAAGCACGGGTCAGGAGTACGCCCATCCCCCAAACACCACCACAGCTGAGCACATCAACAACCGGTCTGCAAGTTTCAGCTCTCGCTATGTAACCTTTAATCTGGGAAAACCAACATAATTTGATATATGACTGCCCCAAGGACCTGTCAGAGGAACGCTACACTAACACAAAATATGTAAATAAGCTGTTGCACAACAGCTATCTGCCCAGAAATGTTATATTAGGTCATCCCTAATAAACATCCTAAAAAGCTACCACACGGATGAAAGATGAGTAAAAAGGAGGTAGGAGATCATCCTACTGCAGATTTATCATGAAATAATCTGAGAAACAGAGACACACTATAAGAAAACAAGTGACCCGTGTTACTCATTGGCAAAGAAAAGAGGAACTCGCTTTCTGAAATTTTACTTCCACTTACTGTCACATCTGTGTTTCACAGAACCTGAGTCAACATAGACAAAGGTAAACAGCCAGAGGTCAGACAACATAATGAAAACAAGATTCATTACTGTGGATCATATTGTAGTTGAGTAAAACCACATCTGAAAGCTTTTACTTCCTCATATTTGTGCTAGTAAGTAAACGAGTCATCATTTTAGGGTCGCTAAATGGTTTACAGGATAAACTGATGTTTACGATTTCTTTAAAAAGATAAATTGCGTAATTTCAGCGCCACTTGCATCATCAAATGCAATTGCGTCAATAATGACTGTGTCCAAACAGGTTTCCCGAACACTTTGTGCATGCACAGATAGTCCCACCCAAAACTTACACCATGCTTTTGATATTTTTATCTTTTGTAAAGCGTCTTTGAGTACCTTAAAAAAGCATTATATAAATAAAAATGTATTATTATTATTATTATTATTATTTATATGATTAGTACTATTAAAAGACTGTCACTATTTATTCAATATGCAGCCCTGTATGTCATTAATTAAACTTATCCTTCAGACTGTATTTCTCCTTAGCCTGAATTATGAAATATGCTGTGCTATTTTTTTTTTTTTTATGCTTTCACAATACTGCAAAACTATGTATAACAGCACATTTGAACTCGCTGTAACTGATATCTAAATTTAGTCAGCAAGCAGTTTCTGGGAATCATTCACAGAGGGAAGCTGACCATGGTGAAGTCAATCACACCAGGGACCGTCCTGCACGCCTACAGCGAGACGCCTCTTTCCCCCAAACACACACACACACGATCCACAACATGAGCCATGATAACCCAGATAGACAAGATGCTGAAAAAGGCTTCATCAGATTAGGTGTCAAATTCCACGTAAACTGCACTTTAAAGGTGATGCCATTTTTTATACTTCCTTCTATACGAAACTGGCACACAACAGAATGGTGCAGAATGCAGGGGTCTTAGGGGTCCTTGGGGGTCAAAAACGCAACACTCATGGTGGATGCTCAAAAACATTATAAGACCTGATTAAACAGCAAAAGACTTCAATTTGAACCCATATAGATGTAAGAACAGTGCTTTAAAGGGGATAAATGTAAAAACACTTTTTGCTCAACCATTAGGGCCTGTCACACTTGAAATAGTTAACCCTGGGTCATTCTAAACCCTGGGTAAACAGAATCATGAATTATTTTGCTTCATGTTTCACACTGCTCTTAGTTTAACCAGGGTTAACAATTAATACTGTGTATTCACGTGCTGATGCTTCACACTGTGCATTCCTAAACCATGGGTTAATGTCCTTATTTGCATATTTGCGACATCAGGGTCATTGATTTGACGAACGGCACACGCAACCTGCTCTTCATATTACACACTGCTGACTGTACCATCAAGTTTTTTTTCTGAATGGACTTTTCAGACTATAAAAGGGTAAGAATGAAACTGTCTCTTCTTCTCTCCAATTGACGCATTTTCCTTCGGTGTTTGACATTTTCCCCCTCAAATGCTGAACCAAAGCACGTGAATATGAAGCACACGTGGCACGATTGGTTGTCGGTTGTTTTAAGCATCTAGTTGTAACATTGTAACACCGCGTCGTTTCTACAATGTTGGGTTAAAAGCACAAAAGATGTGCTAACCCTGCTCCGGACCACAGTTTCTTAACCCCGCTTCTAAATTACAAGTATGAAACGCTAACCAGGGTTTAAAAAGGGGTTTAGAACGACGATAACCTGGGGTTAAGCACAGTGTGAAAAGCCGTATTGTGTCTTTTACATTTCAATATGTTTAGCAAAATGGAGAGAATTTAAGTCTGAAAGAATTAGCTAGCTTTTTTCGAAAATATATATTAATATATTAACCTCATGACAGACAAAACAGGCTTTTGTTTTATTAAAACGTTTGATATTTTTACTAAAATTGCCTGTCAGTTTTTAACAACCACAAATTCACAGGTTGGAGGAAAAAAAAAAAAGTATCTATGTATCCACTACTAAAATTTTTGTATTGTGACAACCCTACTGTAAATAGAACAACATACTATTTTGTCACATTTCAAAGCTAATTTGCATTCTACAGTATTCACCTAATTTTTAACGTAAGAGCAGACATGGCCATTTTTAACTTGAATGTGCAAGGCTTCCAGTGTCAGTCACTTCCAGTTATTTTAACTGAAACAAAAACATGTATCGAATGTCACGATTCGATACATATCACGATACTGAACTCACGATACGATATTATTGCGATACTTCAAGACATATGGGATAAGGTTAACAAAAAATTAACTGTTGATTAAAATGCTAAACTTGGTATTACATTGGGGTGGAAATGAATAGGCTTGGACCCAATGATAACCTAATACACAGGACTAGTGTTGTCACGGTACCAAAATTCCAGTAGCCGGTACCAATACCAGTAAAATTTTACGGTTCTCGGTACCAATTTCGGTACCACAGGAAAAATCTGTTGGAACTATTTTACTATTTTATTTAACAAGCCTATTTTTAAAAACATATTAAATATGATGGTAATCATACATATAAATATTTGGAGCGTGTGTGTGTATGTTTGTGTGTGTACCTCAATGAAATAAATTTTGAAATATAAAAAAATAAAATAAACAAATGCTCAAACATCCATTTTGAAACAGACGTGCGTGTTTATTTTAGCTATTCCTTCAGTGAAACAACACACTACAGCCTGTAAAACTATGAAATAAATATCAGTAAATGGTAACCTAAATAATAAGAAAGTTAAGTATTATTCTAAAAAACATTCGTTTTTTTTTATTTCCACACAAAGATGCGTCATAGCCGCTCTGCGCTTTGAGAGGGATGTGGGACACGAGCAGGAAAGAGACCATTTCTCTTTAATAATATCTTCATGTTATCTCCTGATGTTACAAGCAACTGACACTTGTTGTAAAAGGTCTGAAGAGCGAGTTTTATCTTCAGACATTCAGGCTATGTTTGATTTGCGCTGCCAGAGAAAGGGAAACTAAAAATCACCGGCATGTGTGAAACGCGCAATACAAATAAACTTGACGTGCCTTATAAAGTCTAATAACAAGCACAAACTGTGTTAAATAGAAATTGACATGCAAGCAAAAAGGTTTCTGTCCTACAGTGTTTTTTCTACTTTACCACAGTAAAGAATGCGAATATAATAGGCCTAATTAAAAGCGAACCAAAGGAAGAAACGTTTATAATCCCCTGCGTGAGTGAAGATTTGGGAAAAGAAACAGATTCCATGTTCAGTGGAATAACTAATGGAATATTGTTAAATTCTCTGCTAATCAGGTGACCAGTCGCGATTCACAAAACAGAATACAAAGCCGACAAAGCTTAAATGTATGGACTCACGTACCTCTCTCATTCGGCATGAACCAAAATGTTTCCATGGCTGCGATGTCACATTTAATTGCTAACCTATTAGCCTATTTCTTCTGTAAACAAAGCTTTGTGCTTCACTCGTGTCATATTCACGTAAATACTGGCACAGCCCTATCAGTGGGTACCGAATATACCCGGATACTCGGTACTCCCGGTATGACAGAAAAGCTGGTATCGTCACATTTTCAAAATTTCAGTACCGACTTGGTACCGAAGTACCGGTACTTTTGACAACACTACACAGGACAAAATATTCATGATTCTGAAGCTGAAAATACAGAAAAAAGTGAATATGCTTGCACTCTGTCATTGACTAGATATATTTAAAATAACGTGAGCCACTTTTTACTGGTAACACAAGACATTTGGCATTATCAGGACCCACAAATATTGCCCCATTGCATTATTATACATTATATTCAAAATTATATATAGTAGTTCAATGTAGTACTGACACTAAAACTCTATAAATCTATAAACAGTAATTTTCATTTTGGGTGAACGATACACAATACATATTGTTGCATTTTTGTATTGCGATATATTGTGACACGATATACTGTTACACCCCTAGTGGATATACTGATGCAGAAGTCTGCAGTACAGTGTTACTTCAAACACAGCATGTGATTGACAGATCTGATAGCAGGCGACCAACCATATAATTGACAAATCGTTCAAGAAACAGACCTGAATCATTTTAACTTGACTCAAACTCTTTAATTCCACGTTAAACAACCAAAGCAGCAGCACTACAGCGTCTCCTAGGACAAATGTTCACAGAAACCAAAGAGATAATGATGCCAAATTGAGTTTGTTTACTAGTTTCCCACCATGTTTGATGCAATCACTGTGTGCGACCAACTGCTAAAAAAAAACGGCTACAGTTCAAACTAATTTTTACGAAAAACGCAGAGTGGATGCAGACTTTCCAGAATTAAAAATCCACTTTAGATATAACTAGTCTGTTTATGAGCAATTACAGTATTAATACTGTATCGAATTGCATAACTACACAACAGTTACAGCAACAGTGTTCCTCAGTGACCTTGCAGAAAATAACACAGGCCTTGTTCAAGAAAGCACAGACCATGGCAGGCATTTTCAAGCTCACACCACCATCTGCCCATCTCATCTCAACCTTGAGGCTCAAGAGAAACAGGGTCAACGGCACCGCAACAGAGCACAGACACAAACGTCACATTTCAACACGTCGGCTGGCCCACTGCGATTCTGCTCAATGAGGGAAAGAGGGGGGAAGGGAAGAGGGAAAAAAAGCGCAATAGATCAGATCTGTCTGTCCCATCCCCCACATCTTGCTTCAATCCACTCTCAGGCACAAGTTACATAACCGTGCCACTCTTCCACTTAGAAAGAGACGCAGATTTCAAACAAAGACTCAGAGACTACTCAAAGAATCTAAGACAGAATGTACTTATAATTTAAAATGCTTTATTTGTATTTTTACTCCATGTTATTTATTATAGTCCTAATTTTGGAGGAGGTTGTGTAAAAATTAGCTAGGTTAACCTAACACCAATTACTAAATGACTTTAGGGGTTGGTGATCTAAATATGTTACATGTGAGCCATTACAATGGGAGTTTCCCGACACACATGGCCTTCAGATTACACACACACACACACACACACACACACACACACACATTTCAGAGCTCCCCACCCCCACAGTAGACTGAACACCATGATCCAAATATAACAAGCACACACACATTTTTCTTATACAGACCAGCATTTTACACTCATAATACAACTTCACTTTTTAAATGACTAATATAAATAAAAATAAGCCACAAGTCATATCTTATTTTGGAGTCAATTGCTGTCATATGCATTACATGATTTGACAGTGTATATAATCAGTGTGCATACTACGAAATATCACTTTACATGTAAATAATTATAAATTCATGATCCTGTCATTCAAAACACACTCTTGTTTGTCCAAACACTGAATGTGAGTTGAGCTCCCCTCCCCCACTCTCATAGAGTTAGTGCATTGCCCACAACACTGTCATGTGCTCCTGCTGATCCTTATGTAGTTATTATAAACACTGATTATAATTTACATTACGTTCAAATAATGTCTTTAAATAAAGAACAAAAGACTGTAACTCACAAATTATCACAAGTGTTTTCAAGAGGTGCATCACTTTTGCAGAACATAAGTGTATTTATGAGAACATCAGCTTAGGAGATTGTATGATGCACTTCAGAATATATGTTAAAAAGAAACTAATATTAAATTATATTAAAATACACCAATAAATAATACAACACCAGATGCAAAGAATTAAATGTAATGCATAATTTACTGAAAATAATGTCAGAATTATATAGTAATGTCTTATGAAATTATCTTTCGCACACATCTAAACTACCAAACAATCTGAAGTGGTGCTGCATTTACGCGCGCACACGCACACACACACACACACACACATACACACAGCTGCCCATCCCCCACACAGTCAGATCCTCCAAAAGAAATGCCCTTGTCAAATTATAAATCACTATATATTATCATTAAAACACATAGAGGTACATTAACGTACATATGCTGCTATATTATCAATATAACGAGTAAAAATGAAGAAAACACTCACTTTAATACCCGGATGAGCGCGAGGACTGCCTTTCAATGCTTGTGTGGAATTTCCTCCTCCTCGACTATTTTGTCAAATAGTGCTCAAACAAAGCGTTATAAAGCTGCTTTGAGGCGACAGATCGTCAGATAAATTCCCAAAGAAGCGTCCGGTCCCGTTCGCATCGGCGTGGAGCGGAATAAAATCGTTTAAAAATAGATTTAAGAGCGATTGAGGTACATTGTGGGGCTGTTTGCTAGTGGAGAAAGAGCCAAACGGTTCAGGAGCAGCCAACGGCTTCAGACACTCAAACACTGGAGAGGTGACTTTCCAGGCGAAAATGGGGGAGGCCTGGGCGGTTGTCTCTGCAGCTTTGTTGAAACTGAAGAGGAATATCGCAATAACTGTTCGTTTCACCTTAATCGGAATGTTAGCCTAAACTGCGGCAGAGGTGTATAATTTAAGCGAGTATTATCCCTCCCATAATCTACGGGACTGTTTCTGACACATAAATGGTGAGATTTGTATATTGTAATAATAAAAAGGATTCTACTAAACATTATTGTGATATTATCGTGATGATGTTATTTTAATGGTTTTTCATATAATATTTTACTTAAATATTTAAAATGTAATGTGCTTAATTTGCCATTTTTGTAGTCACAATTACAATGACGGTTATTTGTTTTCATGTAACGTTACTTTTTTTGGTAACAAAGCTTGAATTTACGATAATTTCGCTTGCACGTTAAGGCAGCTTTTTGGTATGTTCACGTCATGACAGAATTACCATAATTACATGTTCTTGAAATGTCAATCAATCAAGCAATAAATAAAGTTTACGTTTTTCACCAAACTTAGAATTAATAATTAAATTGACCGAAAATTAACCATGGTTTTTACTACAAATAATGCCAAAAAAAAAAACATGGTTACTGTAGTAATTCCATGGTAACCATGAACTAGCCATGATTTTGCCTCAAAAACCATAGTTTAACTATGGTTTTGTTGTGGTTATACAAATGGTAGTCAATATGCCAAAAAATATAGTTTAACTATGTCAAAACCATGGTTAATTTTCATAAGGGATTATGCAACCTTAACAGTTAAAGGTTGTTCGGTACACATATTTCTGTTTGATATACTATTTTATTCCAGCCACTATTACCTGGTTGTTCTTAAACATGTTGCACAAACATTTAGAGGTGAGCTAACAAAATGTAGCTACTAAATATTTTGCTGTGATTAATAACAAAGCCACACATTTTGGCATTATGAGTGTTGCCATAGTAACAAATAATTTCTGAGAATGAACAGCTCTGAGTAGAATCTCATAATTACAGTAATTCAAGACATGAACACAGCATTAATCCTTGTTATGTGGTATATATGGTGGGGGAGGGGTGAGGTTGCCTCCAAAATAAATGCTAAATGTCACGATTATATGATTATTCGATTAATCACATGACCAGATGTAAAATGAATTTGGTTGCCATAGCAATCATGTTGGCCGAGTCTGAAAAATGCTGGCAGTACACAAGAGAAAGCTTCAAGTTGTCTTCATCTGGTTGGTTTTTGAAGGCAGCACAGACAGTTTCTGCAGTTTGTGTAAAAAGAATAATAAACATATCTGTTTTTTACACATTAAACATAACTTGAAGTCATTAAACATACAATTGGTTATTGCTAAAGCTGATTTGAATTGTTTGTATTTCACTACACATGACGTTATGGCGCCTTGGAAGCTTGTGTAAGCTTTTATACAAAAACGCTGTCTGTTAAATCATTGAGTCACTGGCCAGAAAGGCTGGTTTTAAATACAGCCGTTGTGTTCTTTGGCCCTGTTGTCACTCACTTCTTACTCTCCTTCTGTGTCTTACACAATCACAGTGTTTAGGGTGGAGGGTTTGTGTCTGTTTGGCTGTAATCTTATCAAACCTCGAAGTGTGTAAAAGCCTTGAACAGAGGGACTCTCCTCCTACCTTCTCTTGTCCTTTCACCTTTTCTCCTTTCTTAAACATCTGTTTATCACAAAAAAAACAAAAACACTTTATACTAGATGAGGAAATTAGGTCGTTTAACTGAATCGCCAGCTAAAAATATTCAAAAATTGCATTCTGTGTAGTAGGTACTAAATTTGGTTTGAAACTTGCTTCGTGACTGTTAAAAGAAAATAAAGTGTGAATGAAATTCAGACATGCTGCATCCACCATGTTGTCACTGTCATGTGACCTATGGTGTCAGTTACGTCGCTTCACTGCTATTCACAAATGCACTCCCGTGGCCTCATGGGATAGTAAAGTGTCCAGTGTATGCGCTCTTCAGAATCTCACCATGAAGTAGTACACTCTTAAAAATGAAGGTTCTTTATAGAGTACAACTGTGCCCGCCCCCTTTTTCAGCAGCGTTGGTTCTGGAAGTATTTTATTTTTCCCGTAGGGATTTTAAAATAGTCTTCGTTAAAGAGTTGTAAGCCATGAACAAAGCCAATCAGCTTACGAGGTGAATCACAACACTACAAACTTTGATTTGAAGCAAAAAAGTTTTTGAAAATCGGACAAAAAGACAAAGGTACAAGACTGTGTACTTAATGGTTTTAGTGAGGGAAAGAACTACAATCCCATGAAGCATTGCGAACAGCATAATCAAATTATAAACAATGGAAAAATATAAAACTACTAATTTACGAATGGTGATTATTTGTATTTTATATATATATATATATATATACACAAACATTTCAGTATTTTGAGAGCATACGGAGATCGACTCAATCATTTACGGTGCTTCATGGGAGTGAGCTCTCTGATTGGTGTAATTTTCTGTACAGCATCATGGGTAATGTAGTTTTTTACCAGTAACACAATTATTTTAAAAAATAAGCTGAATTAATGCAGGATGACGGCTTCAGCAGAAGCAAATACCATGGATTAACAACCTCGTAGCTCACAGTAGGTCTGTCTTTAAAGGTTTATAAGTTATCGTTCAAAATCAATTTCCATATGGAGAAAATTAATGGAGTTTATACTTCCGGAATCCGACTGTTGCACTCTATTGGCATTGATGGTTCCATTAATCCTCTTCATCCCCAATGGGACATAACTGCATTGATGGTTCCATGAAGAACCTTTAACATCCATAAAACATTTCCATAGCACAAAAGGTTCATTATAGTGGAAAAAAGGGTTCTTTAGAATATTAAAATGTTCTTTGCACTAAGAAAAAAGAGGTTATTTTAAGAACTATTCATTGAAGTGTTCTTTGGGACGGTTCTTCAATGGCACTGATGTGAAAATTCCCTTTTTGAACCTTTTTAAGAGTGTAGGTCTTCCTGGTACTTTTCTTTACTGTTTTATTAATACTGTGAATTTGGACATATTACTTGGCTCATATACTGTTTTCCAAACTATATATTATGGAAGTAGGCATATTTGGACACAGAGATTGAGAATGTTGATATAGCTGCATTAAAGGGATAGTTCACCCAAAAATGAAAATTTGATGTTTATCTGTTTACCCCCAGGGCAAGCAGAGATCACCCTGAGGATGCCCTGGGGGTAAGCAGATAAACATCAAATTTTCTTTTTGGGGTGAACTATCCCTTTAAGTAAAATATTGCAGTACTCTTAAATATTGATTTCCCCACACCCCTACTAAATACCAAACACATTTTTCCTTTCAAAGGGTCGGGGTTACTTCATCCATCCATCCATCCATCCATCCATCAGTTTGTGCTTGAACTCAGTTTAGTTGGTTTTTAAATTGGATATTCATTCTCCTACTCCAACTTTTTATCAGTAAACACTGATGGTATATAAACTAAATACAATAATAATTAATATTTCTCGCAATTTCACAATAATATTAATTATATGTTCTCCAAAACATCAATTCTAAACAACCACATACACATTCGGCATCATAAAATATAATTAGTCAATCATGGATCCAGCTGTGGAGCTGCAGACAACAAGATGGAGACTGGGACTCTCTCCCATGGCTGAAGTTTCAATGGCTGCGCTAACAAACAAAGCTGCATCCGAAGCCTTGAAAACAAGAGCAGGGCAGCCATCTGGTCCTCCCTCACAAGGGACACTGATAAATTTCACAGGATTCGGGAGGAGAGAAAGACAGGGAGGCCGGATCAAGAGCGATTGTTCGGAGCGTGGCACAAAAGAAACTCCTCGGTGAGCTGTTGAAAACAAAGCAGGGAGAGGATGGGTGTCAGTGTTTAGTGTAGGGCTCTGGCTCAGGGACTGCAGGCTTCAGTGGCCATTAGTGTATACAACGTGGGAGGCAAAGGCAGGAGAGATTAGTGAATATTAAACAAATCTGTGTGTGTGGGTGTGCTGCCCAGGAGCATCTATAATTAAAATGCATGTTTGGACCAGAAAGGCTGTTTTGGTTAAAGGTGTGTGCGTGGTATGTTCTTTCCCCCGCAAACTAGTTGTTGCCCAGTGGAAATGTGAAAGCAATGAAAGCTTGTCACCGTGGGACAAAAAAGCTCCTCGCACAAGCCTGATTAGGGGTTTAGAAGGTGCCAAAAGTCAGCATTTGACAATAGTTGAAGTCTTTCCAGGCCTCAAAAGCACACTGACAGGTTTATTAAAGGTTTTATTAAAAGTCTACAATAGAAATAGCACTTTATATGGCCCAAATCCACCTGCTGAAACAAAAAAAAGAGTCATTTTTTACAGGAACGTACATTGCCAAGGGCAGCAAAATCAAAACAAAAAGAGACAATAGTCGATTTTTGAAATACTAAATTAAATCCCTGCAGGTAAAAACTACAAATTCGAACATTTTAAAACAGTCATAACATAAGAACATTAATACAAAAGAACATGCTGGGAATTAGATATCGTACACTGTTATTTTGAGAATTGTGGTTCATTATCAAGGAGACAAAACACTAACAAAGATACGATTATAATGGTACTTTGACACAAGAACCACTCTCTTGTAGTTCTCTAGCACACTGACCACCTCTGTTTGCTTTAAAAAAGGCAATTATCTTTTAATGAAAGTAATGCACAGAAATTTATAGAATGAAGTGTTAATATACACGTTAATGTAGTGATCCTCAGAAGACAAATGGTTATACAACAAGCTACTGATTTATTGCAAATAAGTAAACAAAAATATAATATTATTATTAGCATTAATATTAGGCTACTATAAACCACATAAGACCCAATTATTAAGATTTTTGTTTCTAAATTTTGGTTGTATGCTCTCTGCAGCCTATAATTCACCACACAAAACACATTGTGGTCATCACAAACAACATTTATTCTCATTGAAAACCTGTATTTACTTTAGTCTAGGTAGTATTTCCCTTTTCTTTGGGTGGTTTTGTCCATGGTTTTCAATGATGCTATGCAGACTGTCTGTCTAATTTTGCTAGCTTCTACCAAACTACCAAATTTGTGCCAAAATCTAGTTCGGAGTGTCTTGTTGGCAAAGACTATTTACACTAACTCCGCCCATCAATGTCTGGTTGAGCCACACAAGATTAAAAAAGACGCACACTACTCGCCGTCCGTTGTGACGTAGGCCGTAGGGAGCATGGCGTGGGGAAGTAGCTTTTGACACGTTCGACCCGAGTTTAAATCCGCCTTTTGCCGAATTTGCTTTTCTCCCTTTTACCATCACATATCAGATTAGAAAGGCATTTATTTTTAATAAAAATGAAGAAAATATTTGAAAAGTGGAAATAAAGTGTCTAATGAGTGTTTAATAATAAAGTATTTATAGGGTTGGGAGTAGGCGTAGGGCTTTATTGTCTGAATAAGGTGACATCCATTCAATCATTTTAATAGTAATTTATACTTTGTTATTATTGCATCCTGTTAATGTACAACAATACTGAGGTGCAAATAGTATCTGCCACTATTTATAAGTATAGCATCTAACAACTATTTGCACTTATTGCAAAGAACTGCTACTTTTATATGGTGTAAATAGAATATATCACTATTTTCACTTAGTGTAAACCGCATATATTGTATAGATATTGTGTGTGTGTGTGTGTGTGTATGTATGTATATATATATACATATATATATATATATAATTACCAAAATATATTTAAGAAATATTAGGTATACACACATAAATGAATAAATGTAAATGGTAGCTAATCCAATTAATTCCCGTAGAAATTTAGGCTACTGAAACATTTTAGCAAACAATTAATAGAAAAATGCTCTATATAAATACATTTTTATTTACATCAACCATAACATTTCATATTTACTTTATATATTCTCTGTAATTGATATTTTCAATGTTTTAGCACATGCTGTTACTGCAGTAGTCTCTGCAGTCATTTCCCCTCTAAATGGCAGTAACACAAATACAGTGTCATAAAAAAAAAAATTCCACTCAAACACTCACATGTCCCATTTCCGAGATATATCGCATTAATATTACAGAAAGAATTACACCCCCATCAGCCATAAGTTACTCATAATGGCTGGTATGTGTAATATTTTACAGAGCACCATTAGCGTATTTCTGTGTGTGGCGTGGTGGGGGTTGGGCACAAATGTTAAATCTTCCCCACCCCTTCCCTCCTGTTATTTATACTGTCTAAGGCAGGCCTGCGGTTTTGGCAGACACTGAAAAGTATTTCCTGTTGAAAAACCTTGCATAATTTTCCACTTTTTAAATCTAGATTTCGCCTCTTTACCCCCTACTTTCTTTAAGATCCCCTTCCGAATTCAAACAATGCATATTCTGGAAGTCAAAACGTACTTCCATCATTGAAAATGCAAATATATTCCTCCGTCGACTGCGATGGCGGCCCCTCCTTGCCGTCCTAATTCAGTTTACATCAGAAAAATGGGGCGAGCGCGCTGTAAACTAGAGAAAGCAGCACAGCTACAGTTAGAGATGATGTCTGGGGCTGTGAGACTCTGCAGAATCCCACCCATCCCCCACACTGGCTTGTCAACTCATTTTTGCCTGGCTGGGCATTGCCTGCAATAGATTCCACCCCACCCCCTCTCCTTTGCTCAGTCATTCAGACTTGGAAAGTCAATAACAAGCTGACATCATCATTGGTTTGTATATTACTCTGGTGCTCTCAGACCAGCTATCTACTAAAAGCATATCACCTTTGTTTAAGGAACAGGTATGGATTAAAAAAATGAGATGAAACAGGAAAAGAGTGTAAGCTTTTGTTTCAGCATGCTGTTTGTGGACTTACTTCCTGACCTTCACATTTTACATGTGGTATCATTTTGACTGGTCCAATAATCCTGTGGCGGGTGAATTGCCTCAGGGTGCAAGATCAGTTACTTTATAGCAACCATAATTTGCAGATAAAACAGGCAGTACATTTTCTCAAACACTATGTGACAGTTCAAATATGCAGCTTGGTTATGGGTACAAATGCATGCGATTCTAGCATCGACCTTGAAGTTTCACAAAAGTGCATTGCATCATTTTGAAATATGATGGAACGTTACCAAATAAAGGAACTGTATGCATCAATAAACAATGTTTTTGTGAAATATTCTTGGCTTCAACTAGCGTTATCATGGCCACAGGAAATATGTTGTGTCATAACAGCTCAAGATTATCACTGACCTACTTTTATGATCGTGGCCAGAATTGAACTGGGAAGCTTGTTTATGTAACATTGATACCTAAATGCAAAGGCTGCTGGGACAAAATTGCCAGGAAACTTGACAACTTAAAAAAAAAAAAAAAAAAAATTCATGGTCTGTAACCGCAGACAGGATGGGGGAGGGGAGTGCGAGTATGTTTTGTTGTGAGACAGAGACACGTCAATGAAACAGCAGATTTCTCACTTATGTTTTGCTTATTTTGTCTGTACAGAGCAATTGACATAAATCGTAATGTTTAATTAATGTTATTTTTGTAGTTTTTTCACTGACCTGAATACAAGATTTTATTATGCAACAGTTAGTTCCAGTTCTCGAATTTGACTGGCAGAGCAAATAGCACATTGGTAAACATGGGAAACAGAATTAGAAAGAAAGGTTTTGATTCCAAACTGAATTTTTGGTAAACAGAACTAGATAGACTGGTGATTTTGATTTCAAACAGCATTTTTGCAGGAAGCATTGCTATTCGAGGGTGCTATTTGATAGCATAACCTTTTTAGAAGGTAATACGAATTGGTCATTAAAGTGTCATGAACGAGGGAGAAATGCGGAAGAACATTTAAAAGGTCTAACAAAATTTTCATTACATTTATGAGCATTACAGTCTCTGCATTACATTTACGAAGCGCTCAGAACTGGATGACGTAGATTCGTGCCTCTCCAGCTCCAGCTGCCAATTGCACACTCCAGAGGCATGCTTCTACGCCAGATTCCGTGACGTTGCTGCGAATTTGTTTTTCAACCCGGAAGAATGAAAATGCTCAGAAAAATGCAAAAATTTCCACTTGTTGGTTAAATTTATGGATCCTATCATACACCCGGCGCAATGCGGCACCAGGCACGACGCAAGTGTTTTTTGCTAGTTTCAGCCCGACGCAGTTATTATTTTCACGTCTTGCGCTATGTTGTTTAAATAACAAATGCATTTGCGCCCATTTGTGCGCCCATGGGCGTGCTGGTCTGAAAATGAGGTGTGTTCAGGCGCATTGTTGGCGCGTTGCTATTTTGAGGCAACTGAAATAGACTTTTTTTTTTTGTTGTTATTTAAAGAGTGTGTTAGTAATGCGTCTATAATTGGGTGCACAACGCGCATACACTCTGCTTATTACACACACACACACACAGGGATGCGCATCAGGACACAAACATGCCAAATATTAAAAATAAAAGGATTACAATGTAAAAGATTATTATTGTGTGCATAAAGATAAAAATGCTTTGGTGGAATCCGACTTGTCCCGTAGATGGTCTGCTCGCGCTCTTTAACTTCGCGCACGAGCAGATCCGTTTCCTTGCTAGAGAAGAGTTCAGTTTTTCCGCTTGCAAATTCTGCCATGTGAATAGCAAATCCACCATGGCGCGAGCGCAACTGGCTTTAAAAGGGAACAGGAGATGAGAATCTGATGGGTTTATTGCACGTTACGCCCAAAACACACCCATTACTCATTAAGAGAATAGGGACAACCCTTTTAGACCATGCACCAGGCGCGCCGACCATTTTCCCCGTTGTTAAACTAGATAGAAAAAGGTTGCCCTAAAAAAGTATGTTCTATGTAGTATGCATGTGTGTAGTATGAATGTAATCCGGACGTACTACATTTGCCATGTTGTCATTATCATGTGATCTACCAGCATCAGTTGTGTCGCTTAAAGGATTAGTTCATTTTAAAATGAAAATTACCCCATGATTTACTCACCCTTAGGCCATCCTAAGTGTATATGACTTTCTTTTTGCAGACGATTACAATTGGAGTTATATTAATAATCACCCTGATGCTCCAAAGCTTTATAATGGCAGTGCACGGAAACCACCAGTTTGAAGCTCAAAAAAGTGCATCCATCCATCATAAACATGTACTCTACACGGCTCCAGGGGGTTAACAAAGGCCTTCTGAAGCGAAGCGATGCATTTGTGTAATAAAAATATCCATATTTAACACGTCATAAAGTAAAAAAACTAGCTTCCGCCAGACCGCGTAGGACGTAGCGTAAGCGTTTTAAACTGCGAGAGGCGTTATACTTTCTTCCCAAGTTGAATACGGAAGGCGGTCTGGCGGAAGCTAGTTATTTTACTTTATAACATGTTAAATATGGATATTTTTCTTACACAAATGCATTGCCTCACTTCAGAAGGCCTTTATTAACCCCCCCGAGCTGTGTGGAGTATGTTTATGATGGATGGATGCTCTCTCTCTCTCTCTCTCTATCTATCTAATGTTCCATCAAATCTGATTGTTGATTAAAAATCTTAAAGCTATATTTTACTATATCATTTATATATTTCACTAAATACTTATACAACTGAATACAAAGAGGAATAGATTGAGTCTGTATCTACAAAGAATAACAAATCTTTTCAGTAGTGACAATGACAAATTGCCACTGGGTTTTTCAAACATATTTACCCTGGCAACATGAATAGTTCACCTGTAGTGATTTGTGTTCTTTGACATCACCAATTCAGCTGAGCCAATCCACCTTTACGCCAACCGAAACTTTTAAACGGAGTCTCATCTTGAGCATTGGGAATGCTCGTTTCCAGATGCTATAGCCTGTACAAAGCCTAGGGCTGACACAGCCCCTGGAATGTGATTTAACACGGCTTATTTCAGCCGGCCCAGTGTAGACACACATGGTCAACAGAATTCCAATCAATTAGGCACAGTGGGGCTCAACATTCCAGTCTTTTGGGGTTGTTTTCTCACTCGAGCAGCTAGCAGGGGAGTCTTATCCTCTCAACCCTGCCAGAGCCAGAGACGCCAATACATCAAGAGGCCCCAGTCTCAGGAACACCTGTTTAGGGCTATATTTAATCCTGTGAAAACCAGACCTTTTATTTCATTTTTTTTTTTTTTTTTTCTATGTGGCTGAAATGCTGTGACACTCTCCTGCCTCTTTGATCTAATTGCTAATTGCTCTTCAAAGCTGCACCTCAAAGTCCGTCATAGCGGGCCGGGCAGATCTGGACAAGGTGGTGCGATGCTGCCCATTGAAAAGCATGAGAAATGGCTGTGAAATGAAAGGAGGTGTTGCATGCATTTGTAGATGTAAAAAGAAAGAAAGCTCTCTTTATTTTTTTTCTCTCATCGTTTAAAATACTTAGAGACTTTGGTAAAACTTTATACAGTAAGCTTCAGTTTTATTTATTCAACAAGGACACATTAAATTGATCAAAAGCGACAGTAAAGTTATATAGTATAGTTAAATAATCCACTTTTATATTAAAGTTAATTTATACTTATATAATATTAACTTGAAATGTTAAAAAATATATTATTGTATGTCAAAATGAATATTAAATGCTGTAATGAAACAATGTTACTTAAAGTGATACTTTAAACATTATAGACAAGCAATGTGTCCATTCCAAACTGCTAAATGATTTCCACACTACGTCTAAAAAAAAATATTTATATTTAATCATTTAGCAGATGCTTTATCCACAGAAATTATGCATAACATTGTACAGTGGGGAAACACAATATTGAATAACTAGGTCACAGTAGCCAATCAATAGTTAAGAGACCTCTCTCAGCTAGAGGCCTTTTATCCCACCTCCCTCATTACAGCCACATGTGTCTTCACATTATGCAGTTATAATATTGCATACTAATTGGAGAGTATTGGAAATGTCAATATTGTTTAGCTATTGGATAATTGCCCATTTTATCTCAATATGGATCACAAACAGAAATGGTACGGTTGTATTCCAGGAAAATTACTAATTACTTACTAAGAAGGTAATCAGTAACCTAAATTAAATATCACAAAATATCTGACTATTATAAACTCATCACCTAGATGTCAAAGTTACCGGTAAACTGGCAAGAGAAAATAATAAAGAAATTTTCACCCAATGAAAGCATTTTTTTTTTTTTTTTTTTCTTGTAGTGCATTGAGTTGGCAGCTGTATCAATGGTTTGAGCACATTGTAAAGACATTTCTAACTTTTATCGATTTTAATTGTAGTTGATTTATTAACTATTGAAAAGTCAAACTGTTAAAAAAAAAAAAAAAAAAACATAATCCTAACAAAATATGAATAATGTTTTTATGCTAACATTTTGAGAATGTTTATCAAGGATGATGTTGAAAGAATGTTGTATGAAAGTTCTAATTATAAGCGTTTTGTATTTTTGGCCATATAGTGCATCTAAATTAATGTGTGTGGTGGGATACAAAACATGCTTTTGCTAAATTGTCAAGAATGTATTTTTTTTTCCTTTGAGAGAGAGACTTTTTTTTTTCTTTTTTTTTTTTTTTTCCCAAAAATACACATGCCAATTTTTCACTCATTATAAAAAAATACTGTCTGACCCTACACTCTAAAACATGCTGGGTTAAAAACAACCCAAGTTGGGTTGAAAATGGACAAACCCAGCGATTGGGTTGTTTTAACTCAGCGGTTGGGCTAAATGTTTGGGTAGTTTAACTCAACTATTGTTTAAAAATTACTGTATTGCTTGCTTAAAATGATCCCAAAATATGTTGAAAATGAACATTTATTAATAAGATTAATGAATAATAATTAAACAATATACATTTACTAAATTGCATTTTAAGCCAGCCATATAGTATTTTTCTTTTTGGGCAAACATTTATCCCAACCGCTGGGTTAAAAACAACCAAATTGTTGGGTATGTCCATTTTCAAGACAACTTGGGTTGTTTTTAACCCAGCATTTTTTAAAGTATAAAGGCCGGGACACACCAAGGCGAAGGTCGGCTGTCGGGCAATGTCAGCTGTTTTTGAGTGACAATCGGCTTAATTTTTTCGGTGTGTTCCACACCATTGGCTCTAGTCCGACAGCATCTGGGTTTTTTGGGGCCAATTCGGGCCGTCGGTGAGAGCGAGAACTCTGATTGGCTGTTCAGCTTAGTGAACGAGTCAGTGCACGAGAATGAAAGTGAAAGTGATGAAAGCAAGCAAAGTCAAGACAGTACAGACAGAAAGCATTCAAATGCATTAATATTTTCATAATAACAAGAGCTGACTGGAATGAAGAAAGTGATCAGGGTGACTGATATTCAAAATAAGCAAGCGCTGCTTTGTTTACGGGTTGTATATTTGCAGTCCTAGTTTCAGTTTTCCTTTTTGAATGACGAAAATAGATTATTGATACCTGCTGATATAGACAGATCTTTACTTACACGCAGGAGCAGAACGCACATGCTAGTTGACAGTCGGCTTTAGTCCTTTTGGTGTGTTCAAGCGCAGCTTTTTAGCCGAGATGCAGCCGATGAGAGACGACAACACAATCAGCTTTCGTCGCTGCTATTTCATTAGGGGCTTTCGCACCGAATAGTTCTAGGAACTAGTCACTAGGAACTAGCCACTAGGATAGTTCCCCGTGAACTAATTTCTCCCCTGGGCCATGTTCCTTGTTGCATTCGCACCGACAATAGGAACTATGAAGCGGTCAACAGCGACGTCTTTAAGTGCGGCATTTACAAACACTAAAAAACGGTGGATGGAAGATGCCGTGATCGAAGCTGTGTTTGTTGTGTGTCGTGGGTTTCATGATAATGGAAATGGAATGTAAAAACAAAAGTGGGGCTAAGGGATGAAATCTCCTATGACTACTTTCAGTATTGCATATCATTCGAGGCGGAGAAAAGAACACAACCCTGTAGACAACAGGTAAATGCTGTTATCGCTATTTTCCATGTTCGTGAAGTAAATATGTTTATACGGCTTGGGTGCCGGTGTTTGACATGCGTTTGACCAATCAACATACACTTACATCACTGATAGTTCCTATAGAGCTGGTTTAGACCCTACTCTGAAGTAAGAGCTAATTTAGTTCCCCCAAAAAGGAGTTCCTAGAACTAAAATTGTTCCTAGTTCCTGCGGTGCGAACACAGCAAAATCTGGGTACTTCAGCCAATAGCTCTAGGATCTATGAAAAGGTTCCTCCGTTGTGAAAGCCCGTTTTGACATTGGCTTGGTGTACCCCGAGCTTAAAGCATTTGGTCCTGTTTGAGGACAGCTATCTCACCCTGAGGGAACCGACCTCTTAAACAAGCAAATGTTGCACACATCCAGAATTAATGGTATAAAAATACAAACACAGGCAGAAATTTGTGTGACAGGCCATTTGGCAGGACGAAGCCCATTTTGCATGTTTAAACAGGACAACCCAGAGGGGACTGTTGGTGGGATGGGGATGTCGTTGACTTGTGGATCAGATTTCAGGGATCCCTGTCTAAAGCACCAAGCGTGGCAACAGGAACCCATCAAATCAAAGGGCTTCTTGCGATTATGCAGAATGGGGCATTGCTGGGGAAGCGTGATGCATGAGCTGTGAAGGGGGAGGGGAACACTTCTTATTCTCCCTGATCCCATCATTCTCCAAAGTGGGGCAGGGGGGTCAGCAGCCCTTCTTGTCTATCACGGAGGAGATGGAGGATGAAGATTGAAAAGGAGCACTCTGCTGGCAGGTTTCCAGCTCTGGCCATAATGAGGTGAGGCTATCTCTTGTGTGGGTCAGTGTGTGCATGTATATCGTACTAGCATATAGTGTATTGTGCATACTGATAGAGCTCTGAAAGGCTTTACATTATAGAAGTGTGTCTTTCAGAATTAAACAATAGAAATTACAATAGGATACAGGAAGCAGAATTGAAATTTGAATATGATATACATGATATATAAACAATATCACACAGCCTTACTAATATTCAGACCAACAGCATAAATGCGAGTGTGATATTGTTTTTAACTGGTTCCCCAGCCAGCACAAGCATTTTTTATCATCTTTTTTGACAAAATTTTCCTAGGCCCCAGAATATTTTGTTGCATGAATATCTGAACATACAATATATCAAAAGATAGAAGAGAGCCTCTGCTTTTAAACAAAACAACAACAACAAAAACTTCTATAGCCTTATGCATTCTTTTTTATCAACACTTGAATGTGGGTTAGTTTCATAAAAAAAAAACTTTGTCCAGATCAGATTCAGAATGATGGCCAAAACAAAGTTTGAGTAGATCGAGTCTATCAACACCCTCAAAGCTTGCACAGTCCTATACCTCTTTGTGGGTTTGACATTTAATTCGGTAATGTTAATCATTTTCGATTTATACGCTGACTAATGATTTGAAGATTGTTTTAGCTTACATGTGCTTTAGCAATCTACTATCGCTTAATTCTTCTTCTTCTTCGCTTGTTTTTGGATCCAGAGATTCTGTATGATTTCAGAAGATGCGTAATAGTGCCTCCAACTGTATAACAGTGAAAACATGGATTGCCTGAAAAAAAAATCGTCAATGGCGGGGAAGCATTGTGTCCTAAATGACGGAAAATCTTGTCAATGGTGGGGAAAGAGTTAAACAACAAACATGAAGTTAATATTGAGTAACTTACATTTTAGACATAATATTGCCAGTCACTTTATCAGTTTTAAGTCCGCTAAGAAAAATAGGTCCAAACAAAGCAGTATCAGCAACTGCGTCTCCAAGCAACATGCACAAGAGGTGTTTCCATTACTGAATGGATTGTGTTTTTGAATCGGTTGAGTGAATGATTCAGTGACTCACTCATAAAGACAGTCTTTGTGACCATTAAAAAGTATATTCTATAGTATGAATGTAAACTGTACATCATTATAATGTGACATACCAGCGTCAGATGTGTCACTTCACTGCCATTCATAAATCCGCTCCTATGGCCTCATGGGATAGTAAAGTGTCCATTGAATACCCACTTCAGAATCTCGGCAGAAGTAGTAGGTCATCCAGGTACTTTTTGCCTACTGTTTCATGAATACTGTCAATTCGGACATGGTATTCTTTTCACATACCTTTTTTCGCCGACTATATAGTAGGGAAATATGCATCTTCGGATGCAGCCTGTAATTTAATTAGTTCCTGAATGAATCAGTGGTTAAACAAATCAGTTGAATGAATGATTGGTTCAATGACTCACTCATAAAGTCACTTGTCGCCAACTACTGGCGTAATGATGTAACCTGCAGGAACAGTCACTGAAAAAAGACTACATTAAAGGCACAATATGTAATATTTTTGGATTAACATATCCAAAAACCACTAGAACAGTGTTATATATTTTGTTGACTTGTGTACTTACATTATCGCAAATGATTCCAAGAATGTTTAAATCCAGAGAAATATGCGTCACCAATCAATGACATTATCCTTGATTTCCGGTTTTATTTTGTAAAAACCATGGAAACATCAAAGATGTTTTAATATATTATGTTTTATTAGACAAGGGAACAACTGTTTTATACATTTATAGACAGAAAACTAATCGTTGTTATATAGCTCAACACGTTTAGTCTTTTTGTTTGAATCTTGTTTTCTTGATTGTATTAATATGATATTCTAATATCGATCTAGCTTAATATAGATCAATCTCGGCATCATCAAGCTACCCATTTGTTTAGAATAGGCGACCTCTAGCGGCGAAAATTTACATACTGTGCCTTTAATACCTTTTTTTTTGATGGTGCTTATTGTTTTTATAGTACAGAAGTCAAAATTAACAATTTAATTATTTGTTCTAATGTAAAATTTGAAATTTCTCTATTGTGTGACTTTTAAATTTCCCTTCTAGTCATTCTTATTTAAATTCCATTTCAACATCCTGTAGAGTGTGAAAAATTCAATTCAAATTCAAACTTATGATCTGAAAGTGATTCTATTCTTAAACTTTGTTTCTGCATTATAGTGCTTTTAGAGCAAAGGTGCTCTGAAAGTTTCAACTGCATCTTGCTCTATATTAATAATGATACAGTTTGAGGCCATGTTATTCGATCATACTGTCATTCATTTTTCATTAAGCCTGGCTGGCAGCTCACACAATATCTATCGCAACAGTGACCATGGCAGCCTGCCGTTAAAATGAAGCATTTATATTAAAGCGCCTACTTTCAGTTAGCTGCTGAGTAAGCTACATGAGGAAGGCTGGTAATTTCATGGCTGACGGATTCAGACTACTTGCTGTTTGCATACTTAGGTTTGGAGGCCACAAAAATAAGCCCAGATAAACATTGACTGCTGCAACAGCTCCAGCGGGGATTTGCGAAGACGTCGTGACGACGGCACAGCACGCTCCAAATGCGGAGGAAACCTCAGACACCAATATACATAATATGAATTCTGCAGTGTGAATTCACTGGACCACAATCATTTTCTGCTTAACATGTCATAGCCTGCGCAGTTACGTAAAGCTCCCTTTACTATGTGACAGCAGAACTGTGATGGGACACGACTCGTCTATATGCAAACTGAAATCTCCACAGATGGCATTTCTGCGCTGACCTAGTTAAACAGGATCTGAGAGTGTGTGAGCTCCCATGTGGCTCCTCAATTAAAAACCATCCTCCGACTACTTTCCTTCCAAGGCTACAACTTTTTATACATGTGTGTGAAAGAGAGCTTATGGAAAGAGTGGATAGAGAATGAGGCAACTACATTTCAGCTAATGACAAAACCATATATCTTGCAATGAAAGAATGTTTGAATGGGAATAATCCTTAAACTGTGCTGCATTATATGAGTTTTATAATGATGTAAATGTGTTACAACAAGTATGTTTATAATAACAATACGTATATGGGTCATTTGAAAAAAACCTAATGGAGATATAATTAATTTTGAAGTTTTATTAAGTGTTAACAATGAGATTATGTGGTTTTTATAATCAATTAACACTGCTTTTATCATTTTTTACAAGATGGACAAAATTTGTCACCAAAAAAGTCATTCGGTTTAACCAAACTTTCGGTTTTACCGAATGACACTTTTGGTTATACCGAATGATGATATTTTCAAACAATGCTAACAGGCTGATATCTAGCTAGCAAGCAAAAGGACAATCAAACATTTTATATTTAGTACAAGTTTTTAAAATATTACAACATTTTCCATGTTTTATAGCGGTTGTACCGAATGACCTGATGTTTCGGGACATGCATATGAGCAAGTGAAAACATGAATTTTTCAAATAGTTAAGAGAGTTAGTTACTTTGCTGCATGACCATGTGGTCCTTTGCAGGTGTCTGAATGATGTCACATCTTGTCACATGATACTGAATGCATGACTTGATCCAAAATGGTCCCTTTATATTGGTTACTCCGAATGACATCAATGAAATTCATTTTTCCAGACATTCTTTCTCATAACGACTTCTACACATAATTTTAACACCATTTTGCACTATGTTGATATATGATGATAGAAGATCATGCCAGAATAAAAAAAAAAATATACATTCATTCCATTTTAAGATATTTTAATCACAAATGAGTGGCTGTATTGGCCCTTGGACGGTTAAACCGAATGACTTTTTGACACTTCAAAATCTTTAAAATACCTTTATATGTAGCAAAATATAATTAAAACCTTTTGGAGTCAATAAAAGTGATCTAGTTGTACTACCTTACATACTTTGGATGTCATATCTTTGTTTTTTTATTACTATTAAGGCCTTTGGACAAAAAAAAAAAAAAAAAAAAAGGCCTGTCACGTCATTGACCCATATATGTATTTTTTACATCTTTGATTTAGCTTTACCTCTAGACCAGGGGTCAGAATCTTTGGGGTCATCATTGGCATAAGAACTCTGGTGAGAGATATTAATATTTATTTTAGTTATTTCTTTTTTTGATTTGGGAGGAAAGAAAAGCCCTTTCTTGTCAAAAAGGTATGCAAAAAAATTATTTTTGTTGCTAAAAAAGAAAAAGAATAGAAAGAACCATTCAAAAAACTTCATTATACATATTTCATATGTGTTCCAAATTATTATGCAAGTTACATATCAGTAAGATTTCAGTACAATAAACATTCAGATTTTACTTTTTCAAAGAAAGTGTTTGTTTGTTTTATTTTCCATATCTTTTTAGATAACTGGTATCAATTTCAGGTTTGTTGAGTAGTTAAATGGAAACCCTACTTAAAGAGGTTGTTCCACATTATTAAGCAAGTCACAGTTCTCATGCAATATGGGGAGGAAGAAAAATCTTTCTGAAGATGAAAAGCATGAAATAGTGCAATGTTATGCAAAAGGCATGAAAACAACTAATATTGTGTGAAAACTGAATGGAGATTATCGAATTATCATAAGATTTGTGAGTGATTTACAGCACAAGAGAACTCAGTCAGATAAAGGCTTATTAATGAAAGTTTCTGTCAAAAAAAATTAATTGTATTAAAAGGACAACTATAAAAAAGCCAGTGTTGAGCAGCAAACAGGTATTTGAAGCTCCTGGTGTCTCAAGAAGCTCTCCATGCAGGCTGGCAGTTGTGCATAAAGTTGCATTTCAGCCACTCCTTACCAAAAGCTCACAAAGAGAAACATTTACAGTGGGTGTAGAAATACATTTTCAAACAGTTTTATTGCTGTGGTGTTTTTTTTTGCAGCATGGGATAGTGCGTTGTCCTTAATGAAAATCTTTTTATTTCACAGGAAATCCTTCTTTTTATACCATTGCAGAAAATGGTCAATTATAAACTCCACATATCTTGCAGAAGTCATTTTGACACCACCAGAGACCCTAAAGGGACCTTCCATCTCACTTCCCAATATTCCAGCCCAAATCATCACCCGCCAGCTCCCTGCTGACGTCACAGTCTTGTTGGAATGTGGCGGCCATTCACCAACCATCTAGAAATCCATCCATTTAGATCATACATTGTAGTTCGGCATTAGTCAGTGAATAAATCTATTTAAAAATGAGTCTTCATGTATTTCTAAACCCACTGTAAATGTTTCTCTTTGTGAGGTTTGGTTAGGAGTGGCTGAAATGCATCTTTACGCACAACTGCCAGCCTGCATGGAGAGGTTCTCAAGACTCCAGAGACACCAGGAGCTTCAAATACCTGTTTGCTGCTCAACACTGGCTTTTTTATAGTTGTGCTTTTAATACAATACATTTTTTTGACAGGAACTTTCCTTAATAAGCCTTTATCTGACCGAGTTCTGCTGTGCTCTAAATCACTCACAAATCTTATGATAATTCGATAATCTCCATTCAGTTTTCACACAATATTAGTTGTTTTCATGCCTTTTGCATAACATTGCACTATTTCATGCTTTTCATCTTCAGAAAGATTTTTCTTCCTCCCCATATTGCATGAGAACTGTGACTTGCTTAATAATGTGGAACAACCTCTTTAAGTAGGGTTTCCATTTAACTACTCAACAAACCTGAGATTGATACCAGTTATCTAAAAAGATATGGAAAATAAAACAAAAAGTAAAATCTGAATGTTTATTGTACTGAAATCTTTATCCCCCAAATTTGTTGTAAATTTACACAGTGTCTGCATTCTAAACAGCAAACATTTAAGATCTTACAGCTTTCAAATCGAATAAAAATACAATATATTCAACATGTCCAATTGTAGCAGTACCAACTGTCAGGAGGAAGTCTCATCTAAAGAGTGTGTATCACGTCCAGCTCCCAGAGTGCTTTCTTCAAGTTGATTTATGTCACCCTGAGAGGAACTGGGCATCATTTATCTTGAGAGTGTGAAGGAGATGAGAATGTGAAGATAGACAGAACCCCTGCTGAGTTGTGAGACAGGAGCATCAAATATATACTGACGTTCTTTCACATGTCTTCAATGTCTTCAAACTTTATCTGCACCAGAGCCGCAAAGCCACAGACAAAAGCAAAGTATTCAGGTGGAAAAAACTAACAAAACAAGCAAGCCAAACACAGACGAATAATCTATGCTCCTGCCATTGGCCAGGACAGAATTGGACCTCAAACTGTCCCTTGTATATTGTCAGTCGGGGTCTTGATTTCTTCTCTGCAACAATACGCATGGAGGAACATTGTGTGACCTCAAAAATAGGGATGATTCTGTTTCATCTGCAGGCTGTGTATGAATTATAAATGGAGCCTCATCTGCTCCAGAGGAAAGATCCAAAGCTGGATAAAAATACCCTACTTGTCTCATGTTGCGTGCAGGAAAAAACAAAAGGGAAGGCGTGTGCCATCGTGTCAGACCTTTCAGTCTGAATAATTGACTCTATATGCAAAGCCTGGCAGATTGAGCCTCTTCTGTGTGTATTTATTTGCTGGCTTTTAAAGGGCAGAGGGTGGAGCGGAACCCATGTCGAGATAGTAATCTACATTACATAATAAGATTACATTTTTTACAGTTACATACAGACTGCAAAAACCGCGACGTTTTTTTTTTTTTTTTACTTCAGAAACGTCAAAATACTGCTGATAAACGAGAATAAATCTTAGTGGAATCCAGTCAAGTCAAGTCGCCATTATTTATATAGCGCTTTATACAATAGAGATTGTTTCAAAGCAGCTTTACAGGGATAAACAGGAAAATAATGATTCAATGATGCAAACAGAGTTCAATTCTGCTGTAAAGCAGGAAGTAAATAAGTAAAAGTAAAAAGCTGCTGAAAAGTAAAAAGTAAATGAAAATAGTGTCATTATTCAGTTGAAATCAATTGTTGATTCAGTTTCGTTCAATAATGTAACATCAATTATGTAATGAGTTCAATTCAGCTATAAGCAGATGTGGAAAAAAAAAGTGATGTCATCATCCAGCTCAATTCAGTTCTCATCCAACAGTCTCAGTAGATTCAAATCAATAATACTGCCAAAATTAAGTGTCCCCAACTAAACAAGCCAAAAGGTGACAGTGGCAAGGAACCCAAACTCCATCTGTGACATGGAGAAAAAAAAATGTCTTGCATCAATAAAAATCAAATATGTGCCAATTATTTCATGATGTAAAATGTGAAAAAAAAAACAATTATGCTATATTTCAAAAAGACTGGACTGGAGTATACCTACTATTTTAAGAGAACATCAAACTATCATTGAAAACATTATATATATATTCGCATGACACGAAGCGGAGTGCCTGCAACCCTTTCAGCCGTGACTTATTCACGATACAGCACTAGCCTCGAGTACCTTATTGCTTTTATAAAATGGTTACCACACAATACAAATATTAAAGCCAAAAATATGTATCAATACAACTTTCATGAAGTAACCTTTTTCTAAAGGTTACTTCACTTCTTACTTCCTTCCACTGGAAAAAAAAAGTCCCTGACCGTGAACAGCAACAGAAGTTAAAAAAAACCTTGAGAGAAACTAGGCTCAGTTGGGGGATTTTATATATTTATTATAAAACAGTTAGTTCCTGTCCTTGATTCTGATTGGTCAAAAGCGTATCACTACACAACACCCTTAGCAACCACTCTTAGCAACGTAAACTGTATGTTCTCAATTGATATTGTTCATTGAAGCTTACTGTATTATGTAGAAGAGTATTGTGAGAAAAAGATTGAGTGAGCGAGTTTATTACCTGATTTAGCATTTTCCTTCAGGTCAGTCCTATGTTCATAATAAAATATCTGTTTAAATGTCTGATGTATTATCTTGTCCTTTTAACATTTAAGGGGTTTTCCCGTGACAGACAGCGCTAGTCAAAGCATTTGTCAGTTGTGTCTTGTTCTGTGTTCACAACAGTTCAGTCTTTTCAATGTAAAATTCTTCGCTACTGACTGACTCACTCATGAAGACAATCATAAAGACAGTGAAAATGTAACTTCTGTTGCTGTTCACGGTCAGGGACTTTTTTTTTTTTCCGGTGGAAGGAGGTAAGAAGTGAAGTAACCTTTAGAAAAAGGTTACTTCATGAAAGTTGTATTGATACATATTTTTGGCTTTAATATTTGTATTGTGTGGTAACCATTTTATAAAAGCAATAAGGTACTCGAGGCTAGTGCTGTATCATGAATAAGTCACGGCTGAAAGGGTTGCAGGCACTCCGCTTCGTGTCATGCGAATATATATATATAATGTTTTCAATGATAGTTTGATGTTCTCTTAAAATAGTAGGTATACTCCAGTCCAGTCTTTTTGAAATATAGCATAATTGTTTTTTTTTTCCACATTTTACATCATGAAATAATTGGCACATATTTGATTTTTATTGATGCAAGACATGAAAAGCAGATGTGATGGTGTTTTGTTGCACTATTCCTTGGCCTTGTCTGAACACTGGTACGAGACAACACAGTGAGCGCATTGAATTCTTTGTGTTGAGGAGATATAGCGAGGCTTTATTTTAGCCTACAGCATGTTCTATTTCTGAGTCTGCATTCAATTAGCTGCGAAATAAACCAGGGTTAATGGAAAATAATTAAAGCCATATTTTTCTCAATCTCTCCATGATATCTCAGTGTTATTGCTGCCTTGGGTAACAACATAACCTCATATTTTTTCACTCTGGGGAAAGTACAAAAACCCAATGCCTAGATGCAAGGCTTTATACCAAATAGGTAAGAAAAACCAATACTGAACACATGTAGTGCTTCATGAAAGAGTAGGCCAATTCTAATTCCCATCTCTGCTTTTATAATCTCTATGAAGCAAGCCATGTTTCATGTAATCATGCCTCCATGTGCTGTTATGCAACTGACATAAACATTTGTAAACAATTCATAAGGGATGATATTTACACACTGTAAACAGTTTAATGAATGTGGGCTGATAGATTGATTGGCAACTATTACACACACAGTCCAGGACAAACCCCCTCTCGTTTCAGCATTAAAATCAAAGCTCAATAATTATAACTAAAAAAACAACAACAATAACCACTACAAAAATGTATTTAATATATATCTATTTCAGTCTAAGTATAGTAAAAACCCATTAACATATTTACTGACATATTGGATGAGACTTTGATATAAATATTATAATTAAACTTTATTTGTAATACTTCTTTATTGCACAATGCACATTTCTTAATATTAAGCCTAAAATGTGTTTTAATATCACTATTAGTAAGGATAGTATGATCACTGTATAATATCAGTCTTTGAATGCAACATACTTAAAGTGTACCTATAAGTATACTTGCAATAGTTCCATTTTAGCACAATCAAATATACCTGTATCTTTAGTTGGACCTCAGCACTACTTCCGGATAACTAAAGTGCATCAAGTACAAAATTTGTAGTTCCAAATTAGCAGACTTTAGTAGTATATCAATTAAGTATACCAAAGTACAATATTTATATTAAGTACATACTTTTCACTAGGGATACCAACATAATATAGTACATTAACCTTTTAATTTTCAGTTTTATTAGGGCTGTGAATTTAACATGTTGAGTTAGTGCAAGAAATTATAAAAAATAAAATAAATAAATAACGAGATAAAAAAATATCCACTGACCTCGTTACAGCATAAAATATTAGTTTTATGTTTTCAATTGGTTAATTTTAGTTTAGTTTTTAATTGGGCTGTCAATTTAACATGTTAATTTAGTGCAAGTAATTAAAAAATAACATGAAAAATTCCTCTGACCTTCTCTGTAAGCATTCTGGGTAAGATGCATCAAATTCTGCCTTCCCAACTAACAAAAATATGTTCTGAGAAAGTTTTGAACGTACATATGATGGCTTAAAGGGGACCTATAATGCACATTTTTACAAGATGTAATATAAGTCTCTGTTGTCTCCATAATGTGTCTGTGAAGTTTCAGCTAAATACCCCACAGATCATTTATTATAGCATATCCAATTTGGCTGTGAGAAAAACACACCATTTTCTTGTGTGTACCTTTAAATGCAAATGAGCTGCTGCTCCTCGCCCCCTTTCCAGAAGAGGGCGGAGCCTTTACAACTCATGCTTTGGATACTCCAGCAACAACAAAACTGGAGAATCACACGCAGCCAAAATGTCAGAAATTTTCAGTAGCGGTGTTCAAGCCTTATATGTTCGAACCGGAGTTGGACACAAATGGAGAGACTCAGGAAGAAGTTACAACTTATAGAATGTAACAGGACATTTCTGAATGGTTAGTTGATGAATTTATGTAGTTGTTGTCGAGTTAACTTTATTCAACTTATCGATTAGCATGTTCCGTCATGATCATCTATAAATTCTCATGTGGGAACTGTAGTAGGATGTTGGTATCAACCCATCTTTCAGAATCAACTTTTGTGCAAATCCAGCGTTGAACTGACCCTCGTTTGCGAAGCAGTCAGGTGTAAAATGATTTGCACAAATACATAAGACTTTACCCAATTTCTCCGGCACATTTCCTTCATAAATGAAAGAAATCCACTGTGTCTTCAGTGGCTCAGATACCGGGAGTTTATGGAGACTCTTATGTTCATTGGTACATCCAAAAAAATAACATTTGTAATGTTTATGTGGCGCAGACACAATATCAATAGGTGCTATAGCGAGGATATAAACATGGCAGACTATGTGCGGCTCACTCAGGGCGGGATCTGTGCTAATAGGGCAGATTGTCACCAGTCATGGGCGGGGCTTGTCTGGAACCATTTTCAGACACTGCTTCTGATTTATGGGAATTACCAAAAAAAAAAAAAAAAAGGAGTGTGTGGATTTTTACTATTATACACACATCAGTGTTCAAAAACTATGTAAAAGTGAATTTTGCATAATAGGTCCCCTTTAACATGCCACCTAGGTATCAGGTTTTATAACAAAGATAATATGTTTATAGGCTACACAGAAGTATCAGACTCAGACAAAAGAACACTGTTTACATAAAAAAAATCACATGTAGGTCAGAAGAAAATAAAAGTCCTTTTGGTACATTAACCCTCCTCCTTTATAATGAAGGCGGTGACACTGAACTGTGAAAGAATCCGAGGTTGAGACGCAGTCACAGGCAGACATGTTGAGTGCACTCCTGGGGCAAATGGAGAAATGAGACAGGCGAGATGTCTTCCTGCTAAAAGCAGAGCACACAGATCCCCAGGGGGAGAGAAAATGGGGTACGTGTGCGGCCCTCTTCCTCCATTTCCAACCCTCAGGTCACTGAATTTCCACTTAATTACATTCCAGTGCAACACGACAACGCATGTTCTTACAGTGTCCTCGCTTCAGTGTTTCTGGCTGGTGCAACCATCTGCTGTCTGATGGAATAGATGAGTAGAGTGTTCCACAACCATGTTTTACTGCAGACATTTTTGTCTTGGATGGGCTGGAATGGAGACAGACGTTCTTGGCAGAACAGCCATTAAACTATTTTTCCAGGTTCGCTTGCCCACATTTTTGTCTTCCAGATTTTAAAGGGTAAACAACTGAAATCAAGCACAGACATATGCTTTTATTTTTGGGACAAAAGCAATGACTTTAATTTTTCTGCATGTTAGTCGCACAACATAAAATTTTCCCCTTGTTTGAAAAATCAAGCAGCATTTCTTCTTTTCGACATCAGCAAGACATTTTTTTGTCAGAGATGGGTGGAACTAAAAGAGATGTGCCAAGTTTCCTGTGGCCTGATGCAAGATTAAATAAAAAAAAGGAAAATGTGGGAGTGCCGCAAGATAACACAGCGAAAATGTTTGCTTTTCATATATAGAACGAGGGTGGAGGGTTGAAGTCCCGAAAAAGTTATACAGCTGATAAAGCTACAATGATCCTCTGCATTTTTCCACCAAATCTGATTTGAGCATGTATTTTAAGACAAAACCAAAGAAGCAATGGCAGGATGGTAAAAATAGATTACAGCTAACAAATGAAAGGAAATAAAGAAGCAGAGAGCACATTTATGGTGATTTAGGATTCATAGAACTTCAAAGAGATTTATATTTAATCACGAAAATAGGAATTCAACACATGACAAGCTTTTTGAGACTGTTATGCCTGGCTTTGAGCAGGAATGTGGGTCAAATGCTACAAACATGTAGGTGTTTTAGAACATAAAATTAACATATACATGCTTATTATCTCGCCATTATGCTGTGTTCAATTCAGCTTGGAATATTCAAGACGAATATTCAACAACAACAACAACAAAATCCTTGCTAAGATACATGCAATGCTGCCTTAGAATTTGGTCACACAGAGGTGTCTTACAAGGCAGCATAACTTTCACTATATTGGACAGATTTTGCATCAGAAACACACCAACGTGGCTTTAAATTCCGTCTAGGCAAGCAAAAGTGCAACTCATCGCCTAGCAAATGACCAACCAGAAACCACTTACCATCTGAAACTATATGTCAATATGTCAAACTATAGCTTAAAGGGATAGTTCACCCAAAAATGAAAATTTTGTCATCATTTACTCACCCTCAAGTTGTTCCAAACCTGTATGAATTTCTTTCTTCTGCTGAACACAAAAGAAGATATTTTGAAGGATGTCGGTAACCAAAGAGTTGATGGGCCCCATTGACTTCCATAGTATTTTTCTTTCTTTCTTTCTTTCTTTCTCTCCACAGTATGGCAGTCTATGGGGTCCATAACCTATATTCTACAAAATATCTTCTTTTGTGTTCAGCAGAAGAAAGAAATTCATACAGGTTTGGAACAACCTGAGAGTGAGTAAATGATCATTTTTGGGTTTTCACTTTTCTCTGAGGCATGGTAAAAGCATGGTACTCTCGGAAAAATCAAGAAAACTAGATTTAAACAATAAGACTAAACGTGTTGAGCTATATAACAATAATTCTTTTTCTGTCTATAAATGTAACCGAACAGTTGTTCCCTTGTCTATTAAAGCATGTAATATATTAAAGCGTCTTTGGTTTTTCCATGGTTTCTACAAAATAAAACCAGAAACCGAGGGTAACGCGGATATGACGCCATTGACAGGCGACTCCTGTACACATCCCATTCCTTGGTTAAAATCACAATTTTCTCACGATTTACAAATAGTTGGAAACGTGGGACATTGTAAGTACTCAACTGAACAAAATATATAACACTGGCCTAGTGTTTTTTGGATATTTTACTGCAAAAATCTTACATATTGTGCCTTTAAATAAACAGTTTTGAATGTGTCTATTTATTTGTCAAATTGGAACGTGATACATTTTTATTTTTGAATAAACAGATAATCGGTTCCTTCATTTTATTTTTAAGTGGTACATATCCATAATGTAATGCCTGTTAATTTTGGAGATTATTAGAAATATCACACATCTGACTTTAAACGGAATGTGATGTTACTCAATACTGTATGTGTAATGTTTTGTATTAATTGTGGCTAGTTCTCATTGCGTGCTGTATGTCTATCTGCGTTTCTCAGTATTATTATTTTAATGATTAGCAAGGTGACCTTAGAGAAGTGCTGGAGAGCTTGAATGAAACAGCAGTTGAAGTGCAGTGTATTAATGCTCTGTAGGTGTCTTCTTCTCTTTCTCCTCAAAACATATACCTACTAGCATCTAATGGATCTTCATTACTGTCTTTAGAAACATTACACTGGTCTGCTACTGCTATTGTGAGATACATAAATTGACTGTAATGGAGAGAGACCTCTGGGGAGAGCGCTGTGGTTAGATGCTCTTAGCAGGTCAGTTTTTCATTATTGCAAAGAGAGAGCTGTAGACTGGATGAGAAGCAGAGAGAGGGGACGGGGTGGGATCTGTGTCTCATAAGGGGTCTGGAGACAAGCTGAGGAAACCTGACGTGGGTTTTCCAGTCATCGAGTCTCTGATGTCTCCCTAAATTCAATACTAAACACTCACACACAGAGAAACACACACACACTCTGGCACACAGAAGAGTAAGTGCGCTGTTTTTAATTAATATATTGCGGGTGATGGTGTAGGTCTGGTGGGAGGAGGTTGAGGGGTACTAGACATCTGCTCCTTTTTAACTTTAAAATGTCATCCAGGCTTAGGCAGCTGTTTTTGAAGTAAATAAAGAAGAACAACAGTATAAGAAGAAACAAGTGAAAAGATCCTGATCATGTGGTTAAGTGCTAATTCACTCTAGCAGAGAGACGGCCTCATCAAGAACTTCTCAGCCAGTTTTTCCAGTTGTTTTGACTTGATGTGAAATCAGGAAACCTCAATTAAAAGCACATTATACTCTAAACAAAGTCTTTCCAGACAGCATAAAATGGTCTAGTCTTTTATCAACGGAACAAGATCTGTTGCCATCAGATTACCTCAGTGGAGAAGAAGCTACCAGGAGGAACTAGAGAAACCAGGGCGATGGAAATATACAGTAAGTGCTTTATGTGGCATATGTGCTCCTGGACCAATATCTCCTATAAATTATTAACCCAACCTCAGTAGCTATGTTTCCATCAAAAGTTGTGAATTTAACTTATGCGCAAAATTGCAATATCGCATAAAACATTTGCGAATAAAGCATCATATCCATCCAGTGAGTCAAAGAGAACAAAATCGTCACTTCCTGATAAACTGGTGCTAAATAACGTAGGAGAAGCCGCTGTATATAATAATCTTCGTATATAATAAATTATTTGTGCCTCAGAGCGTTCAGACGAAACGCAATAAACATATTTTTTTGCTTCCAGAGGCGGATGCTGCTGTTTGGGAACGCAGTCATAGCTAAGACAGTTCTGGGAGGAATTATACCGAACCACACTGACGACAGATATTCTGAATGACCAAAACAGCATTTCAGATGCTTTGCAACAAGATTTTTCCACTGGTTAGTACAGTTATGCCGTCCCGTCATGCAAAGTCACGTGATTTTTTTGATACGCATCGAGGAATTTATTCGGTAAGTGTGTTTCCATCCTAGTTTATGCGCATGTTTTCTTATTGTATAGAAAATGTATCCAACTCAAACGATACGCATTTTTAGAATTTATGCACATCTTGGCGTTTCCATCCAGCAGTTTTTGATGTGATATCCCAAAATGTGCATAAAAAATAGGTGGATGGAAACATAGCTAATGAAATTACTGACGAAAATGTCACTGATTTTATTTATTTATTTTTTGTCAAACATAGCAAGTCCAAAAAGATACATCACAACGATAATCGACTCTTCTGCCTATGTATTTCTATAAGCTTCTGGTATAGTGTTCTCCAATGAACCCTTTTCAGATTTACACAATTTTCAGAAGCAGAAGTTGTCATAGTTGGGTAACTTACAGTGGTGAACAGAAACTACAACAAATATAATTTTATGTTCTCATTTCCCCCAGTAGCAAAAGAAAATCCATATTAGCGTTTCTATGACTTTCCAAAAAGGAAAAAAAAAAAAAAAAAAAAAAAAAAAAAAATGTAGAGAGATTGATTACATAGGTCAGAAGAGAGAAGGATGTCAAATTTGCTATCACCCTCAGCTATTGTTAGGCACACTCATGCAGAGTTAACCAGTTTTCTGTAATTTAATGCCAAGGTAAGCACAAAGTGTAGTGTTATAATGTACATTACAGTACATTACACAATACTTTTAGCATGAATTGTATCAATTTTGCTTTGTCCTGATGTGTGACACTTAAATTTCTCACAATTTTCCATACACTCTACTGCTATAAGGCTAAATGCGGAAGTAATCATGCATAGAGTCCATTAAGAGATTTTAATGAAAACATACTGTTTATAATTATGAAATATCACACCCGCACTAATATTCAGAACATCAGTTTGATTGCAATGATTCGCGAAAGTGATGTTTTATACAGCAGTTCAATGATCAAAAAGTTAATAGTGAGTAACTTACATTTTAGACACAATATTATCAGCCCTCTTTTGTTTCCTTTCTGAATAATTTGTGTTTTGTACGAATCGCTTGAGTGAGTGATTCACTCATCAAGACTTGTTTCTTTCCTGAATGAATCATTGTTTTGTATGAATTGCTTGAGTGAGTGATTCAATGAATGGTTTAAAAGCACTTGAATGAATGACTGGCTGATCATATATAGGCCTACATGCTGACCATCCTCGATCGGCTGCTCTCTCTTGCTTCGGAGAGCTGGGGAGCAAAACCCAGATAGTGTGACCATGTACAGTAACACTAGCCAAAGTATGCTAGGAAAAAACAGATGCTGCGTAAATTTGTGCTAAATTTGCTTTTTACGTATAAAACAGAAAATGGGGTTTGGGTCTTCAGAATACCAGCAACAAGTGAGAAGTGCAAGAAAAAGTGAGGGTACGCTAAAGATTAAAATATAGAAGTGCTGGTACCAGTGCGTACCGGCCCACTTTGAACGCTGTATATTTATTGTTGTGTTTTCCCCCAACAAGCAGGGTTCTGACTCAGTGACCAAAGCTAGAATGATGACCACAGGCAAGGCTACATAAAACCTCTGTTCCAGCGGCCCAAAGCAGCTGTGACTAACTCCTGTTGACCAGCACACTTACTCCCATCCCGAACACCCAGCATACTAATTCACACGAGTGCTAAAAGGCCCAAATGAACGGCGGATATGTTGGGATGCGTACGGCTCACGGCAGGTGGCATGACACATCGCACCAATCATTTCGCTGAATCAGTGTGGGCGTCCCACGGCTCTTTCAGAGCTGTCATCGCTCTCCCCACATGAGTGTGTTTTGTTTATGAAATGTGAAATTATCTGAATTCTGGTAAGTGGAGCAGAGTGTGGCTTTAACAGATAATGCCTGCTCCCAGAAAGACACAAGCTCATTAGTGGAACGATGACAAGCCGTATGATGCTGCAGTGGGACAGTGACTCTAATTTCAGCGGATGTCTTCCTACTGATCCATCCCAATGCTTATGACAGAAAAATATGTGCGGTACGGCACAGAGCTAAAGGTCTGATATTGAAAGCACCAGGATTCTAGAGAGAGAAAGTGTGTACTAAGTACACATCTCAGTGGTTTACTCTAACTTTAGTGATTAGTGGGAAAAATCCCTCATGACATGAGCCTGATAAAGCCTCTCATGGAGGATGAGGGAAAATGGTCGTGGGGTCTGGCCTGCTGTCAGTTGAGCAGTTTGAGAACTGTTAGACTAGTGGCTGTAATCAGTAGAAAAATGACACAATCTGCTATTTTGTCTCGGCTTGAAAAGTGATGTATAAATATGGAGCATTTTATCATTTTTGTCATATGGGATAAACTCAAATAATGCAATACAGATTAAATTGCTCTGGCTGCCGATAGCCAATTTGAGATTCAACTGCGATTTTTCCTCCCATGTGTGTTCAGCAAACACAGCAGCTTAAGGTTTCAAGTCTGGGATCTCTGCCCTGACAAATGGAAAACTTAACAGTCTTTATGGAAAAAAGTTGATGTCACTCGATTCATCACAAGGATAGTTTTTAATCTATAAGATCTGTGAAATGTTCAGCCTGATCTCATTATTATTTGTAGTATTTGCTGAAAAGTACAGTATAGATTGACTGACAGTATATAAAATATAAAAGTATTTACTTATGCACAGTTTTGGCAACATAAAAATCTTTCTGAATTATTTATATTATATTTATATTATAAATATATTTTTTATTGTAATATTTTACTGTTATATACTGTATATATGACTATATTCACATCATGGTCTATTTCAGATGTTCGCTCAGAATGGAAGAAATAAGTTGTATCACTATTTCTGAGTCTCTGTCCTTCTGTTTCTGTCTTGTTCTGTTTCGATGGCTTGATTTTTAGGGCATAATTCCTCTGTGGGTCATAAAACCTGTATGTTGGAGTTTAGTTGGCAATGTACTGGAAAAAAGAAGATTATTTCAGCACAATCAATCATCCTGTAAATAGTCTAACCATAGTCTAACCATTAATTTCCATTCTCTCTCCCCATAATTTCCTGTTTCTCTGTACATATTTCTTTAGTCACATAAGTAAAAACAATCATGCTTTTGTAAATCATAAGTATGACATTGAATCATATGACATAAAAAGTAAAAATTATGAAAAAAAAAAAAAATACCATTTCATAATTATAACTTAGTATGTTATGATTTTTTAATGTCATAATTATGGCCTTTTTATATCATAATTTCTAATTTTGTCATAATTTTGACTTTTTAGCTCATAACCATGATTTATCAAAGCATTTCTTTTCTTATGTCATGGAAATGGACTTCCATACCTTCACAGAAAACATAAACCACTAAAAACCATGTAAATAAAGTAAAGATTTTACTGAAAACTGTACAGAAGTCATTCCCTATACAGGAAATGCAGTTATCTTTCCTTCAGAGGATTCTGGATGAAAAAGTGATATTTTGGTCTGGCTCCTTAATGTGGTTCCATCTCCTGAGTTCAACAGGAAAACAAGAGCACTGAATCAGCTATTCTCTGTTTCCTGAGACCAATTCACAGTGTGCAAAGTTCTTTGTAATTATATATTAATCACAAGGTGAGAGTTTAACCATGTGATAACCCATTAATTATACATTTGTTTCCATAACATCATTCATTAAACCACAATGTAATTACAAGAGATACTTTGTGCAAGGTTGTGCTCCCTGTGTAGTTCCAAAAGCAGCCTGATCACTGATTAAGTTTTTGATGAATATGCACAATACAGAGACACTTCTGAGTGTCAGCCTAGAAATTAGAATAACTTTACTCACAGGATCCAAAATGCAAGCAAAAATAAAATGAGTAAATAAAACTAGACAGCATGCACATTAATTTTTGACCTATACCTTTTTTTTTTTTTTTTTAACAGTGCTAACAATAACATAATTATATATATATATATATATATATATATATATATATAAATTAAAAGTGTTTAATAGAAATAATGCTTAATACAATTTTATGACATATTTGTTGCTGTTAAGCTTTCTCCATTCACTCACTGTTGGCAGGTGTGGCATTTTGGACCTTGTTTACACCACCGACATTGTGATTTTTCAGTAAAAATTTTAAGAGCCTTATTGAGATGATATTGAATGTATGTGAAGCAATTTAGGAGAGCCAAAAGGAAAGAGAGTGAGAAAAGGAAGAAAATGGGGCAGAAAGAGAGAGAGAGAAAAAAAGGAGCTGTAGATATCCGTATCATTTGCATTCATCTGATGATTTATCTCAAGAGCTTTCAATATTCTGCAATCACACATAAGTATTTACAAAGTGACTAAATCCTACATCACTTGTTTCAGTGCTGCAATTAAAGGATCAACATTATCTAAACATTTATCCATATTGCCATAGCTGATTTACCTCTATGCAATATGTGCGTCTTTCAGCTGGAACCATGGCAGCTGGATCTTTTCAAAAGACAGGAAGTTATCTAGTCTACTTACATCTAATTTATTATTTTGCTGTTGCAGTGTTGCTCCCAAAGTAGCTAAACGGCTGTAAACACCTAGTAAACAACTTTTAAACTGAACATTCCAAACAAAAATAAATCAATAAACTAACATTTATTTTTTAAATTGTTTGAATCTGTCCACTGTCCCCTTAATCTGGTACAATATATTGAAGAAAAAAAAAAAAAAAAAAAAGATTCATTTACTTTTTTATATATACAGTTAATTTAAATGTGTCATTTGTGTATGAAAGACTTGCAATGAAAAAAAAAGTTCTACAAAAAATTGCTGTTGAAAACTTTCATTTAGAAATTGCTAATAAATTTCACAATAAATTATAAAGAAACAGCAAGTAACACATTTAATTAAAATAAAATTATTTAAAATATAAAGACTGAAATAGTTTTTTTTTTTTTTTTTTTTAACTAAAAAAGTACAATTTGTTGATTTTAGTCTGATCAGTGGTGTTTATTTTGAGCAGTATTGGGGTAAAGCATTACAAGTAACTTGAGTTACGTAATCAGATTACTTTATTTCAAGTAACTAGTTACTTTCCAGCTACTTTTTTTTTTAAAGTAACACATTACTTTTAAATTTACAACATAATATCTGAGTTACTTTTTCAAACAGGTAATGCAAGTTGCTTTGTTTTTTTTATAAGAATTTGTCAGTGGTGCTATCGTCACCGAGAAAAAAAAAAATAAAAAAAAAATCAAATTTTAATTTGGTTTCCACACAAATAGCGTTCATTATGCTCTCATAGACTCCAGTAAAGCATTTTTATTGTCCAATTTTTGCTTCATTACAATCAATCAACGACTTTAATTCCTATATTCATGTATAGGATTATTAAATGAGAAAACATCAAATCATTTTTATTTGCTAAAATGCAGCTATTACACGTAAGATTTATGTAAGCAATGTAAGCTGTATCATGAATAATCACGGCTGAAGGGCAGAAGGGCATTGTTAGGCACAACGCGAAGTGGAGTGCCTGCAACCCCTTCAGCCGTGACTTATTCACGATACAGCACTAGCCTCGAGTACCTTATTGCTTTTATAAAACGGTTAGCACACAATACAAATATTAAAGCCAAAAATATGTATCAATGCAACTTTCATGAAGTAAACTTTCACTAAAAGCCTTCCTTCCGCCAGAAAAATAGTCCCTGACCGTTAACAGCAACAGAAGTTACATTATTACGCCATTAGATGGCGGCAAAAACTGTCTTTGTGAGTTTGTCAGTCAGTAGCGAAGACTTTTACATTGAAAAGACTGAATTGTTGTGAACACGGAACAAGACGCAACTGACAAATGCTTTGACTAGCACTGTCAGTCACGGGAAAACCCCTTAACTGTTAAAAGGACAAGATAATACATCGGACATTTACACTGATTTTTTATTATGAACATAGGACTGACCTGAAGGAAAATGCTAAATCTGAATGCAGGTAATAAACTCGCTCACTCAATCTCTTTCTCACAATACTCTTCTACATAATACAGTAAGCTTCAATGAACAATATCAAATGAGAACATACAGTTTACATTGCTAAGAGTGGTTGCTGAGGGTGTTGTGTAATGATACACAGAACCGTTGGGTGAAGCGGTCATAGCCGTATTTTATTGCGAATAAAACACATCTATTGACCAATCGGAATCAAGGACAGGAACTAACTGTTTTATAATTATAAATATATTTAAAAAAATAAATTATTAGTGAAGTGCTGTGTCTCATGTAGTCTTAAAGCATTGGAACAAAAATACTGATAATTTCAGCTATATCTTTGCATCAGATAGCTTCAGAAGATGTCTTTGAGCCCTAACAGTCAGCAGCGGTTCAGAGGAAGTGCTTTCTTGCTAAAAATATGCACAGCCTTTAGAGGGGTTTTCTGCTCTGGCATCTCAAAGATAAATCCAGCATGGGGCTTAACGTCTCTGGGCTCACCACGCTGTCTTTGATCTTCCCTTGCAATTATCTCCGCCCTCATCTGTGCTACTTTCAAATGCCTAATCAACAAATCCATTTGACTCGCCATTTTGATTGCGGCAAGGTGGCGGCTCCTCTCCAGGTCTTCTCGAGGCGCTGCGGAGATTGGGTTTTGTGCGAGACCCGAAAGCCTCAGATGTTGTGTACAGACACATGAAAAGCACGGCTTTCTTTTTGAACTTTAAAGTTTGTACGCCACAGGAACTCTGATGCTGCACAAGGATTTCGGAGAAAGGACTAAACACTGGACGCTTGTACTTTGAAGAGAGTTCATGTGCTCGTTTTATATCTTTACACTATAACGATGAATTTATTATTTAAACCCCCACTTTTGGACTTACTATAGATTTACATAATTTATCTGCAGATCAGGATAAGCTGATTTTAACTTCTAAAGCACAACCACAATTATGATTTTTTTTTCAATGGGACCCAGTATAATGAGCACCATGGGCTTTTTGTGAAAGAATATGAAAATAAAATGATGCGATACTAATAAAAATTGCTTTTGAATTTCTTTTGAATGTAATGAGTACAATCAAAACAAACAGTTTTATTAAGTTTGATCCATGCCGAATATTGTTACTTTTGTGAAGAAATTTTGTTGTCACATACAACACAATACATCAAATCTGCTTTTTTATTTTAGTGTTGCGTTATATATTTGAAGGTGTGTATATTCAACAACATTATATATTATATTTTATACAACAGCTTTAATATTAATATTTAATATTAAGCTTTTAACTTGCATCCTGTAGAGCACTGCTTTTGTATGTTTTAATTGAATGAATTGTACAATTGTGTTTATTTTCTATTGTCATTTATAATGGCTATTGTTGTTCATTTAAATATTCATTTACATATTATTTTATATAAATATTATGTTGTATTTAGTATCGAGAAAAGGTCGATTAGTGGCAGCAAACTTTATGAGTGAATGAGTCAGCACAAGAGACTTTTAAATTGAAAGGGACTTTTGTAAACAAAGGACGTTGTTTTAGCGCTGTTATGGAAAATTCCCTTAACTGTAAAAAGGACAAATACAAAGATCACTTTCCTCAATGGACATTCAAACGGATTTTTATAATGGATATAATATTATGGACATCGACCTGAAGAATGAATGTTATATCAGGCACAGGTAATGCTCGCTCAGGCTGTAATTCTGTACAAAATACAATGAGTTTCAATGGAGGGACTCAACATTCCTTCGTTACTAGTTCTAAAGTGATGTTTAGAATTAGTAACGGAGTCTTGGTCAAACTGTTAACTTGAGATTTGAATCTATGGTGGAAGGAAGTAGTTTTGCACAAAAGACGGTTTTAAAGACACTACGTTGTTATTTCTTATTTATTTACACACTTGTGCCATCGGACTGTTGTATAAACGCAATATCGCACTTGTAGCCATGTGATATGGCTGTAATTCAGCACTGCCAAATCACAGCCGTGCTGATATACAGCCATATCGCATGGCTACTTGTGTGATTTAGCTCTTATATTATATTATATTATAGTATAGTATATTATTATATACACATTGAATACGTATAATTTGAGGCTCTGAGGTGCAAGTTAACTAAACATCTGTTGTTCTGGTTATAATTTCATGTTTGGTTGCCAGAGGAGGGGGTGTATCGTGTTCCTCTTCTCCCGATGGCCTCCTGGATTTCAGTGGAGCTCTTACCACTTTCAAATCATCAAAGGCAAGTGATGTGTGATGTTTGTGCTGCCTTGACAAGCCTGAGTTCCTAAAAGAGCTTTGAGCTCACTGGCTGAAATCCTAAAGACTGTTTCATAGGGGTGGAGTGGAAGAGGATGGAGAAAGACAAAACATTACTTCACCGAGTGGGGATTTCACAAAGATTCACATGTACTTGGACACGCTGTCTGCATTGTTTTGGCATTTGATTCACTAAATGAAGTGTACAAATCACGTACAGGTACTATAGCGCAACACTCCAACACTGCGACCTAGACACCTGAATCGAAAATGTACAGAAACATTGTTTTTTAATTAAATATATAAACATTTAATTATATAAATAAATATGTTATTTACAAAAATATATTATGAAGTATATAAATAAAATATATAAAGTACACTCAAAAGTATTTAGGCCTAAAATTAAGATATATGTAAATTGGGTAAATGTACTAACATTTAAATTTATCATTTGATACAATGCACTTATTGTGTACATACATGTTTTTACATCGTACTTGCATTTTAAAAACACCTGCATGTAATTACATCTGCAATTAATTTCTGTAATAATAATCTATAACTGGGTCAATGACATGACATGCTTATTTTTGTGTTTGTGCATTATTTCCTTTTAAAATAATTTGATAAATCCATGACATATATAATTTTATTCTATAAACCTATTTAGTCTGAATTCATTTTTATTACATTTAAATAATACATATTATTATTATTATTTTTTTTTTTTTTTATCTTAAACCCCCAAAATGTCAGGTGGTGCAACTGTCCGAACATATGAACAGACGCGAAACTGTCTGTGTTATTATTAATGGTGTCTTAATAATAAAAAAATAAAAACTAAAGACTATGGCATCATTTTAGGTTTGTTTACCACTTATAACAGTGCAATGTGTTTTGTGAATAACAATAACAATGTAGGGCTATTTGCCTGATTTATCTGGATTGTGGGTGGTTAGTGAATAAGACACAGGAATGAAATACCACTTGTGAAAGTAGTGCAACTGTTTGGTGAAATTAACGTGTACAAGTCTGTGTGTGTTTGTGTGTGTGTGTGTGTTGTTTCAGTGGTGTACACAGCTTGTTAGATTATGATCATGACATGTTGGAGCCAAATTCCTGAAAATGTGTGTGTGTGTGGAAACACAAGGCATCGTGTTCTCTCTGCCTGTGCAGGCACGTTGTGAGGTACTTGGCATCCACCATCCAATACCATATGCCAAGTTCATGGGTTGGTGGAAACACACACACGCAGACACATGCTTGCACACAAAAGCTAAAGGCTGTGTAAATGGGTTCACACCATCGGCTGGTAAATATAGAATTAATATTACTAATTCTGTCTCATGATGAGGAGGCTAGAGTTCAGTTCTCAGCTTGTTTGTTTTTATCTTTGTCAGCTTCCTCGCACTCTGTGGCTCATTTATTTTTAAAACTTGCGAGGAGAGGAAATGTCACATAAGATGGAGTTTTAGCAGTGCAGTCATGTGTTGATGCCCTGGGAGAGAAGGAAAGAAAGTCCAAATGAAGGCAGGAGAAGAGAAGCAAAAAATACTGCAGCGTGACAGACACACACACACACACACACACACACACACACACACACACACACACACACACACAATCATCTCCCAAAACTACCCACGCACACAGCGCATGCAAGATACAGCACTAGATTACTCATTCAGTCAAATAACACATCCGAGCGCGCTCAAAGCTCTTCAACACCCACAAATGAACTAATCACCTATACAGAAAACTGTGAATGTACGACCATAAATTAACATAAAAATTACATAAAACCTGCAAACTACTACAATAATACACAGAGAAGAGCTCATGAACATTCAAACACTATAAGCTCACTGTGACAGATGTCAGTGGGTGCCAAATAAAGTGATAAAGTGACTTTATACATTTATATACTATAATGAATATTTGTTATTTATTCATATACTGTTTATGTTAGGGGTTTCAGGTGTGGTAGGGGATCTGTGAAAAAAAAATCAAATTTGCTAATATATATATATATATATATATATATATATACACATGATTTTCACTACATTTCAGTTCTACATAGGCCATTTATCCTATTTCTGGAGTTTGTACCCACAAACTGAGCAGTCAAGCTCTGACACCGACTCACCAGCAGGCCTTTTATAGTGATACCAAGTGCACTTAGGACTTAAAGGCTTACTCTTTCTCTTTTTCCAATTAAGGACATAATCTAATGACCCTATGAAGAACATTCTTGATCAGTGACAGCAAAACCTGTATTGTGTTACGGCTAAGTGAGCTGATGTGGGATATGATGCCCACAGATGGTTAACTCATGAGGATCAAGTGCCGAGTTCTTGTCAGAAAAGCAAACAGACTATTTTTTTTTTTTTTTTGCGTAATTTATGTCTTGCTCTATCTGTTGTGAGCAATAACGTAATCCAGAAGGTTTTATTTGGACTTTCTTCCATTCACAATGGAAATTTCGCTGTCATAACCTGGCAATGCTCTGTGAATGACCTCCCTGATCTGTCTCAACTCAAGAGAGCAGAATACACAAGGATAAGTAGGTTTTGTTTCCTAGAACAAAAACCCAGAATCAGTTTTGACATTTAAAGATATCAGAGTATTTCCATTCAGTCAGTGTGTTATCACATACTGTGTTGTATCTAATTCAATGTGTACACACTGCAAATTTTACTCAAATGGTTTACAGAAACCAATTACATAGACTTGTTTGAGTTGAATGTGAAGTAAATAAATACTTTATTAATGAATATAGCCTACTGTTGAAAAGTTTAGGGTAAGTAAGATTTTATTTAAAGGGATAGTTCACCCAAAAATGAAAATTATCCCATGATTTACTCACCCTCAAGCCATCCTAGGTGTATATGACTATCTTCTTTCAGACACAATAAGAGACATATTTAAAAATATCCTTAGTCCTCCAAGGTTTAAAATGGTTGTGAATGGGGGGCTGCGTTTTGAAGTAAAAAATAATGCATCCTTCCATAAAAAAGTAATCCATACGACTCCAGTGGGTTAATAAAGGCCTTCTAAAGTGAAGCGATGCGCTTTTGTAAGAAAATTATCCATATATGTAAAACTTTATAAATTCAAATAACTAGCTTCAGGCGGACGGCAGAATGCGCAAGTCGATTTGCGGCGGAAGACTATCCTTTGACCTGACACACAACACAATGACGAACGTTATAACAACCATTATAAACCTTGGAGGACTAAGGATATTTTTAAATATATCTCTGATTGTGTTCGTCTGAAAGAAGATAGTCATATAGACCTAGAATGGCTTGATGGTGAGCAAATCATGGGATAATTTTCATTTATTTCTGCTATTTAATTGTAGTTGGATACACATTCAAATGTTTAATGTTTTCTAAAAGTCTCACTGCTCACTAAGGCTGCATTTATTTGACCAAAAATAGAGTAAAAACAGTAATATTGTGAAATATTATTGAAACTTGAATGAATACACAGTGAATACACAGAACTGAGCTTCAAAGCACAAGGTTTTTTCCCCGTCTCCCCTCCCCCACACTAGTGCTAGTCTTGGCAGCCTCTGGGAGCTCACAGCGGTAATACATCATCTATATTTTAAAGCTGCCGGTAGAGAGAAGGCGGGGAAACCTCCATCTTAAGGTACAGCAGGCTTCTCACTGACCCAAATTCCTCTCATAGTTCCCAAAAGCTGAAAAGAGGGAAGATGAAACAGCGCATCTGCTAGGATCCAACCTGGCAAAACAAAGATTTTTGATATGTCGGCGTTTATGTTAACCTCCTTAGCAGGGTTTAGCCCCATCCGTCTCTACAGAGAGATCAGGCTTCATCCTGGAAATAAATCAGTGTGAGTGACTGATAGATGGCTCAGACAATTTAATCTATTAATGCTGAAGCTTTGAGTTAGCAAACACTTACTGGAAATGGTACTTAACAAAGTCCTTTATGCTAGAAACACAAACAAAGCATAGTGTTTCCCAACAGAATCCAATTAAAATTCCCTAAAACCGACACTTATGGCTTTCATTTACAAAATAAAATGTAAAAAAGTCAGTAATGTCTGTTTCACTGGTTTGATTCAGTCATGTGAACATTATGATTCTAAACCATTACCAGCAAACCAGCTACACCCATTATGAAAAGGTTACTTGTATTTCATATTTTGTTTATTCAAGTGTGCTATTAGTATATTAGTAATTTAGTATATTTAAACGTTAGTAAATATTCAAGCTAAACATAAAAGAGTATACTTTCAGTCTACTTTTCACATACTTATAAGAGATATCCTTAACAAAATTATAGCTACTTGAGTATACTTGGTTTATACTGGCAAGTATACAGGAAAGTCTAAGTATATTTGGGCTATAATTGTACTTAATCTTATGATCGAGATATACTTAAGAAATACATGATTAAGGGGGCTTTCACACTGGGCACATTTGCTGCGGTCCCAGTCAGAGCGCCAATGTTCCCGGAGCCTCCCCAGCATTGGCTCTCAACTTGATTCTATCTAACACTGGTGCATTTGCGCTCATCTTACATCATCGCAAACGTGCACGGCGTATGATAAAAAACAGGACGCAGGTCAATATATTGTGTTTTTTATTAATTTGGTGCTATTATATGTAATGGACTTAGGCCGGTAAGAGCTGTGCGTGTAAACCTTCCTCCCCTGATCTCAAGAGGTGCTCTAGCGACTGAAGCTAGAGGTCTTTAGCCTCCTTGTTAGAGCACCCGACTCACATGCCGGTGGACCCGGGTTCGAGTCCCGCTTAGAACGAGTGGTTCGAACAGGAGGGGTTACATATACGTAGCAGAGTGAACAACAATTGGGTTTACTGTATGTACTGTAACTCGCACCCGAGTCTGAGTTGCTTTCACATTTACGTGAATCACGCCACAGTTCAGTGCAACCGAACTCAGACCACCTCCTACAGGTGTGATGCATCTGAAATCACATACTGAGTGGGTACCACATTTGAATTTGAACTTGCTTTGCGACTGTTAAAAAAGTATGTTTTATATGAATGTACTGTAGATAGTATGAATGAAATTGGGATGTACTACATCCACCATATTGTTACTGTCACATGACCTACCAGCATCAGTTGCGTCGCTTCACTGCCATTCATAAATCCTCTCCCGTGGCCTCATGGGATAGTAAAGTGTCCATCGTATGCACACTTCAGAATCTCAACGGAAGTAGCGTGCTCCCGGGTCCGTATAATAGCTTTCACGTTACCAATTTTATTATGCCCCTTTTCAACAAAACTGCGAACAAAGCACCCTAAGTATTTATTGATACTTAAATTGCAAAAATAATATATAAACAGTAAGCTATAGGTATGAGGTTAAATTAACTTAAAGAAAACTTACAAGTATAATTGCAGTATAAAAACTGTTTAAAAAAAATAGTTTATTGAAAGTGTTCTTCAAAGTGTATTTTCATAAACTAAACTATACAGCTAGTAAACTAACAGTATATCTATAAGTTCGTTTGTAGTAAAGTATAGTTCACAGTATAGTTGCAATACAAAATAAAACCTTAAGCTGTAAACTAGTTGTTTACTCAGTTTACTACTGTTACATTTAAAGTACACTTAAAAATAAACAGTAACACTTTATTTTACAGTGTCCTTGTTATACATGATACATGTAGTTACTGTAGTAATAACTATAAATTAGCATAATTACATACAACTAACCCTAAACCAAACTTAATCCTAACCCTAACCCTGTAGTAAGTACATGTGGTTAATTAATATTACTCAATACTTAAATGTATAATTACACTGTAACACATACACCTTAAAATAAAGTGTAACCAAGTAAACATTTAGAAACTAAAATGTGGGCTAATTCAGTCCCAAGAAGTATTAAAATAGTACACTTACAAGTATACTATGAATACATTGATATTAGTATGCTTACTACATAATAAAATAAATTTAAAGTACACTTCTTTTTTGTAAGGGTGCTAATTACTTGAATTGCTTTGATTTTTTGATCGTCTTTCTTTCTTAACATGTAGATATTTGTTTATTTACTGTCTGCTTTGTTTTAACACCCAATTCACAAAAGGAACCACTGTGATCCAGACACCAGATCTGACTCCTAATCAACACCTAACCTGTCAAAATTTGCTTCACTACATATCACATCCAAACCCATGACCAGATGTGATGCTTTTCCACATCATTTGATGAACTTCTGTTGCTTTAATTGATAGGAAACATACATATCTTGCATAGTGGGTGGTTAGCAAATAAGTTGCGGGTTTTTGCGGTCCCTAATATTTATACATCCACCACCTCCACCTCTTCCCAAGCCATTTCCTTCAGCAATATTACGCTCTGTTTTCTGAGTAACCATGTACGATATGGATCTTCACTGGCGGGCTTCAATGGGAGTATTGTCTTAAAGGCGGAAAAAAAGAAAACAGACTTATCAGCACATTTTCCTGCAACAGAGCACAAAGTCTATCAAGTCAAGTCAGTAACAGCAGCCCACATTCCCCAGTTATGCTGTTGGAAAAACAAGTCTACGATATCTTTCCGGACCGCTGGAAGGTGGAAACACAGAACTGTGGTTAATCAGATGAGGGTAGGCGCTCAGAATCAAAATATTTTGGGGGTGAAATCTAATGAAGATCAGCGAGTGCTGCTTATTTTTGGTCTCACAATGAGGCGTCTTGTGGAAATAGAGGACAAAATGTCTGGGTGTGAAGTGACAGTGAAAGTGTAAATGATATTCAAAGCAATGGGAAAAGAAAATGTGACGGAAATGTTAAAATGGTGAGAAAAATTTGTTGGATTTCTGGTGCTATGCTGAGACAGGCAGAATTGCCTCAGCGTACATCTTCTGTTTTTCAATGCACTTAGACACAAGTGCTTGGCCAGGCTCATCACACTAAGTGCTCTGGCACAGCGACACACTCCACTGTCACCCTACTGGATGTGTGTGTGTGTGTGTGTGTGTGTGTGTGTGTGTGTGTGTGTAATGGAGGCTGACTCACCAGTGGGGGGAGGAAGCACACGCCTCTCATCCTTGACCTTGAGATTGTGAACAAGTCTGAGACACACACACTTTTGAAGGTGGCAGTTATCCATAGGGATGACTGCCACCTTCTTTTACTTCCTGCTAAGGGCTGCCAGGCGGCCCGCTAACAGCCTCCATCTTGTAACTTTTGTTGAATTAGATTTGGAGATTAAACCATCAATAAGTCTAGTGTTCTGTCTTTTCATCCTTTGTTCTTTGCTTTCTCAGAGAATTTTTCACTTCCTTTTAAATAACTGTCTGCAACATGGTAACCTGAAACAACCATATTCCCTGACAAAATATGTTGCTTAATATCATGTATGTATTCACCAGTGATTTGGGGGGTACAGTATATATTATGTATAAAATGTATTAGCTTCGCACATGAATATTTCAATTAAGTGTTCAGGATTTTTTGGGTGGAGGTAAAACGGGGGCTCGAGCATGGCCCCGCCCCTAACACTATATAACTGTCAATGATGCACTAGAGCCACCGAGCATGGCCCTGCCCCTAACACTACAGTGGCTCGCCCCCTCAATCTCGAGTGTCATTACTGTTAGTTATACAGCCTACATTTTGCTAGCTAGTAATGCCTTCGTCACGCAAATGCATATTACCTGGTTGCGATAATATACAAAACAGCTCGGTCTCCTTATTTAAATTTCCTAAAAACGATGATATGAAGAAGGGGTGGATTAATTTTGTCTCTGCAGTGATCATTTTACACCGGACAGTTTTACAAACTTTCATCAGAGACAACTGGGATTCACTGATAATCCGCTGTTATTGTTGAATGGGGCTGAACAGACTATCTCCCGCCTCGGCCTTCATCCTCCCGTACCACCGACAACTGATGATATGGGGCCGGACACAGTCTCTCCCGTCCCGGCCTTCATCCTCCCGTCTCGCGGCGCCGACATCTGTCGACAACAGTCTGCAGTACATGCCCACCAATGAGTGTAAGCTGCCTTGTTTGCTTATGTTATAATTAGTAGGTAGTCCACAGTAACTCTACTAAATTTTGCAACCCTCTAACGTGATTCTTTTGTTTAAATGAATCAGTATGTTTGACTCATAAGACAAGTTGAGATGGCAGCTGTCGCCAGTGGGTGTGGTTTCAGCACAGACAGCGGACACGCCCCCAGCATTTGAGAGCAGAGAAAACTGATTATTTTTTCACGATTTTGATAACTTATTTTATTTACTTGGCGATTTTTTTTAATTATTCAAATTTGGCTGGGTGGTTAATAACACATTTTTCTGTGGTGTGACAAACTCAGAACACATACTTTAATATGGCTTTACAGGGACTTTACGGGAACGTTCCATTTTATCATTCTTCAAACATTATGAGAATGTTACTTTTGAATGTTCTCTCAACATTCTAAAAGAAGTTATGGAAGCTTGTTTCCACTACTAAAAAAAATAAAAAGGTAATTGCGACTTCACATTTCTGACTTTTTTTTCCCTCAAGAATTGCATTATATAAACTTGCAATTGTGAGTTATATAGTCAGAATTGAATGATATAAAGTCGCAGTTGCATGTTTTTTCTCAGAATTGCAAGTTTATATCCTGCAATTCTTACTTTATAAGTTGCAATTGCGAGTTTATATCACGAAATTCTGAGAAAATAAATCAGAATTGTGAGATAAAAACTCGCAATTGTGAGAAAAAAAGTCAGAATTACAAGTTCGCAATTCTGACTTTATAACTCGCAATTGTGAGGAAAAAAAAGTCAGAATTGGGAGATAAAAAGTCACAATTATCTTTTTTTTGTGTGTGTGTGTGTGTGTGTGTGTGTTGGAAACAAGCTTCCATAACAAGTAGTAACATTTTTAAAATAAAACATTAGGCAAATGTCCAACTAAAAACATTTCAGAAAAAAAAAAAAAAAAAAAAAAATTCATGAACAATGTATAAATAATGTTTTTGTGCTAACGTTTTGAGTAAATGATTAAAGACCTGTTAATTCTGAATGAACATTCTATTAATGCTACTGGAAGAAGGTTTGTTTGTAACTTTGAGAGAACCTTGCCAGAACATTAGCTTTTATTTCTCATAATTGAGAGTTTATTTATTATTTTAGACTTTTTATTCTTTACTCAGACAAAAACGGCCTGGAAGCCCATTTCTGCCACAGAGTAAAAAGTAAAAAAGTATTCCAGAGATCTGTAAAATAAAGCTTTATGGTTGCTACTCTCCTGGCATTCACCAATATTTACACATATATTTTAATGACAAAACAACTAGAATGGAACAAGATATCTTGATTATTAGAACTTAAATGGATAGTTCACCCAAAAAATTTAATTTTGTCATCATTTACTCACCCTCATTATCGTATGGCTTTCTTTCTTCTGTGGAACACCATAGAAGATATTTTGAGAATGTCTCAGTCTTTTTTTTTTTTTTTGGTCCATACAATGAAAGTCAGTGGTCATCAAAACTTGTTCAAAATATTTTTTTTTTTATGTTCCACAGAGGAAAGAAAGAAAGTCATACAGGTTTGGAACGACATGAGTGTGAGTAAATGATAACAGAATTTGCATTTTGGGGTAAACTGTTCCTTTGAGGCATCAGATTGTACACAAATATTGAAATATTACGAAGTACTGTATTCTTTTTTATAACAAGACTAATCGTGTGGGCTACCGTGCCACATTTATATTCTTTCACCCCCTCTCGTGACTCATGTTGCTTCTCAGGCATTACTGGAACATAAATATGCATGCAGACAGCCCACAGAAAGCGTGGGTGTACTGCCAGACCTGGACGGAGGACGGGTTAGAACATCGCTTTAAAAAAAATCTGAATCTGAAGTGAGACCCTGAGCAGAACATGAGGCAATTTAGAGTGGGAGTGCTGTTTCCTCAGCAACTTTACTCACTAACTCATATTCATTGAGACACAGCTGGACAAGAGGGTTCTCCTCATTTAGAGACTTTGAGTGGAATTAAAAGGATAGTTCAGCCAAAAATGACAATTCTGTCATCATCTACTCAGCCTCATTTCGTTCCAAACCTGTATGATTTTCCACCTGCTGTGAAAACACACACACAAAAAAGATGATATAAGAAACATCTCTGTTTTTGTTGTTCATACAATTGGACAAAAACATTTCAAACATTCTTCAAAGTATCTTCATTTGTGTTCCACAGAAGACAGACAGACATACTGGTTTAGGACGACATGAGGGTGAGTAAATAATAGCAGAATTAATTTTCTTAAAGCTGGTATTCCTCCATGTACAGACTCTGCACAGGCTGTGTGAGGTGCTGTCCATAAGCAGATATTGACATGAGAGGCTTTCTCAGTTCCTCTTAGATCTTGTCTATGAATCATAACGCCTTGAGCGAGGACTTGAAATCTTTTTACATAGCAAAAATAATATGTCAATGCTAGACTGCTTGGATGCTCTGTTTGGACAGAGATATGAAAGCCTGGAGGTGTTATGAGGTGAAGGCTGTCCTGAAAAATCCCCTGATCTGTACCCTGAGATTCTCGGTTGAAACCACAAATCCATATATTCTGTTCTTGGCTGTGCTGTAAATAGACAAGATCATCTTTATCGAGAGGTGATTATTACAGATTTGTATCAGTTGTTCTCACTGACCCAAAAATGAGTCTTAGGTGGTTCTAGATAAATATATTTTAATAAATGTAATTTAGGAATTAAATATTTATTTAAATATTGGAATTGTTAGTATTCTTATTATTAATCTTTATTATTCTTTCCCAATGGGAGTATATAGCAGCCCTATGAACCGTAAGTATGAAAATTGGCACAATTGCAGAGATGGTAATGAATAGTGATCTGACCAACTTTGGGGTCTTTAGGACCGACTCTATAGCGCCACCACCAGTTCAAAATTTCTCTTTATTAATGGTTATAACTTTGAACCATTTGTTCTAGAAATATGAAACTTAGTACACCTGATTCCTCTCCTCGTGTTGATCACATTCAATATTTTACATTAAAATTTTTGATATTCATCTTTGTTCAAGTTATGATGTCGGAAATTAAACAATGTCGACCCAAAATTGGTTCAGAGGTTGTATCTTGACAATACTTTGATCAATCAAACCGAAACTTGGTACGCTTCATCAGCACCATGATCTAAGTGTCCATGCCAAATTTGGGAACAGTGCCACCTATCGGTCATGAGATCTGAAAAATGGCTATTTTTGCTCATAACTTTTGAAAAGTTTGTCAGAAAATCGAAATCTTGGTGTCTATGGATTCCTTGGGACTTTTAGGATCAAATTTCATTATTACATTTAGAGACTTAATTACTTAAGTATTTTATTTAGGGCCAAAAACTGCAGTTTTGCCTTCAAAATATCAGGTCTCTGTGAAATTAAGCAACAGGAAAGATCTCTGAAGATTGTTTGAGCAAATCCAGTGTGTAGCAAGAGTTTAACCATGTAAATTTCGCAATATTCATAAAGTTCCCTAATAAAATCCTATGTCCAAATATGCCAAAATAGCCATATAATGGCCTTGGCCCCATAATTGCAGCAGGCAGCTATATTTATCAATTTTTAAAAAGATAGAACTACTCTTCCCCTTGTTTTGTTTTTTGGTCTAAACCAAGACAGTAAATTACACTTTCAATAGGCCCTTTTTACATTTGCAGGGTTCACAGAAGCAGAAGTCGTCATAGTTGGGAAACTTCTGTAGTGGTAAATGGAAACTACAACCAAATATATATATATAGTGTTCCCTTTTGCTCTAAGCAAGAGAAAAAAAAGAAAAAAGAAAAAAAAAAAAACATGATAGTGCTTCTATGCCTTTCCAAATGAGGAAAAAAAAAAAATATTGAGATTGATTATGGTGGTCAGAAAAGGGAAAGTCAAATGTGAAAAAAAATGTCTAATTTACCACTACTCCCTCAGCTGTTGGCTAAACACTTACCAGCAGGGTAACTATTTTTCTGAATTTGTTTGTTTTTGTTTGATAAAAATTTTGGTTTTGTGTTGGCTCCAATGTAAAATAAAAGCACTGAAGTAAAACCAGTTGAGAACCACTGTATTAAATCATTCTAACATACTCCACTCTTACATAAGTGTACCACATATGATAAAAAGTTAGCAAATAGCAACAACATCAGAACATTTTAATAAAAACATCAAAGGAGTTTGGTTCTCTGTGCCGCCCTCCGCTCTTTGCATGATGTTGTAAAGAGCAGCGATGATGTGAACTTTCTCACTGCCTAGATACAACTCAGCCAATCAAAACCAGAGCCATGGTTTCCTTAGCAACAGTGTCAGAGCTCACTCTAAATGAAATGAGTCATTCTCATGAAAATCAGGAGCACAGGAAAGTTCTACGAAAAGAGAAACCATTCAATGTTCATTTCCAAATGTCACTCAAACCTGGAAAACTAAATCTAAACATGTTAATTAACTCCCAGCATGCAACAAAAACAATCAAAGTGGCCCAGCAAATCAACAAAATCATTCCTCCTCCCCCCCCCCCCCTCACATCTGGTTGTGTGGACAAGACACCCATTAAATTAAAAGCTGTGAACTGGCCCGGTGTATTGAAGTAAATGACAAGCCAGGTATGTTTGTGCTTTCTCAAACTGGTTCTTGTTGAAACATGCTGTCAGTGAAAAGCAATAATAAATGACTGAAGTGAAAGATGGAGCCAAACTGATTTTAGCTCCACTGAGCAAATGGCAGTGATGGTTATAGCTGTAAAGTAGCAGAAAAAAGATGAGAGTGTAAACGTGTAGAGAATTATAGGCCCAAAATGGAGAGAATTATGGCCCACTACATACATTTTATCATCAGCAGGGTCTGCATGGACAGTGTGTGCACAGTTAAAATGTTTTTACCGCACACATATGTGGAATTGACTGCACTAATTGGTGGTTCCTCTACACTGTAAAAAATGACTGTGATTTTAATGGTAAAAGACTGTAAAAATGCTACGGTGAAAACAGGGTTTCTACAGGTTTCATCAAATCTAATTTAATTCTTTTTAATGCCTTTTTAATGCCAATTTTTAAATTTTTAATGCCATATATATATATATATATATATATATATATATATACACATACATATATATATATATAAATGTCGATAGATGACGTGATACGGCAATTAGAATATTCATCATGTCATTGTTGCATTCGCATTCTGCCAGGTGTCAGCCCTTTACATTTGTTTGCTTCTCTGGTGCTTCTCTTTGTGCTCACATAATTTTAGCATAAAGGTCTTCAACCCTGTTCCTGGGGACCCACTGCCCTGCAGAGTTTAGCTCCAACCCTAATCAAACACACCTGAAGCAGCTAATCAAGCTCTTCAGCATGTTTGAAAATTCCCAAGCAGGTGACTGAAGCAGGTTGGAAATAAACTTTGCAGGACAGTGGGTCCCCAGGATGGTTCTACTGTGATCTTTGTTTGAAAATATTTTAGCTGCTAAAATTGAACAAAAACAGTCAATGTTCCTTCTAAAATGTAAGTGACTTATACAGCCTATTATTATCCACTATTGATCACCACTTACACTAAATGTAATAAAATCAGTCATTCTCGCGTTTTGGTGATTCCCAAGGCAAGTAAAATTCTCTTTCACTTACCCCTTCAAAAAATCCACTTATCCCGGACTAATGGACAAGCGTTAATGTCGAGCACTGACATGTTAAACCAGCGCTATAATCCTGATTTATAATCGAGATGCTGTCTGAGAAAATCACCATACACATAAGATAAAGACATTTGCTGTGATTTTGGCTAACGTTATATCAGACCTGCAAACTCACAAGAGGTGACAAAAGGTGACAAACTAAATAATTGTAGGGGTGTGTGGGGGCATCCTCCCCCATGAGAAATTTGTGATTTTAACATTTTAACATAGCATTTTGGTGCACTCTGACAAGAAAATAAATGGAAATAACAACATTTGCTTCAAGTAAAAAAAAAAAAATTATTGACACTAAGGCTGGGCATTGACACAAATTTCACATTTGGATTAGATTTTGATTCAGGAGCTTGCGACTTGATTTTAATTTGATTACCTTCAATTCAATATTGATTAATTTGGGGCCTATAAGGTAAAGTACATGGCAAATTTCCTCAAAGAAAAAACTAATGCTATAAACTATACAGGGAACCATAGCTGGTACATCATTATAATAATAAAGGTTAAAATTAATCGATTTGTATGCTACTTACATATAAATTACCCAAAAATAAGTTTTTATAATAATGTTATAATACATTTTTTTATGACATAATTATGTTTCTACTCGATTTTTAGGCTATATAAACATTTAAATGCTGTCATAAAACTGATTTATTCAAACATGCATTCAATATTGAAGCACATGCTAAGTACAATTACAAGGGATGTGCAATAGCCTATAGTGCATATATTTAGCAAAATGCTCCTCTCTAAGTTCATTTTTGTAGCTAACTAATGAGTTTTTAGACACTGAACGGCTTTTCTGAGGTAAATGGGACGTAAGTGTGACATTTTTTACAATCTGTTTTATTGACATCTTTCCGCGGTTGAAACACTCATTGAGCGATTACATGAGATATGATACGGATTTCGTTAAGTTGTACTGTATCTTTCAACATACCTTCAGAGGTTGTTGTAACTAGTAAAGTGGAAGAGATGATCGGTTCATGCGCTCTGCTTGAACTGAGGGGCATGAACGCCAGGAAAGATCGCGACAGAGACGTGCCGTCTATGATCTCACTCCAGTCTATGGGAAAGTAGCCCATTTTTCGATAAAATGATCACTCAATAGTATCTATTTTATTTGTTCTCTGACAGAGCGCGCAGCCTCAACTGAATGCGCTGTGCCTCTTAGCCGCTCACTGAACAGAACAGATGCAGAGAGAGGTGCGCCGGCGGCAGGAAAGCAAGATCTTGCGGAAGCTAGATAAGGTTTCAACAAGTCGCTAGATTTGTCACAATGCGCTTTCTTGGAAAAAAGTCGCTAAGATGGCCCTTCCGTCTGAGAAGCACCCAACTTTACTTATCCAGCTCCCAGCCCGCCGCTGTCCAAAATGGCATTACGGCAATTTCTACAATTACAAAACTGGTTCCGCGTGTGTATCACACGAGTACATATTTTGCGACAGCAAATCAGTTATTAATTATGAAGCCTGTATTCAAAATAAACTGGTAGTATTATATTTTATTCAAAACTATCTAAAAAATTTAATGCCTGTAGGAATAAAATGTAATGATTTTTAATGCCACTTAAGGCCTTAATTTTCGCAAAATCCATTTAATGACTTTTAATGCCCCGCGAAACCCTGGAAAAACAGTTAATTGGTTTACAGAATGTTCCGTACTATATAAGGTGAATAACTGTAATAGATCTAATCATATATTTAATGTAATTTTACAGTAAAATACCCTCAAATTTACAGTTTTTAGAAGTGAAAAAATAACAAGTCATTGTATAATTTACAGTGAAAAACCATAAATTGACATTCCCACAATTTCCTGCATGACAGTTCACATTTGATGTATTTTCGTTGAAATAATTATTTTTTTCTCATTTTTAGGGTTTTATGTTTTTAGGGTTTTATTAGGGTTTTATGTTACATCTAATGTTGTTAAATGAATGTTTATTGCATTTTTAAACTTTCATGTGTATTACAAAGGTACAAAACAGATATTTGTATTTCAATAGGTTGGTAAATTAACATTAACACAGTTAATGAAATATGTTTTTTTTTTTTTTTTTTAAATCTGTAAAACCTAAAATGTTGCTACCGTATTTTTCTTTACGGTAAATAGCTGCTGGGTTTTTTTTACACAGCTGCTGGGTTTTTTACCATAAATTTAACGGAATTTTTGTTTTTTGTGACAGTGTAGGTGGTGAAACTAACAGCTTAGCCACTGATTTCAACTCGAAAAAAGCTGGAAAATGGCAGTAAAGCAGATCAGTGTTTACAGATTTAATTTTGTCTTTTGACAAAAATATCCTTTAAATTTAGATTCATTATGATCAATTTATCACTTATTGTAAAACTGTGGTAAAACATCCATGCTTGGGTTTTCAAATCTTTAAATAAACAACAAAAATGCCAACATACGGCCGCTTTTATCGTGTTCGCTTTAGGATCTTGCTAGTTTCCAGTGATTTCTTTCTGATTATTTTTCTGATAAAATTTCCATTTGTTGGTGAAATGATGGGTTTGTGTGACATTGTTCCAGAGAGGCATGTTACGGGTGGGTTTTAGTGAAGCGGTGTGGAGCTTCTGGCTGAAGGTGGAAATGCAGCGTTATTTTGGGCTCAGTGCTACAGGCCCGAGGCTATTAGCCTAGCCTGGCCCGCTGAAAGCCCTGGCTCGCACTGGCCCAACAGTGGAAAAGCGGGTAATGTTTTTATCATTCATCAGCTAGAAAAAAATCGTTCTGAAAGTGATTCCAATGATATCACTCCTCTGTGTCTTTATCATTATAGTTGTGGTGTGAACTTCGTAATTCTCATAGAAGTAGAACAACAAAGCGTTATAGTTATCGTTAAAGCTATAGTTATTGTCATTGGTTTGAATGGGCCTTTTGTCAATATTTTATATACAATTTATATACAGTATATCAATAACATTTGCTTAACAATGTTTTGTTATTGCACATAATTAACACATTTTCACAATAAAAAAAAAAAGTCATTGATAATTTCGTTGACGAGTATAAAACTGCATAAGACTGGATTGTAACCAACAACAATAGATGTGTAAGGAGGTCAGAAAATACTCGAGTTTGAAAATGAAGATGACAACTCTCTGTTGTCCTCTATAGGACAGGTAGAGTATCACAAGGCATCAAAGGCATCCATACAGCTCAATAAAAGATACTTTGAAAGGCTAGAACATGCATCCATGTGTGAGGTGTAATGGCAGGTGTAATGACATTTGCTGTGACGGATAATGTTTTAGACTTTTGGAAAAATCCCTGATACATGACGATTATGATGTCATAAACTTATGAAACGTAATTCAGATTACAAAGAGTAGATTCTGCTTGATAATCACACTTATCTGTCACGGAAAAGGGTGATAAAACAGTGCTGTGCTTCAGGACATTGTAGGCAGTCATTAATCATGAGCAATGTTTGCTTTATGATGAACACAGATAAACATCCTTGATTGTGGTATCACGATCTGTTACAGACAACACATACGTTTGATCGATTACATTGCTATTGAAGCCAAAGGCAATCCTGGATTCATTCCATTTACGTAACCCAAGGGTGGGTGTTAATCGGCAAGCTTTCGGATGACGCAAAATCTTCTTCCTCGTTCTGTCGGGGCTTGTTCCTCATATAAAAACTAGTTTGACATTAACAGTGTGACATTTCTCTTCACAGTTTTTTTTTTTTTTTTTTTTTTGTGGGGATTCCTGAAAGTGATTTCCTTTGTTGGAGCACATGCAGGCCATGCAGCATGACTCACCTTGTGCAGACAAACCTGTCAAGTTGCCTTCAGTAAGAACTAAAATCACCATCATCTTTCCTTCCTGTTTTTCATCAGAATACCACAAATTCCCCTCCCCCTCTCTTTCCTTCCTCTGCAGGGAGCTGCTTCGGGAAGCGAGAGAGAAAGGGAGAGAAAGCCCTTTCACCTACATTCAGCTAAGCCTGCTTAATGTGGCTGTGCAGCATGGGGCGGTACAGGGCCTTGATCACTGTGATGTTTCAGTGCTTCCTAAAGCACATAACGCTTGTCCATCTGTGCAGGCAGTTTATTCAAAACACGCACACATGCGTGCCCGTTCAATCGAGCCCTGCTTCAAAGTGACCGAAACGGTTTGAAACACTGTAATCATCATTTCCCTGTTCATAACAGTCTGATTATTGTCTTGTGTGTTAACATTAGGCTCAAACTATTTATATTTAATGTTTGATTCATAACCATCTCATATGTTTTAATAGTGTAGTAGCAGCCCTTCTAACTGTTATGCATTAGCTAGTCTTCTAAAACCTAATTTATGGAGCAAAATAAACAGTCACCATGGATGCCATAACCACTTTTCGTTACAAGAGAGATGATGCAGCAGCCGGTCTCCTCCATTAGTATATACACTCACTGGCCACTTTATTAGGTACACCTTGCTATTATCAAGTTGGACCCCCTTTTGCCTTCATAACTGCCTTAAAGGGTTCACCCAAAAATGAAAATTATCCCATAATTTACTCACCTTCAAGCCATCCTAGGTGTATACAACTTTTTTCGTTCAGTCAAACACAATCGGAGTTTCCAAGCTTTATAATGGGAGTGAATAGTAATAGTAATAGTAAATAGTTTGAAGCCCAAAAAAGCACATCCATCCATCCATCGTAAAAGTAATACATACGGCTCCAGGGGTTTAATAAAGGCTTTCTGAAGTGAAGAGATGGGTTTTTGTAATATATATCCATATATTTGTAAAAATATCCATATTTATAACTTTATAGACTATAATCACTAGCTTCCAGTAACATCCATCCGATCATTCACGAAAAAGTCGAGTTCTGGCGTATAACGTAGGATGTAGGAGTAGCGTGAGCTTAGACTCCTCTCGCGGTTCAAACAAATAGGGCTGGGCAATAAACTCAAGCTCCTCCGACATTTCTATTTAAAAATTCTTGTTTTAGACTTCTAATTCGTGACCGGTGTTTTGTTTTGCTCTATCCTCTGCGCTTCAGCATTCATCAACATGTCAGACGTCAGGTCAAAGTTCACTCTTCTGCCGGAATCGTCTCACGTACAGAAGCCAGTGATTCTAGCTTATAAAGTTATAATATGGATATTTTTCTTACAAAAATGCACCGCTTCGCTTCAGAAGGCCTTTATTAAACCTCTGGAGCCGTATGGATTAATTTTTGAATGGATGGATGTTCTTTTTTGGGCTTCAAAATATCGGTTACTGTTCACTCCTTTTATAAAGATTGGAAGAGCCAGAATATTTTTAATATAACTCAGATTGTGTTTGACAGAAGGAAGAAAGTCATATACACCTATAGGATGGCTTGAAAGTAGTAAATTATGGGTTAACTTTCATTTTTGGGTGAACTAAGCTTTTAATATTTTGTGGCATAGATTCCAAAAGGTGCTGAAACATTCCTTAGAGATTTTGGTCCATATTGACACGATAGCATCACACAGATTTGTCGGCTGCACATCCATGATGTGAATCTCCCGTTCCACCACATCCTAAAGGTGCTCTATTGGATTGAGATCTGGTGAGTGTGGAGGCCATTTGAGTGTAGTGAACTCATTGTCACATTCAAGAAATTTTGTGATGATTTGAGCTTTGTGACATGGTGTTATCCTGCTGGAAATAGTTATCAGAAGATACACTGTGGTCATAAAAGGAAGGACATGGTCAGCGACAATACTTAGGTAGGCTGTGGAGTTTAAGGGTGCTTTCACATTAGCACTTTTGGTGCGCACCCGGGTTCGATTGACGTCAGAGTTCGGTACGTTTGGATGATGTGAACACTGTCTTCTGAACTCGGGTGCGCACCCGCAAACTGTACCCCGGTCCGCTTAAAAAGGGTGGTCTGGGGTACGGTTTGCTGCTGATATGAACGCAAACGTACCAAAACGCAGAAGTGAACCACTTTTAATGCCGTATTATTTGATAAAAATGTGTGTTTTGTGTGTGTGTTTCACTCACTTTCCCAACGAGTGTGACTGACGTGCTGCAAGCAGAGAGCTGAATATCTCATTTCTGCTCGCCTTAAGCATTTTACATTCGCAGCAGATAGATGCAAGCAAGTGCCGTTATGTACTGAAGCTTTGGAAACAAAACCAACGGTTCAAAAACAAAAATAAAAAAGTGAGGAGAGCAACGTTATGCATTTTGGCGCCTTCTCCTGCGCCGTCGTTACTAAGCAACGGAGTAAACAACTGCTGGTTTGATGACGCAAACGAGCCGTGGGTCGGACCCAAATTTTTATTTTTTATATATTTTCTGTTTGCATTTTAAATTTAAAGTTTGTTATTTTGTTTCTGTTATTTCTCATTATTATTTTAAATTTCTATAGTTTTATTCATTTTTATTTTAGTTTAATTATTTTTGTACATAAAGTTAAATAAAAAATTAGAAATGTTGCCTTGGCAACTAGCTGAAAACAGTTAACAATTATTTTATTTCAAGAAACAAATATGTTTTTTTAATTTTTTTTTTTTTTTTTTTATAGTTTTAGAGTACTATAATAACCCTGATAAGGACATTTTGTTTGCATCATGCTGGGTAGCCCCGCCCACTAATCTTATTGGTTCAAAATCCTGCTCCATATAACTGTGTGTGAAACATCAAATATTCCAATTGGTTGTGTTGCATCACACAACAGTTTGACAGTGTTTGTTCATAAATTGAAAAGAGTTGTGTACACTGTAAACCCTAACACTTAAAATACTTAATTGGTTTGAGTAGGACAAACTTAAATTAAACAAATTAGTTTACTTTTGAGGTCACAGCACTGACATATTTCAAATAAACTAAACTGTTTCATTGTTTTGAGTTGTATGAACTCATTTCTTTTAATTTAGACTAACTTAAGTTTAACTGAAACTGGGTTGGGATTTTTTATTTCCCAGCATGCTTTGCCATGGCACTCGAAAGGGAGAGTAAATATTTCAAGTTAAGAACAATAAAAGTTAGGAGCAATTAACATGCATGAGTACTACAAACTCAAAACTGGATAGTTCTGCTTACTTAAAATTAGGAACATCATAACTCAAAAAATTTGATGTAACTGATTACCTCATTTTTTTGAGTTACCCCAACTTATTCGGATTAACAGTTGTTAAAATAATTAGTAACTTAAGCCTGTCATTGATCACCAATGTCCATTTACACAATGTCCATTTATCAATGCCTCGACATGACATTATTTTGAGATTGTGATGCATACTGACAGTTGTATTCACATACACCAATAAAGACCAGTATTCTGAGAGGGGTTTCCCCAGTTAATGTGATTTAAATACTGCAAGCATCAGGCAACCAGTGACTGCTGATTTCATCATCAACCTTGAGTTGGTCCACAAGCACCATAATAACCTGTGAAAAATGGACTCCATGAGCGATCACGGCAGAGAATGTTATTTCTGGCCATCTGTGTAGAGGAGCTGGCATGTAAACCGTGGCTCCACAGCCCTTACCAAGGCGGTAAAGCAGGTCATTATGGAATCACAGAGCGGGTGATGGATGGAGAGATTAGGGCACTGCCTGTGTCCCTACACGCTAACAAGGATGGTGTGAGTCAGCATTTATTTCCCCTCAGGGGCCCATTTCATTGTCTAGACCCAAATAGCCGCAAACAACCGGCAGCTAGCCGGGTCCGCCGAGACCGCCACACATGTCACAATGGTTCTGCTGTAGTGTGATTCAAAGTCATTTCCAACAAAACACATCAGAAACTCTCAACTCTGTAATTTCCTGAGCTACATCAGCATTAGGTCATTAAACAGCTTACATTCGATAAAGCCTGTGTAATGAGGCATACTGTGACTCTAAACCATCCAGACTCTTGATTTGTTTTCCTGGGAAGATGTTGGGGAATTCTCACCTTTCTCGAATTCATACTTTAAGACCCCAATTAACGCCAATGGTCAGTGACGTGGGGAACCATAAACCAAATCCAGAGCCTGTAAATGGTTTGTTTGACTTTTTATTATTTGCAAACTGTTATTATGGCTGGCGAAAGGCTATGACTTATCTAAAGGTATCATCTTGCGAGACAAACACATGTGGTCTAGATGAAAACATTCTGACATATAACAGACTGTGCCTTTAAAAAAGATTTTACTCCTTCTCCGTTGAGCTAGAACAGCTGCAGTGACAAAGTTGCGGCATGTGTCCAAACCACACTTCGCTTTTTCCTGGCAGACATATTTTTTTTTTCCGTACACCTGCAGAATCTCTCTCTCCCTCCACTGCTCTGTTGCACTCCATATCTTATACATTTTTTTCCACTTCATATAGCTGGTATAAGATAATTTATATTGTTACTGTCAATTGCACCCTATTTAAATTAGTTATTTTATTATCATTGAGATTGATTTAAAATCAGAACATTTTAAATCAGTTTTTATTTTTATATTTTCTGTTTTAATTTTAATTTTAAAGTTTTAGTAATTTTGTTGTGTGTTTTTGTCATTTTTAATAGTTTCAACAACAACAAAGCTGGAGAATCTCACGCAGCCAAAATGCTGATTGTCAGTAACGGTGTTCAGCCGTACATTGTTCAAACCGGAGTCGGACACTGATGGAGAGACTCAAGAAGAAGTTACAACTTTTAGAAAGCATTTGGATGTTTCTGAATGGTTAGTGGATAAATGTATGTAGTTGCTGTGGAGTTGATTTGACTCATCAACATTAATAGATTCAAAATTGAATGTAATTCCATACAAAATTGAATGTAAAGCCATACATTTGGAGCTAATTATGTAATATGAACATGAAAGTGTATTAGTTTACAAAACGTGTTATAGTAAAAGTGTTTCAAGGTCATTACATGGTATTATGCAAAGAACCACATGAAAATAAGCCTTCACTGATCAATAATCCACCCGTGTAATCATAATTCAAACGGCTGTAAATTGTAATATACAAGTACGTTTTTGGGGTAATGCAAAAAGTAGGTAGAGGCACGTCTTTTCAATGAGCCAGAACGTGACTAATGAAATTCCTCTGTTGAGTGAATTTCCTAAATTTCTTTGAATTGCAATACAGTTCATTCCTCTTCCTGTCATTCCAATTCAAATTCCAATTCAACTTCCTGTGAGGTGTGAGCTATTCAATTCAAATCCCAACTTATGAACTGATAGAGAGCCAGTTCTTACATTCTGACTTTTTTGCACTGCTATACAGAGATTTACTGTAAGAAAACTCACTGTTGACATTTTGGCTTGATTCCTGTATTTTACGCAACACTACAGTTTAAGCCTCTGGCGATGGATATTACTTGGCAGAGAAAGACCACTTAGAATGATTATGCCCAACACAGCAGGAAGAGACCGAGCTCACAAATACACAAGGTAGCAACTGTTTCTAAGGGGGAGGAGGGATAAACAGCAAACAACAGAGCAAGACAGAGTAAAGGAAGAGAAAGAGCACAACAGAGAAGAGAGAGAAGGGGGAGTGAGCGAGGGGAGGGGAGAAAGAATGAGCTCTTTGTGCTCAGTGAGGGTGAATAATGAATTGTGACTATATGGAGGTTATCTGAGGGTACTCTGCCTCTATAGGCAGGGACCTTGGCTTGCCAGTATTGTGCATGCACATGGCCGTCCATTGGATGCTTACATAAATAAGTCAGATAGTTCTGTTGAGTCCCCTCTTCCTTTCTAAGTGCTGCTGATAGGCTTTTTGTGTGAAACAGCACAGGCAATGACTCAGTACGAAGCTCTTGCAATTCAGGTCACCGTGAGACGTGTGCTTTTTATACAAGAATCTTCTATGAGCCATTAAAGTGAGAGGCGGATTTCAGGGAGGAAGAGGCTTTTTATTTGTTTTGGCTGCATATTAGAGGAATGAGAATTGTGGCATTTTTAATCCAAGACTGTTTTTTACTCTCTTCGTGTTAAAGAAATATTCCAGATTCAACAGATCAGTCGGCAGCATTTGTGGCATAATGTTGATTACCACAAAGATAAAATGTCCATCCAAAAAGAAAGCAAAAATCTGGGTTACAGTGAGGCACTTCCAATGGAAGTAAATGGTATTTCCAACCTGGTGTCATGGAAAGACGTACGTGTGGGAACGTTTTCACGAGTCACAAAAATTCGTACCAATACGTACATATCACTGCAGTTTCCAACAGAAATGAACACTAGAGGCAGTAAAACAGCAAATGCTTTTAATCGTTTTAATACACAGTTACGATTACAGGGTCAGATTATGGATTAATAAAGACTTGTTTTCACGTCTCCTTGCACAATATTATGTTATGACTTCAAAACGCTTTTTACCAAAGTGCACGATTTGTAAACGAATACATTTTGGACTTTGCATTGGTTAACCAGCTCCATATGTTTCGCTTTTCTGACATGACAAGCTTGCTCGGTAGCTCAGCTGATACAGAGTTGGATTTAGGATGAGGAAGCCTTGGGTACGAATCCGGGGGAAAATGAGTCACGGTAAAAGAGCTCAAAGATGAGAGATCAAAACAAGCTAAAACGGCACGATTACGGATGCTTTTTATGTCAAATTTGCTTTTCTTAACACTATCGGGTACGCTTTTAGCGCCACTCACCGGACAAAATTTCAAATCAGAACTGCGGTGATTCGTATAAAAACCAACGTCATAAAAGCGTACCATATTCACGTTTATCTGTTCCGGCAAAAAAAATGAACATGCTTTTAGCGCCACTCAGTGGACATTTCACATTGAAACTGCAGTGATATGTACGTATTGGCACGTATTTTGCGACTCGCGAAAACGTTCCCACAGGTACGTTTTTCTCGGTATTTTAATAGTACTGCCATTAAGGCGAGACACCCCAGATGAATAGGGTAAGAAAAATAACTAATAGATATCACCATACTTCCCCAGTTGATTGATTATATTAAGAATTGCAAACTTTTTTTGAATTACAAGTTTTCTTAAACGTTATGTTTAAATATGCAAATGAGGCGTTAGATGAGACATATGCAAATGAGACCTTTTCTGTGTAAAGTTACATCCAATTTTACTACTAGCTTGTCATGAAAACATAACACTGTAAACGTAAAAATGGCTGTAAAAAATTCTAATTTAAACATGCTCCACTTGTCACCATGATGGTAACCTAAAAAAAACCAAAAAAAAAAAAAAAACACATAACAGTAACTCTTCTAAATTAGCGCAACCAAACTCTAAACACTACTAAATCTCCCACTTAACATTAATCTTGCACAAAAAAACATCACATAACACTTAATTTTAGCATTTACCCTCCCTTTTCGAGTGCCATGGCAAAGCATGCTGGGAAAATAGAAATCCTAGCCCAGTTTCAGTTAAATTTAAGTTTATCTAAATTAAAAGAAAAAGCTCAAATCCAACTCAAATCAATGAAAGAGTTCAGATTACTTAAATTGTGTCAGTTCTTTGAACTCAAAAGAAAAAGAAAGTTCTAAATACTTATAAAAGTTAATTTGACTGAACTAATTTGCTTAATTTAAGTTTGCCCCACTCAAACCAATTAATTATTTTGAGCATTAGGGTTTACAGTGTACCTTACAGCTCAAATAATAAACAGAAGTGTTAATATGTCCAAAAAAAGTGTTTTTACCAAATTATGAGATTCAAATTTTTGCATTTACTGTAAACCCTCCAAAAATTGGCCCCATTTACTCCCATTGTAAGTGCCACACTGTAACTTTGATTGTCGCTTTATCATATAACGAGGTACAAGTTGGAACTCTTTTTTTTTTTGTGGAAATCAACATTATTCCACAAATGCTGTCAGCTGAGTTTAATTTGTATTGAATCTAGAATATTCAATGAATGTCTAATTGTTGAACGTACAGCATTAGGCATGTGTTTGCAAACTCTAACATGCCTTTATCAAACAAAGTTTTCAAAGTGCACCATGGTGGAGTGAGGGAAACGTGACTCCATTAAAAAGAAGATTGGATTGGGATTTCCTCCAAGCACTTGTTAAAATGAATACTGCAGCAAACACCATGTTGCCAAGGAGTTTGCCCTTCAGTGCTAGAGGACAGGGCCAAGTCGGGGGAAAACCCAAGACAGATTTGGTTTATTTGACCTCATTTGATGCTTCGATACTCAGAGGAACCTTAATGACCACCAAGAGGGAGCAGATTAATGGGGTCAGTTATTAAAAAGTTTTTCATTTAATCACTGGGACAGGTAAAATCACTTAATTTGGTGATATCGCTTAAGTTTTATTTTGTATATTTTGGGATAAAAAAAAAAAAAAATACAATATGGAAATCAGTATTTATCATTTATACTAATTACTTTATATAAAGTTTCCTATCCAATCTGACCTTTGAGTTAAGCAGATGAGACTAGTACACTGATAAAAAATTTGGTGTAGAATCAATTTTCACTCAGAAATTGATTAAAGAAATTTAATTACAAAGAAACAGCAACTAACATATTGAATTAAATGTGAAATTTTGAAGTAGAAATACTGAAATAGTATTTTATTGTAAAACTTGTATTCCAGTAATCTTTGTTTTATTTACAACATCTGTTTATGCATGACATTCATTAAAAATGTTTAGCGAATTCGATATTATACTGGTTTATTCCTATAATTTATCCATAAATCAAATAAAAATGAATCTATTTAATACAAGTAATGTTATCAGCTCTTTTTAGTGAAATTTATTTATCACTGAAACTCAACAAGTATGAAATATTGCATTCATGTACAAATATTAATAAGAAGACCATTAGATGGCAGCGGCAAAACATATTCTTCTTTATCTAAGTCTTTATGCACTTACATTCCACTATGCGTCATAAAAATGACTTCACAAACCCAACAATTGCACATTCCCTTTTTCCACTCAATGCATTAGCACGATAACTGATGTTTTGAAATAAATGGAAATCATTTAAATTCAATTACTGAAACTATTGACAGTTCTAGTCTCATTTCATCAGTGCACTGCGGCTGTTTATTTGTTGACTAAGGTATTGATTTATGGTACTATCAATATCGAGTTACCAGAGAGGCAGCTATATACCAAAACCAAAATGTTGGCATCAACGACACTACTATTTGGCAAAGGCTTCTGCCTCTTCTTAAAGTCGTCATTTTATACCACCAACAACTGTGTTTTTGCCTTTGCACTATACAGTTATAATGGTTTATTGCCCCCTAACCCTATAAAGCCTACTGTATCATATTTGATACACATATAAGGCATCTAATTTATCAACATGATCAAAACTTTGCTGAAAAACCTGCTGTTAAACAATCTACTGCATGCCTTCTGTTGTCTGATTGAGTTTATACTTTTTTTTAGCAACTAAAAGGCCTTTTACTGTAATTCTCAAAATGTCTACATTCAGGTTGTGGTACACGTGTCTTTTTGCTCTTTAAACCGATTTTTATAAAATAAACATAATGATAACTTTATATTGCTAGTAATATGTCAAGATATTTCACTTACTGGACTAAAGCAACTTAGGTTTATATAATTATCCATACATCATTTATAATCATGTTAAAATATGAGTCATCAGGCAAATATGATACATCAGACTTATAACATCAGAATGTTATTTGTACCTCACCCAAAAGCATCATTGTATTGCATTGCATTGTGTGTTTGATCATAAAACTAAGCATTTCTATATAATGTACTGTAAGTATATGATTGGAGATATAGAGTGACAACTGATATTTGTATTATATGCTGTTATAAAGATCTCATTGATTTACATTACAATTTACAAGAATTTCATCTTACTTTCTAGCCATAAACATCAGCAACTGCACCAAATAGCATTTTTTTTTTGCTCACTTTAGGCTCCTGAATAAAACAGGTGTTTTTTTCCCCCTTGAGTATGAGCTCAATATTCTCCTTTATCATAAACTATATTATCTATTAATGCCTGATGTATCAAAAATTAAAATCAACAAAAATGCAGACTTCTTTTTTCGATAAACTGTTCCATTTCAAAAAATTCGATTTTTCAGACTATTATTTCATGTCAGAATTTACAGGGTTAATTCTGCTAAAAATAGCAAGAATGGGTATATCAGCATATTTCATATCAAATCACAGATATAGAACTTGAAGAAATGGCTTTTGCTACTCTTCAGACAAACCCAAGTAAAACCACATGAAATTTTGAGAGATTATTTTAATCACATTGATTTGTACCCATCACAGTGAGAGTCACTGTGAAATAAGAGCAATTCAGACGAATGACACAGAGATGGATGAGAGGAGATATTGAACTGTCCACTGTCCACCACAGGAGCGAAAGAGAACTGAATTAGAACAGAGCCGAGTATGAATACTTCATGAGCTCATCATGTAGAAAAGAGAACAAAGGTTTGGGGAAGACACACACACACTTTCACACTGGCCACACACACACACAAACAAAACATTACTCACACACTTTTAGCAGGCCAAAGGCTGATCATATTACCCGTAAGCAGATAATTAGCTTACGTGGAAGAGTAAAGTGCTAGATGTTTGATTATGTGGTTGATAAGCATTAGAGATGAGATGATTAACCTTTTAAAAGACAAATATAAATCTGTCCTTGCTTATTTTCAGAGGATGGATGGTAAAAATCAAAACAGCTGCCTTGATTACAGTAGACTTAATGTCTAAACCACTGTATAACAGCCCGGGTTTCACGCACCACCAAAATAAAACAAACACCTCCATTTATAGAAACTATTCAGGGATTTGTACATGGTCTAAATACACTACATAATGTCTGAGAACAGATTAGCATTGAAACCACAGAAGAGCTGAGCTGCTTTGAATGGAAACTGAAGCCCTGCTGCTCTAAAAAGCTACAAAAATGTGTCAGGTGTGGCCTTAAATAAATTTTATCTTAAAGTAATTTGCTTGTGTTTCTGCTTGCTGTGAGTGAAAGAGACCACTCCGAATGCAAAACAGTTTGAGCCAGCAGAAAATGTCATCTTATATTGCGACGCTTTTATGCCAAGCAGATTTTCACATTTGGACCAAATTTACTTTTTTAAAACTCCTGAAAGTCCTAAAGCAAAGCCATTAGATTTATTTTTCTCTTTGTATAATAATGGTGAACGAGGCAGGGTTACTATTCTTAAATCAGTATTCATAAAATGTTTTCAAAGAACCCATATTACCAAATAAAAAGGTTCTGTTTTTGTTTGAAAAAAGAAAAAAAAAAGTTTTCCAATTATCATTCATCATTTGTGGACCACCCACAAAGTAGTGATGTCATATAAGCATTTGTACAGGGGAAAAATTGAATCATTAATAGCAACAATGTTATTTTGAATGATGAAATTGTGTTCGCAACCAATTTTACTTCAATGATGTGACGTATTTCTGAGTGAATATACGCAAGTATCTCTCTACATAGAATATTTTGCAGCCATATGAAGACAAGAATAACATGACTTTGCAGACGCACACAAGTATTTCCATTTTGGAGAAGAGATAGTTGAAGACAAAATGGATTTATCTTTGCCGGACCTATTCTTACCTTCCCCATTTACTGCCTTATCCTGAAAGCTTTGCTCTGTACTTTGGGGCCGCACTCCAAAAATATCCTAGAACATACATTTTGTGGTGATGTGGAAGTGGTTTGATATTTAGCTGCTGGAGGAGACCTGCAATTTAGAAGCCAAAATGGCCTGTCATCGACCTAAAAAAGTGCATGTTGACAAATGTCTACCTTTAAAGACAAAATAATTCACTCTCAAAATGGCTGGGATGAGCTGGCAGAGATTTCTCATTTTCTGTCTTTTGTTTGTTAAAAGCTCAAATTAAAGATATACTTAAAGGGGTCCTTGATTATGATTTCACTTCTTTAACTTTAGTTAGTGTGTAATGTTGCTGTTTGAGCATAAACAACATCTGCAAAGTTACGACGCTCAAAGTTCGATGCAAAGGGAGAAATCACTTTTTAAGGACTACGACAAATGGCTGGTAGGGACTACAACGAGCTTCTTCCTGGGTTGGTGACATCACAAACCCATAATTTACATAAACCCTGCCCCCGAGAACACACAACAAAGGGTGTGAGGTCATGTTGGGCTGCTTTAGAGAAGAGGAAGAGTTATTGTAGTACAGTGTCGTTACCATGTCGTCAATTTATGTCAGACTGCTTCACAAACGAGGGTCAATTCAACACTGGATTTGCACAAAAAATTAACATGACGGCACATGCTAGTCGATGAGTTGAATCAACTCCATAAATTTATCCACTAACCATTCAGAAACGTCCAGATTCTAAAAGTTGTAACTTCTTCCTGAGTCTCTCCATCAGTGTCCGACTCCGGTTTGAACAATGTAAGGCTGAACACCGTTACTGACAATCGTCATTTTGGCTGCGTGAGATTCTCCAGCTTTGTTGTTGTTGAGCAACCGAAGCGTGAGCTGTTAAAGCTCCGCCCTCTTCTGGAAAGGGGGCCGGGAGCAGCAGCTCATTTGCATTTAAAGGGAAACACAAAAACGTCATGCTTTTGCTCACACCCAAATAGGGGCAAATTTGACAAGCTATAATAAATTATCTGTAGGGTATTTTGAGCTGAAACTTCACAAACACATTCTGGGGACACCAGAGACTTATATTACATCTGGTAAAAAAATTCACCCCTTTAAAGGTCAATAAATCAATAGCAGACAATCTGACAAATAACCTATATTCTAAGTCAAAGCACCAGTTAATTTATTTTAAGAAAACTACTAGTAGCTATAATATAATATAATATAATATAATATAATATAAAAAAAAAAAAAATAAATAAGGTAGCTTTTTTACTTACAAACATTTTACTGTAAAAGCTGAATACATTATATGGTAATTCATACTTCTAAAATATACCATTTTACAGTATTTTTCTATAAAAAAAAATACATATATTGTCTCTTTGTAATCTAATTGTAATTTATTTTTCAGCAGGCTTTTAGTTTAATAATAATTTTACATTCATGTTCAATACTCTGAACATTCTTTATAGTGTATTGCTGAAGATTAAAATGATATGTATAGTGATCAGAAGTGACCTTGGCATGGAGGTCACTGCAGCCTCAAGCTAACTGAATGCTGAGAGCAGAAAATCAATCGCAATGGCACGAGAAATCGATATTTGTAACACAGCACTGAGATTCAGAGAGCAAAAGAGGGAAAGAGAAATAGAGACGAGAAGAAAAAGGGGGACACGTCACACACGTCTGCAATCTGCAATAATTATGTCATTCAGCAGACCCTCAACACACCACAGTCAAGTGGCTACAGGAGAGAGTGGAGACTGACATTACGGTATCATGACTTAAATTACCCCTATTATGCTTTTTCGAATATTACCTTTCTTGTAGTGTGTAATATAGCTGTTAGTGAATGTAAAAGGTCTGCAAAGTAAAAGGTCTGCAATGATCAAAGTGCACGATAAATGGAGTTATTGTTTCACAAAAGAAAGACCCGATTCTGAACTGCCTGAAAGGAGTCGTCAGTAATTCCAGACTTACTTCATGCACGAACCTATGTAGGTTTGTAACAAATTTGTATAATGCCAGCCTATGGTCTTCATTGGCTGTCTGCGAATGTCTACTTTGGCCCACCCTCAAACACTGTTGTAGCTGAGGCCTGGAAAAGTTTGGTTTGTGTTGTCAAAATGTCAAGAAGACGCTGTTTTCTGTGCTGGGAAAACAAATCCACTTCCAAAGGATGAGGACTCGGGGTCAAAATGCCTTTGTTTCTGTGCAGAGGAAGACTTTAGAGCTGAAAATTAAGAAATGGGAGTTTCATTTCCAACATGCGCTGTAACCAGAAGACCAATTAAAACTTGGCCACATGCAAAACTATTGTAGGAGACCTCCAAAACAAAATTAGGAACCTTTAAAACAGCATAATAGTGACACTTTAAAGGAATAGATCAACAAAAAATGACTACTAAAATTGTATGGACTAAAAAATGTCAAACCCATTAAAACCAATTTGATTTGGGAGCTACAGCAGATCTAAGACTGTAGATTTGTCCCTATGAAGACATAAATCATTAACAATCCCCCAAATTTGTCTCAGATGGCAAAATTGTGGCCAAAATCATCAAAGCACAATTTACCCATCTGTGTGATGTCACCTCCTGTCATCCAGTATACTGTTAGAGAGTGAAAGAAGAGCTGTATAATGAGAGCATTCAAATGAGAGCTCTAGATTTACTGTAACTGTTCACATTACTGAAAATCAATTTAATATGGAGACAGATTGTGTTGATTTACCGCTCTGTAACTTGGAGTGGAGTCAGCATGAAATGTGGCCCTTCTCAGATGTCTGCAAAAATGACAACAGGAAGAGGCCCCTGTAAGCACAAACACACTTCGTCTGGAGTCCACTAAAGTCTCAAGTGCATCAGAGGTCTGCACAAGCAAATGCTTGCAGCAACTCTCAAGGCTATGATATACTCAGGGCAAAGTTCTTTTTCATTCTTCGCTTAGGGGTAAAAAGAATTTTGAAATACGTTTGCAGCTGTTTACTCTTAGCAAACATCCCGATGCTTCCCACGCTACTGAGAACGGCATTTAGATATGTAAATATGCACGTTTTTCTCTCAATAACAAAATAAACACACAACAAAAATCACAGAGGTGAGTAAACATCAGTTAAGAAAGCATCTGATCACAGCGATGTGCCTATGTTTGCATGAGCTCTGCAATTCAGCACTCCAGTCAAGTCACGTCACGGTTATTATTATACGTTATACAATCTATTAGGACAGGAATGGGGGAGGGGGCTCATACAATGATATGTACAATAACAATTTCTTGACACAGAAGTCATGTTTAACGTGACAGTTTCAGGCTTACATCTACTATAATACAATACGTTAGTCCCGAGATTCTTAACGTTAGTGAATAAATACATAGATTCGCACTGGATACTTGTGTTCTTTAATGGTCTAGTGGTAGAACTTTTGTTCTAGAGAGGTTCTGGGTTCTAATCCGCCCTCGTATAAGCGAAAGTTCACTTTGGAAAGCTGTTTTGAACTCCTGAAATGAGCTTGGTTTTGTTTGAAATTATGCCACCATTTCGTTCTTTGATTTAGCTTGAAGTATATTGGGACCTTTACACAATGATATGAATAAAGTGACACTTTTTCCTATGTACATTAAATTCATGCATTTGGCAGATGCTTTTATCAAAAGAAACTTACATTGCATTCAGGGTACATATTTGACCAGTTCATGCATTGCCTGGCATTCGAACCAATGATCTTCGTGTTGCTAGTCCTATGCTCAACCTCCTATCCAGAAATGCCCGCAAACTTGGTTCTCTTAAAAGATTGTCCATTGTGTCGGAGATAAAAGTAAAAAAAATGTAAAAAGCAGGAAATGGATCCGTATTTCTAGAGGGTGGCATTTTAAAAATTAGGCATTGGCTCAGTGTGGTTAATCATTGCTGACCTTGACCTTCAAACATGCATTGATCAGAACAGAGGTGAAATATAAAGACTCTTTCAGTGTTGTACAAAAAATTCTCAGTGATTAGACCGTTCCATTCATTGGCTCTGACAAAGGCAGAGCCAGAGGAGAGAGGAAAGGAGAGCTCTTATTAAAGCACATTACAATCTGATTCTTATTCAGATTCATAACCAGGAGAGAGCTGAACAAAATAAATGAGCAATAAACTGCAGTGCGACAGATAAATGAGTGTTTCAATGAGACACAGTGTATGCTCCATCCATCCATCCATCCATCATATATCCGTCATTATGCTTAAATGGATAGTCTGTCCGAAAATGTACCCTCATGTCATTCCAACCTGTATGAATTTCTTCTGCGAAACACAAAATAATGTATTTTGAAAAAAATGTTTGTAACTAAACAGTTTTGGTGACCATTGACTTTCATTGTATGGACAAAAAATAAACTGAGACACTTCTTAAAGGATTAGTTCACTTTAAAATGAAAATTACCCCAAGCTTTACTTACCCTCAAGCCATCCTAGGTGTATATGATTTCCTTCTTTCTAATCAGAGTTATATTAATAATTATAAAACGGTTATTAGATCCTGTCCTTGATTCTGATTGGTCAATAGCTGTGTTTTATTCACGGTAAAACACAGCTATGACTGCTTCACCCAACAGATCTGTGTATCACTACACAACACCCTCAGCAACCACTCTTAGCAACATAAACTGTATGTTCTCAATTGATATTGTTCATTGAAGCTTACTGTATTATGTAGAAGAGTATTGTGAGAAAAAGATCGAGTGAGCGAGTTTATTACCTGCATTCATATTTAGCATTTTCCTTCAGGTCAGTCCTATGTTCATAATAAAAAATCTGTTTAAATGTCTGATGTATTATCCTGTCCTTTTAACAGTTAAGGGGTTTTCCCGTGACTGACAGCGCTAGTCAAAGCATTTGTCAGTTGCGTCTTGTTCCATGTTCACAACAATTCAGTCTTTTCAATGTAAAAGTCTTCGCTACTGACTGACACACTCATAAAGACAGTCTTTGCCGCCATCTAATGGCGTAATAATGTAACTTCTGCTGCTGTTCACGGTCAGGGACTATTTTATCTGGCGGAAGGAAGGCTTTAGTGAAAGTTTACTCCGCTTTGCGTCATGCCTAACAACGCCCTTCAGCCGTGACTTATTCACGATACAGCACAGCCTCTCGTACCTTATTGCTTACATATCTTGACGCATCTAAGTTTTATAATGTCAGTGAACGGGACCAACGAGTATGAAGCTGAAGAAAGTGTTACGGCATTACACTTTCTTTGTAAGTTGAATACGGAAGGCGGTCTGGCGGAAGCTAGATATTTTACTTTATAACTTGTTAAATATGGCTTCAGAAGGCCTTTATTAACCCCCCGGAGCCGTGTAGAGTATGTTTTGCTTTGGATGGATGCACTTTCTTCAGCTTCAAACTCGTTGGTCCCGTCCACTGCCATTATAAATCTTAGATGCGTCAGGATATTTATTAATATAAGTCTGATTGTATTCATCTGAAATAATGAATTCATATACACCTAGGATGGCTTGAGGGTGAGTAAAGCTTGGGGTAATTTTCATTTTAAAGTGAACTAATCCTTTAAAATATCTTTTTTTTTATGTTCCCCAGAAAAAAAAAAAAAAAAAAAATTGTCATACAGGTTGAGATAACAAGAGTGTGAGTAAATGATGACAGAATTGTCATTCTTCTTTAAGGATGTAATATGTCAGTTAAGATCCATGCGTCTGAGATCCTACAAAAAATGTTTCATGGGCCAAAAAAGGTTAAAAGGCCCTGATGTATGAGATTATGTCATGAGGGTGGAGGTTGGCCTGAAAGAGAAAGAAAAGAATGGAGGGAGAAAGAAACAGAGAGAGACCTCCAGCATACTCACCGGCAGATTTGAAGTATGTGCTCAGCAGGGCTATTTTTAGTGTGAGGAAATGGGCAAAAGTCACGCAGGAACACTGCAGAAAACCGAAAAAAAATTTGATATGCTCTAATCTGCCATTACAAAGCGGCTGATTGCCTTCTAAATAGAGATGACTCTATCTGTCCTTCTTTCTCTCACTATCTCATTTCTCTTCCTCCATTCTGTCTGGGATGCACAGAAAGACAATTATGTTTAATGCTACATTTGTTGTGCCAGTGTTCCCGGCTTAATGCTGCATTGCATATGCCTTGTGGAAGGCAATAGATGAGTATGAATAACAGATGCTACAACATCCAGCAGCTGTGTGGACTGCAGTAATATGAGACCACCATTGCATAAGCATCTAATGGGAAAATGGGTCTCAGAATAAAATACGATTGAGCCATTTCACTGTATTAAATTCCATATTCTTGCCTAATAACTATGGAATTCATTTTATTGCTCTGCTCTATGAAAAAAATCAAACATATATCTACTTGTGAAACTCATGTAAAAAAAGAGAGACCAGAATGTGCAAAACTGCCAGTAGAAATGCTACTCATTCATCTAGCAAAGACACAACATAAAGCCTAACTGCAACCATAAATCTATCTAAACTTAATCATGTGGTATTAAAAGCTGCTGGAAGGCGTGCGACAAAATAAAACAGAAAGCATGAGTAAGCATAAAAATCCAATCATTTCTTCCCACTGCAGAACAGACTGATCTGTGTTTGCCAGATACTTAAGAACAGATCTATTAATATTATTATTATTTTTTATTATATACAGAACTTTTTTTTTTCTATTATATACAGAACAGTTCTATTCATTGAACCTACATTTATTTAAAAGTTATTTACACAATAATAAATCACTTTTAGACTACAAATAACAACAACAACATGAATTTGTCAGCACTGTGGCTATAGTGAATTACAGCCACAGAAGGAAGTCGGAAGGAAAAGGAATGGAGATAATAAGTATACAAATTCCTGTGTGGCTTTCCCTTGTAGCATGAAGATGATTTGGCATCAGTAAACATTTCTGGATTAAAGACAAAAAGGAGGGAATATGATTCACAAGATGGAGTCTACAGGTACAAAATACTGAAACTAGAAGAAAACAAATGTTAATGCAATACATCCCACAGTGCATCCTGGTGCCATCACTTCCCCAGGTAAACAGCGCACACGGCCATCCACGTGATGTAAAAGAAAACGGGATGAGTCTACTACTACTAATACTACTAATACTAGTACTAATAATAGAGCTGCACGATTTTGGATAAAATGAGAATCACAATTTTTTGGTTTCAAATAGAGATCACGATTCTCCCACGATTCTGAATATACAACCAAACAAAATAACATGTAATTTACTAGAGGTTCTGACAAAATATAAATTGCTGACTCTAATTGCTGGAAAATGTTTGAATGAATTATTTAAAAAATGGTTTTGAATTAATTCAATGACCCATTAATAAATACTTGTTTCATTGCTGGATGAATCAGTGATTTTGAACGAATCTTTTGAATGAACGATTCAATGACAAATACATTTTTTAACAGTCAGTTGTCGCTACCTGGTGGAATTAGATGTAATTGATACAACCGTTATTTGACGTGCCAAGTTCGTTTCAAAAGGTAGTTTGCTCTATTTTGATTGCTATCGTAGACATCGTAAAACTTAAAACTTATATCTCAGTACTTCTGTGATAATGTGAATATTTGTAACACAGAAATAACTAATGTGTGATTCAAAACGGCTCTCTCTGGCTCTGGCAGCACGAACACAAATTTTAACATTCCGGTATGATTTTGTCAAAGGTTTAATAGACGTGGGACAATTGTTGTCATTAATAAAGTAGGATCGCGTGGGTGCTTGAATCGAGATCGCAATCTTTTTTACGATTAATCGTGCAGCTCTAACTTAAGCCACGGTCACACTAGACTTTGAACGTGCGAAATTTCTTTGGATGCTGCAACGGTCGTGATATGACGTCACGGTCTACAGCGTCTTTTTTTGTAAACATGAATTCAACATATAACTTAAAGTAATACATTCAAAATGTAAAAAATATAGAACATACTCGACTTTACTGCAAAAATATAATTCTTTTAATTCAGCCAAGAGGTCATGCCGTGACGAATCGATCTTCTACTGGTCGCACGTCTTCACGTGATGCGAATTCGCAGGTCAGAGTCCACCAAACTTGAACTTTGGAACGCAGCAAAATGCGAAATTTTTTCGCACGAGCTTGCGTTTCCGGTCTTACGCATTCGCATGCGTTTGGATGGAAGTCAATGGAACGAAAAATGCAGTGTGACCGTCCCTTAATAATAATGACTATTATTCTTGCATCACTGCTCCAGGCTTTTCTTCAGTGGCAAACATTATAATCATCATTGACTGGGACCCAGCTAACACAGGCAGTCAACTTATTCCTTTCTGCCTCTCCTAGACCTCCAGCCTTTCACAAGGATACAAGTCTTAATTACTCTAAAAATAACTGAGTAGAAGAGCCCTGCCAGGGTGAAAAATGCTACGAACATGCTGACCCAGTTCGTCCATGAATACTCCCAGAAAAATGGGGGAAAAAGACTGAAATCTCCTTATGTTTTAAGAACATATGCGACCCGTGCTGTCGGAATGCGCACAGGCTAATTTTGAGCTACAGGCAAAATAAGTGAAAAATGTCAATTTTGGTCGAATTTGAGGTTCACACAAAAATGAGTTCATTAAGACCTCGTCTAGAGATCACAATGCTCCAAATAGCAATTAAACATCTAAAAGTATCTTTATTTGTACGTTTTCTGAGAGGAGTACCTTTCCTTTGTCCATGAAAAATGCAGTTTTTCTCCGCTCACTTCTGGACGACTGGCGCTTCCTCTCAGAACAAGTTTGGTATAGTTGTAAAATGCAGCATTCCAACTTAGTGAATATTCATAGCGAATTCTCAATGGCATGAGTCTGAAACAATGAAATGTGATTTTCAAACTCATGCTGATGTAAACAAAAAGATCTTTCTTGCGCTGACTGACAGATTCGAAGCGTGTGCACAAAGACGCCTCAGACAGCGCGCAATCCTGATATACACATATACACAGAATTATAAAATTTCAAAAAATCTGTCTTGGCGAGTATCCACGCAAACATTATCTGTTATGTCTTAAGTTAATGTTTGGTTAACTGTTGGGGAAAAACATCTGATGTGTAATATTATATTAGATCCGTGTGATACAGTAGGTCTTAATATATAGGCTGTCTGTTTCATTAATGTTAATCAAACAATTGTGGAATTATGGAAAAGAAAAGTTGAATATATATTCATTCCTATAGATATGGGTTTTGACTTGGTTTGTGCCAAATTTGGTGGGATTTTAAGGTATGGTTGCTAGGTGAACCTTCAGAAAACTTTAACTCGATATTTCTCAAAACTGACTTTGCTGACTCTATCGACTTCAAACAGGTGTAGCTCAGTCATTTGTTCTCTGATTCCAACAAACCATACATCATTTGAAGGTTTTTAATAGAGAATGTGAAAATAACTTTTGATAATTTGCTCATTGCGACTCATTTTCCCAGCACGGGTTACATATTTCAAATAAAAAATCAAATCTGACAACAATGGTATTATAATTTTTGATTCCATTCCTACAGCTGCCATATTAAGAGTTTCTATTTCTCCAGTTCATTTTCTGCAAGTGGTCTGTCTCCTTCCCTTATTAAAATCTGATCAAACTCAACAAAGCTTTATTGGCTATAAAGGATTACAATATATGAGCCAAAACATTATGACCAGTCACAGGTGAAGCAAATATCATTGATCATCTCCTAACAAGGCCACACATTAAGGTCTGGGTAGATTAGGCGGTAAGCAAATAATAAGTTTTCATAATTAACGTGTTGGATGTAGGAGAAATGGGCAGGAATAAAGATCTGAGCAACTTTGACAAGGGACAAATTGTTATGGCAAGATGACTGGGTCAGAGTACCTCTGAAACAGCAAGACTTGTGGATTTCTCCCATTCAGTAGTGGTGAGAATTTACCAACAGTGGTCCAAGGAGGGACAAACCACAAACTGGTGACAGGGTGTTGGGTGCCCAAGGCTTATCAGTACACAAGGGCAATGAAAGCTTTCCCGTCTTGTCCGAGCCAAAATAAGGTCTACTGTGGCACAAGTCACACAAAATTTTAATGATGGTTATAGGAGGAATGTGTCAGAAGAACACACAGTGAGGGCTGCGTAGCCGACTTCCTATGAAGACCCCTGTCGCCTGGTCCAATGAGTCACATTTTCTTTTACATCACGTGGATGGCCGTGTGCGCTGTTTACCTGGGGAAGTGATGGCACCAGGATGCACTGTGGGATGTATTGCATTAACATTTGTTTTCTTCTAGTTTCAGTATTTTGTACCTGTAGACTCCATCTTGTGAATCATATTCCCTCCTTTTTGTCCTTAGTCCAGAAATGTTTACTGATGCCAAATCATCTTCATGCTACAATATTCATTATCTCCATTCCTTTTCCTTCTGTCTTTTCTTGTTATGTTAGTTTAAAGGCTGAGGGAGCAGAGCCAGTTAATTTCCCAATGAATCTGAGCTCACTGACAACTCACAGAACACAAGCGCTCATAATAGAACCAAACACTTAGCGAGTGTGAAAACCCTCTCTATCTTCAAGTTCTCGCCTTTTTTGCTCCCTCTTGACACCATAATGTTAGAAAGGTTTCCGAAGGTCCCACTAAAGAGCTGTTTCACATGCTGTCTGCTCTATACTCAAACCTTTCCTGCAGCTGGGGAATACGGAGCATGTGTTTGACTTGGCCAACAATACTCCTCTATGGGACCGCTGAGCCAAAGGGGCTCTTCAGTTCAGTTGCCACACAAGTGTACGCACTGTAATTCTAAGCACGCTGGGGCTCAAAACACCAAAAGTATAGTTCTTGGACCAAACACGGACATATTTCATCTTTATTTCATGCTACCAAGAAGTTTAACTTTATTTTAAGTGGCCCAAGGAGGTCACTAACTCCCAAAAGTTTGGGTTTAGCAATATGTAAGCAATAAGGTACGAGAGGCTGTGCTGTATTGTGAATAAGTCACGGCTGAAGGGTGTTGCCTGCAACCCCTTCAGCCATGACTTATTCACGATACAGCACTAGCCTCGAGTACCTTATTGCTTTTATAAAATGGTTACCACACAATACAAATATTAAAGCCAAAAATATGTATCAATGCAACTTCCATGATGTAAATTTTCACTAAAAGCCTTCCTTCAAGAACAAGACGCAACTGACAAATGCTTTGACTAGCACTGTCAGTCACGGGAAAACCCCTTAACTGTTAAAAGGACAAGATAATACATCAGACATTTAAACAGATTTTAGGACTGACCTGAAGGAAAATGCTAAATCTGAATGCAGGTAATAAACTCGCTCAATCGATCTCTTTCTCACAATACTCTTCTACATAATACAATAAGCTTCAATGAACAATATCAATTGAGAACATACAGTTTACGTTGCTAAGAGTGGTTGCTGAGGGTGTTGTGTAGTGATACACAGAACCGTTGGGTGAAGCGGTCATAGCTGTGTTTTATCGTGAATAAAATACAGCTATTGACCAAACAGAATCAAGGACAGGAACTAACCGTTATGTGTATGTATATATATATATATATATATATATATATATAAAAAATAACTCAATAGATGTCAGAAATAATGTATTAAAGAAGTCATGTTTTTTTTGTTTTTTTTATTTTAATGTTCCTTGAGGTTTACTTATAATGTTAATAACCCACAAAAAACAATATATATATATATATATATATATATATATATATATATATATAATATATATATATATAAATATATATATATATATATATATATATATATATATATGCGGAAAAAGTGACTATTTTCAACCTTAATTCTGATCCTTATGATTGGCTAACGTCATTGCATAGAAAAACAACACCCACCCGCGTAAGTGTTTTGAAAGTATTTTCCATTTAAAACTGTCATTTGCAGACAAAGCATTATGAAATCATTTACTTACATGCTGTCAGATCCAATACAGTTGGCTGCTTCATCTTTCAAAAAAAAGTTTCTTTGCAAGCACAATGCTCTGAACAAACATATAATCCTCCAACGTGATCTGGGACGCCAATAAAATTATTTCCGACACTGGGATCCTTCTGATGTCTGTACAGAGACACAAACAAATTGGACGTGTCAAAGCAAACGTTCTTTTACTCTTCCATTTGTCCCGTTGTCGACAGACTCAAGTGTGTGGAGCATGTCAGAAACTGAACGCGCATCTGTATACTGTATTCAATGTAGACAGTGTCAGTGATTATAATGGGTTCTATTTGCTTATGACGCGACACTCACATCCAGTGTAACCAAATGTAAGCCGTTAAGCGACTGAATGGCAGTGGGCGGGGCCTATGGTGCGATGATGTATAACTATTTGTCGATGTCATGCTCTGGAGGCAGTCTTATGCAAATGTATTTGCCCGTGAGACATCACAGACCCCGCAATATCAAAACAAACCGTTTTTGGAGCATGATTGAATAAATGCTTTGTTTATAATGAGGACATTTCAAGCTATGAAACTTGCAGGATGTTTTGATGGTACAAAGACCTCTTATATGTCAAAAAATCATTTCTCATGTCATGACCCCTTTAAATTGATCAAAAGAGAAAGTAAAGACATTTACAAAAATTATGTAATGTTATAAAAAAATATATAGTTTCAATAAATGTGATAATGATAATAATAAATGTTTCTTGAAGACCAAATCAGCATATTAGAGTGATTTCTGAAGGATCATGTGACACTGAAGACTGGAGTAATGCCATTACAGGAATAAATTACATTTTAAAATATATTAAAATAGAAAACAGCTATTTTAAATTGTAATAATATTTCACAGTTTTATTGCTTATTTTCTGTATTTGGTCAAATAAATGCAACCTTGGAGAGCAAAAGAGACTTCTTTCAAAAACATTAAAAAATCTTACTGACCCCATGGTATTGTATTTTAGCCTCATATGACTTACTTTTATGTGACAATGAATGACACTGACAGATCCAAAGGTCAAAGTAAAAGTGTCACCCAAGATGATGTTCACATCTGAGCTGACTGATGAGACTTTTAGGCACTGGGATGACAGGTCCCACATTGATTCTCACACTTCTGTCCTAGAACACATTTGTAAAAGAAGCTCAATAACATGTCATGTGCATCATACACTGTGATTCAGTGGCATTCTGGAGTGAGCATTTGGATATGTAGGGTGGGCAACTAAAGTCACTATAAAAAGTATGGGTGTAACAATATATCATGTCACAATATATCACAATATAAAAATGCAACAATATATATCATGGATAATGACAATATGTATTGTGGGTCCTGACAATATGTATAATATTTGTGGGTCCTGATAATGCCAAGTGCCTTATGTTACCAGTAAAAAGTGGCCTATTATTTTAAATATATCTAGTGACAGAGTGCAAGCATATTCATCTAAAATAATTCTGTATTTTCATCTTCAGAATCATGAATATTTTTATTCTGGTGTCACCATTGTCCTGTGCATTGGGTTACTAGCACCAAGTCCAAGACTATTCATTTCCACCCCCAATGTAATACCAAATTTAGCATTTTAATCCACAGTACATTTTTTGTTAACCATTTACCATATGTCTTAGTATCGCAATAATATCGTATCGTGAGTTCAGTATCGTGATATGCATCGAATCGTGACATGAGGGTATTGTTACATCCCTAAAGTAAAATTAAAATAAAATGTTACAGGAAAAAAATATTCAGGTATTTTAAATGTACAAAGGATATCCTTGTTAAGGATAGAAAAAAGGATTGAAAATTCTTTAATTATTTACTCAGATTCATGTTGTTCCAAATTTGCATGACTTGCTTTCTTATGTAAAACACAAAATAAGATATTTTGAGAAATGTTTCAGTGTGTGTGTGTGTTTTTCCCATAGTAAGTCAATGGTAAACAAACATTCTTTAAAATATCTTCTATGTTCTGCAGAAGAAAGAAAGTCGTTACCAATTTACAAGTTTCATTTGTTAACATTAGTTAATGTACTAACATCAACTAACAATGAGCAATACATTTGTTATTTATTGGGGGGGGGGGACTTCTGTCATCATTTACTCACCCTCAGGTTGTTCCAAACCTGTATAAATTCCTTTGTTCTTTTGAACATAAAGGAAGATATTTTGAAGAATGTGGGAAACTGAACAGTTCTGGGGCACCATTGACTTCCATAGTATTTTTTTTTTCCTACTATGGAAGTCAATGGTGCCCCAAAGCGGCCTGGTTACAAACTTTCTTCAAAATATCTTCCTTTGTGTTCAGCAGAACAAAGAAATTTATACAGGTTTGGAACAACCTGAGGGTGAGTAAATGATGACAGAATTTCATTTTTTGGTGAACCCTTTAATTCAGCTACAAGTTTATTAAAAAAAAAAGATAAACTATTGATATAACAAAATGTTCAAAAATATTTTGTTCGTTCATTCAACAAAAACAGGTATGCAAATTATGTTGGTAAGATGACACCTCTTCTGCTTGTGTTTTCTGCCATAATAGGTTCTGAATTTCTGTCAGTTTTCTGTAGTAAGTACCAGCTATCCTGTATTTTATTTCCATGAACTGTAAGCACAACCAACACATTTTTGCCCAAAACTGAGCTAAGTTGCATTATGATGATCTTGTGTGGAGCTCATGGTGTGAGACCCAGAAAAAACAAACAAACAAACAAACAAACAAAAAACAGTTAGACACGACAGCCAAAGATATTGCCTAGGCTTATTTGCGTAGACCAACAATTTAGAAATACCACAGATGGAATACAATAAGTTCTATGCAAAAGGTCCCTAAGTATAACTCAGACAGACTGACAAACTAAAATGAATTGCTGTGGACTGTAGGCCAGTCATGAAATGGAAATAAATATGGAAATTAATTAAATAACATGCAGACTTCTATAGCCACTTTTTGTAATGTCTATTCAGTGATTTACTCATCTGCCACAATAACGGAATGTTTTAATTTGGGCCCTTTTTTTTTTTTCAGCAAACATTAATATATTTGATAAACTGTGATTTAATTGATTGACAGCCCAAGCAGAAACATGTTAAAACACAGATGGACCAAAGGGGAACACTTAGTGCCAAGGAATATGCAGACAGGGAACTAATTATTCTGACTTTGCATTCAATAGCTATGTGCTTTGAAACCCAAATATGCAAGCTGGAAAATCTGAATAGACATGTTCTGGAAAGAGAGCCAAACCCTGTTCTTTCTGCTGACAGAAATACATGCACATTCTTGTATGTCACTTTGGTAGCGTCTGGATAAAGAATATGTGTAAACACAGGGCTCGTTGTTCGATGAAGATTTTTTTTTTTTTTTTTTTTTTCCCCTCTTTGGTTGGTTTATAGTGTTTGTGTTTATGTGAATTCAGTTAGTGATTGTGTGTACGCCGGTGGGTGGGTACAGTGTTTATGTAATGACAGTTTCAAAGACAGATCTTAAAACGAATAGAAGCATGAAAAACTCAGATAATGAATCTGCTCCAAATATGCCATGGAAAAAAGCTGTAATGACGGGGGATTTACACTGATTGTGCAGGAAAGCTTTGTAGCTGATGTGGCACCATTCATCTCAGAAACAGACAGCTCAAGTATGACAAACACAGGCTAACCTCTACAGTGCTAAAGTATTCACTTCCTTGGAAGTTTATTCTTTTACACTTGTTTTAGAACTATGAACCACCACATTTCTTGTTTGCAGAACTGATGGTTTTCAATTAGCATTTTTTTTTTTTTTTAAGTTCAATAAATTCTCAATTGGTTGATATCTGGACTCTTTCGTGTCTACTCTAGGACATTAAAGTGCTCCATTATGATTTTTCGGGTATTACCTTCCATGTAGGGTGTAATATAGTTGTCTGTGGATGTAAAAGGTCTGCAAAGTTTCAAAGATTAAAGTTCACGAACCGTAGGTTTGTAACAAATTTGCATAATGCTAGCCTATGGTCTTCATTGGATGCCCACGAACAACATCTACTTTGACCCACCCTCAAACACTGTAGTTGTAGCTGAGGCCTGGAAAAGTGTGGTTTGTGTTGTCGACATGTAGAGAAGATGCTGTTTTCTGCAATTTGAAAGCAAATCCACTTTGCACACACTTCCAAAGGATGAGGACTCACGCTTGAACTGAAACGGTAAAACCGACACCATCGTTACTGTTTCTATCACTGTAAAAGTGCTGAGGAAGCCTCCGGAGCTGAAATTCAGGCATTTTGTTTACGACATGCGTTGTAAGCAGTTGACTAATCACAACAGACCGGACCATCTGACCAATCAGAGCCAGATGCTCTCAGAAAGGAGGGGTTTAGAGAGACCGGATCCTTTATTGAACCGTTTCAGACACTGCAAGAAAAGAGGTGATGATGCAATGTATATTATGAGAAATTTAAACTGTTTTACGATCTTGGATGCATGTAAACAATTGTAGGAGACCTCCAAAACAAAATTAGGAACCTTTAAAATAGCATAATAGGGGCACTTTAACATTGTTGCACTAACTTTTTTGTTTGGCGTCATTGTCATGCTAGAAAACAAATTGTCTTCAAAGTCACTGTTGTCTTGCAGATTCCATCAGGATTTTGTTGAATTCATTTTGCTCTCTGCCCTGACAAGCCTTCCAGGACTGCTGTGGAGAAGCACCATGCTGCCACCACCATGCTTCACTGTGGGGATGGTGTGTTTCTGATGATACACAGCCTTAGGTTTACGCCAAACATGCTGTTTACTTCGATGGCAAAACGCTCAATTTTGGTCTCATCAGATCATAGAACGTTCTTCCAGCTGGCTTGAGAGTCTCCCGCTTGCAGACTCTACTCAAGATTATTTCTACAGCCGAGAGTGTTTTTTTCCCCCTGACACTGGCTATTCTTTACCACTAAATCATAAGCTTTACCATAAAGCTGTTACTGGTGAAGCAACCAGGCAAGATGTTGAATGTGCAGTCTGTCATTCAATGAAGCTTGTACTGTAGCTCCTTCAGAGTTGTCATTGTTCTCTTGTGGACTCCCTCACCAGTGCTGATTTAAGTGTGTCATATTACAATGAGCTCTCATTAGTAATCATAAGTATTTGTGTGTAAAGTGTGGTTTTAGCACACAGTACATTTTTTTTGTACATTTGCATAGAGACTGAAAAGTACATTAACACACTGACAGCATTTAAAGGCACTTCATGTATGAATATAGAAAATAGGTTCATAGAATATTAAACAGGTTCATTTCAATCAGATTACTTAAATGTTAAAGGGTTAGTTCACCCAAAAATGAAAATTCTGTCATTAATTACTCACCCTCATGTTGTTCTACACCCGTAAGACCTTCGTTCATCTTCGGAACACAAATTAAGATATTTTTGATAAAATCCGATGGCTCAGTGAGGCCTCCATTGACAGCAAGTTAATTTAGACTTTGAAACGCCCAGAAAGCTACTAAAGATATATTTAAAACAGTTCATGTGACTACAGTGGTTCAACCTTAATGTTATGAAGCGACGAGAATACTTTTTGTGCGGCAAAAAAACAAAATAACGACTTTATTCAACAATATCAAGTGATGGGCAATTTCAAAACACTGCTTCATGAACCTTTGAAGCTTTACGAATCTTTTGTTTCGAATCAGTGGTTCGGAGCATGTATCAAATGATCTCAAACTGCCAAAGTCACGTGATTTCAGTAAACGAGGCTGTTACGTCATGTTTTTCGAAATTTCAATGGTTCACGTGACTTTGGCAGTGTTCCGAACCACTGATTCGAAACATAAGATTCGTAAAGCTTCGAAGCTTCATGAAGCAGTGTTTTGAAATCGCCCATCACTAGATATTGTTGAATAAAGTCGTTATTTTGTTTTTTTGGCGCACAAAATGTATTCTCGTCGCTTCATAACATTAAGGTTGAACCATTGTAGTCACATGAACTGTTTTAAATATATCTTTAGTAGCTTTCTGGGCTTTTGAAAGTCTAAGTAAACTTGCTCTCAATGCAGGCCGCACAGAGCCTTCGGATTTTATCAAAAATATCTTAATTTGTGTTCTGAAGATGAAGGTCTTACGGGTGTGGAACGACATGAGGGTGAGTAATAAATGACAAAATTTTCATTTTTGGGTGAACTAACCCTTTAATGCCATCAATGGCATTTATTTAACGCATGTACCAAATTTTACTTTAATAGCTTCATTTCTAGAGCCATATTATACTCGTTTAGATAGATTCCATTACCAAAAATATTTATATAATCACCATATGTACACTACTGTACAAAAGTTTGGAGTCGGTAAGATTATACCGGTAATATTTCAGTTTTACTGTATTTATGAATCAAATAAATGCAGCCTTGGAGAGCATAAAAGATTTTAAAAACTATTTAAAATCACACATTAATTATTAAAATATAATAATAATTAGTATTATTACAAAATAATATTTTAAATACATTTTAAATAAATTAATCCAATTATTATTTTGTATTTGTATGTATTAATCCCAGTAAACCTGCTCCCTTTGAACAACTTCAAGGTATGTTTAGAAAAACAATCCAGGATTGTGCTTAAATTAAACATCAGCTCTTCCTAACTTATGTTATCCCTTAGTCAAGAAAGATTATTTTTTTCTGGTGTAGTAATTTCACTCTTAATATACGTGGTTCGTTAGATTAAATCCAGGTAATTCCAGACTGCACATGGCCTTTAGACATCAGCAATCCTGATTAACGCTCTGAACAGGTCCTTGGTGCCTGAGAGATCTCCAGCCGGTTTTATTCTGAGCCCCAGGCACCGACAATGATAAGCATCTACGGGAATCATTGAGCACTTATGTGCTTTAAAATGGTAGGTGGCTAATGACTGTTTTAAGACATTGATGCACAGGGGGCTTTCAGCATCTGCAAGGTGAAGAAAGAACATTACCATATTAAACATGTAAAATATGACTCCCGAGGAGTAGAGCCCGCTAACCGTCAGGGAAAATGAAAGGTGCAGTCAGTGGAATGAATAAGAAGTCTGCCCAAACCAGTCAACGCTCCAATTATTTACTACCTCTTAAACTGTTCAGTGCAGTTGCCCTCCTTTTCATGGGCTACGTGTTTTCAGGAAAGAGATCTTACCGAAACATCTATGTATCGTTACTCAAAACGCCGAATAACAATGCAGATCTGAGACAGAGCATGTTATGATGTCAGATACTCTTAAAAATAAGAAAGATTATATAAATTACAACTTTTAGGATTGAGAATATTTTAAAAAATATTTTTTAAAGAAATTAATACTTTTGTTCAGCAAGGACATTCAACTGATCAAAAGTGACAGTAAAGACTTACAGTGTTACAAAAAAGGTAACACTTTACAATAAGGTTTCATTAGTTAACATTAGTTGACTATTTGAATTAACATGAACTAAGAATGAACAATACTTCTACAGCATTTATTAATCTTAGTTGATGTTAATTTCAACATTTACTCATAGATTATTAAAATCAAAAGTTGTATTTGTTAACATTACCTAATGCACTGTGAACATGAACATTTTTATTAAGTAACATTAACAAAGATTATAATAAATACTGTAACAAATGTATTGCTCATTGTTAGTTCATGTTAACTAATGTTAACTAACCAAAAAAAATTGATTTATATATTTATACATGCTGGTCTTTTTAACTTTCTATTCATTTATTTATACATTTTTTTTGAATAGGGACAGTACAAAAAACATGATTCCAGTCGACAGCTGGAAAATATGTATTGTACATTGAGAGTATTGCATGAGCTAATTTGCATCTTGGGTCCTTGAAAAAGAAAAAAACTGCTAATCATAAAATAAAGCTATTAGCTAATGTAGCATATCATTTATACACATAATATCAAAATAACCTGTACCTATATTAAGGATACTTCCAACCCTGGTAACATGAATCACTAGTTAAAACCAACAATTATTAAATTTAAATATGTGTACAGCTCTGGTTTGTTTTAAACCAGCGCTTTATCATCAATGTAAAATCTTAAAATCACATGCTGTTTTAAACTCATTTGTCAACAAGTTCCAGAGTTGGGAGCCCTTTACAGAAAAGGCTCTTTGCCCTTGTGTAGTTCTATGAAAATCAATCGTACAGTTTCCATTCGGTATACTCCTAGTGGTTCTACCTGTGTCATCCTGACTTATCAATTTACATAGAACAGATGGTGCCTTACTGTGCAAACATTTAAAATGTAATTTTATATATGACAGTTTTTTTTTTTTTTCTTTCTTTTTTTTTTTTTTTTTAATTTGTAAAACTAAGCATATTCCATTTTTTTTTTTTTTTTTTTTTAATGTGATAATGATGCCATCAGTTTGGCTTTTTAACCATTATTTTTAGAGCCCGATTATACAACATCAAGTTTTTTAGTTAAGAAATCACTCGTTTGAGTCCAAGCTTTTTTTCATCAAAAAATCCTGAAAAATGTATCATTGTTTCCACAAAAATATTAAGCAGCACAACTGTTTTCAACTTTGATAATAATAAGAAATGTTTCTATAGCATCAAATCAGCATATTAGAATGATTTTTGATGGATCATGTGACACTGAAGACTGGAGTAATGATGCTGAAAATTCAGCTTTACCATCACAGGCATAAATTATATTTTAAAATATTTTAAAAACAGAAAATGGTTCTTTTTCCTACTGTATTTTTGATCAAATAAATGCTGCCTTGGTGAGCTTCAAAAATGGTAACCAACCCCAAACTTTTTATAATAATAATAATAATAATAATAATAATTAAAAAAAACAAAAAAACAAAAAACAAAAAAACATTGTATTAATTCCATTTACATAAATAAACCTGCTCCCTTTGAATTTATCAACCTGTTGCAATGACAACAACTCTAAGATACACTTAGAAAAACAATACAGGGTTGTTTTAAATCGTAACCATATAACCATAAGTTATATCAAGTTATATCCAGTTCATGGAAACTATGTATAGACCTTAATTAAACAATTTAATATTCAATTAAACAGGAATTTATATCTGTATGATATTATTCTGTAGCCACATTGGACCAGCAGTTTGAAAAATGGATGGATGGATGATTCAGCTGCGTGCGCCATCTTCTGGTCACATGCGGAAATTCGTTCGGCATGCGACTCTCATAGTATTTTCTAGCCGTTGAGCGTACATCAGCTGTACACTTGCTATTGCGTGCTTTGTGCGATTGAGTGAATGCACTCGATAACGTCCACTATGGTTTCGGACACCAGTACAAATAGCTGTCCCTTCAAATAGTGCCCACTATTTAAGGGAATAGGGGGGTGATTTCGGACAGAGTCCAGGTATGTGTGTTGGACACATCCTGAAAAGTGAAGCCAAAACATTTTGATTGCCCCCTGGTTGCTGGCTGCAGTATAGATAATGAACCCCGCCCTCTTCATGTAATCGAATGGGACTCAAGCCAAACAAAAAAATCCAAATACACTTTGATTTTTTTTTTTTTTTTTTTCCAAAGAGTTTCTGTCATTTAAGGTAGGGGTTTTATAATGGGATTTTCCAATTTATGAGTAAAATAAAGCCTGTGGTAAACGTAACTTAACGATGCGTTGACGTTTTGTTCTACAATGTACACTGCACAAACTCACACCCCAAGCTGTCTTATCTAGTTACTTATTAAAAACACACGTTTTCAAAAATTGTAATTGATAGCGGCTCTCTGATGCCCACAACCTATAGTCTTATATACCAGTGGCGAGCGGTGACTTTTTTAACCGGGTATGCTGGGTGGTGCGTCATGTAAAAAATGTAGCCGATGCAGTTAAGTTGAATGGGTTTATAGCTAATAAGCGAGGCGCTCGCGTTCTCTCTAGACATTGTTAGTTTACTCATTTGCTTGCTCATGACAAATAGCAACACAGCGAAAAGTATTTCTAATATGTTGGACATTTTATTGAGAGTAGTCTACATTTACCTGAGACGTGCCTTCACAAGCAACCGTAAGAGCTTTTGTGATGTTTGAGTCGATGGAGGCGCAACATGCGATATTTTGCGTTTGCAAAATATGCTGTATTTTTGTAAGTCCGCTAGGTGCTGCTAGTGTCACAGAAATGACATACTTCACCTTTAAACGTATCAGTTTAGGACACAGATCTAAATCAGACACAACAAATAAAAAACACCATGGCGTCAATTTAAATGTATGCCAGAAGTACTTTTTAAATTAATAATTAAAAATAAGTATAGCATAATTAGTATTAGCAGCCTATTATAAATAAAAAATAAAATGTAATTATAATAAATATAAGTAGGCTATAATAAATAAAAAATATCAGTATTCTTTAAAAAATTATGCAAACTGATGACTTACAAACGCACAGACTATCGATTAACATCCTCTGACAGGCCTAGTTACAGCAAAGAACTTATACTTCTATACTCTTTGGTTAGAGTAGGACTGTCTTAAACAATTTATAAGTTCTCATAAAAAAATTCCTATGGAGAAAATGAAATACTATGAAAATAGTTTTAGGTATGATTTTTTTCCCCATTTGGTTAAGTCTAGTTAGTTTTGTATCAAATACAATGTGATTCTCGGTGATCGAGATCTGGCAGCAGCTCATTTTTTCTCTTGGGCAAGCTATCAGCTCACAGCTTATCCTGCTTATGAAATTCGCCATAGGCCAGCAAACCAATGAGAACGCGGGACAATGATGACGTTCCATAACAAAAGCGCGAAGGCGCAAAAGCTGCTGTAGATCAGCTTACCCGGAAGTCTCCGTAAGTGGCAGATTTAAAGAAAATTACCGTCGTTTGGCAAATAAATAAATTACAGACAGTTTTGCCAGTTCAGCATTGCCAATCATGTAGGCTTTATGGTACATCTCAAACAAGGGATTTAATAGTAATTTATAATGTTAATATTAATTGCCGAGTCCACGAATGGCTTGGGTATGCAGAGCATTTGCAGCTTATATGGACTGCACGCCACTGCTATATACACAAACTACGCATGGTCACGAATTTAAAAGCGAAAGTTACCGATAACAAAGTAACCCCTTCCCCCCAATATTAATATATGCTCAAAGGCAATATTCAATAAAGACATCAAGGTTTCCCCAGTCAAGCTCAAGTATTCTGCCCCTAAAGAGCATTCTGTGGACACCACAAGGTTATTCAATATTCTTTCTTTCTCTCTCTCCCAATTAAAATCCAGCCCAAGGCTCTGCTAAAACAATCAAGGCAAAGATGAGGATTTCGCCAAACACTGAGGAGAGCTACATTCCCACTATTCTGCACTAATAGTGATTCAGTGAAAGCCGAATACCTTCTCCAGTCTGCATTATTGCAGCACACGCTTCATTGAAAGCCACTGTGGTTTGGCTGACTGTGGCCTTTTTCCATCCTTGTTAAATCTTTTATAAAAATCAGCCTCCTTGTTTTTGCCAAATATGAAGAATAATTTAGTGGAGCCAGACTCTTAAAACAAAATTTTAAAACCCAGAATTGAAAAAGATTGCCTTTTGGACAGTAATATATACTGAGTGTCATTCCCACAAATATTAATTTTGTTAGTAAGTGTGTAAAATGTGAGGGACAGAGGACTCCGCTGGGGCCTGTTACTCTGAGAGATACTCTTATTCAAGCTCCAAAAACAACCAGAAAGGGCCAACAGATGCTATTACACAGCACATTAGACCCTCTTAACATTTTCAAACATTTTCAGGAATTATAATGTGATATTATGTAATGGGCAATAAGTTCTAACCTGGATGCACATAACCTGGATGTACAGAGATAATATAATCGCATTCTGTTTAAGGCTTTAAAGTTAAAGAAATAGATATTTACTCATCCTTATGTCATCCCAAACCCATATGCTATTATGTTTTTCAATGGAACACAAAAGGTAACATTTAAAATAATCTTTTTAGGACAGTTTTCAGTAAATAACAAACTATATTTCAGTCAGTTTCTCATATCTGCTGTTATTTTGTCCTTTTTTGACCTTTATACACATGATTACCATATGAACTGTCATAAGAAAATGCAACATGGGAGTGAAAAAAAATACAGAATTTAAACGTTTGGGTAAACTACTTCTGTTAAATACACTACTCAGCAGCTGGGTTTTCATGTATGTTATGAAGTGGATTGTGTGACCTGATGCCAGATATTGGAGAGGAAATTAATGCATGCTTTTGTGTCTGAGCATTTCAGATATGAACCACTGCTGGTCGTAGAGGCCAAAGCTATTTGATTGCTTCAGTCTTTTTTTTTTTTTTTTTTTTTTGTGCACAATTTAAATAAGAAGGATGCATAAACTTCCAACTTTCCATTTTTTTTTTTAGTTAAATAAACTTCCATTTTACTCGGACTTGAACTTAAAGGCACATAAAAGCATTAGACAGACCATTCTATGTCCTATTAAAAAGATTTCCTTAATTGTGTGGTCAAATACTGCTAGACAGAAGTTTGAAATAGTCAGCAAGTTTGAGATTTTTCAGTAGTTTGACATTCAGAGTGGGAGTCAAGAACATCCAACTACAATCAAAGTCAAATAAACATTCTTTTAAAAAATTTTACAATTTAAGCTTAAAAAAACTTAAAAATTTTTTTAATAATATAGTCATTTAATAATATAAAACATATAAACTATCAATTTTAAAAATGTCTATTTCAAATAAATGCAGTTCTTTTAAACCTTCTATTCATCAAAACATCCTGTAAAAAACAAAACAAAAACAAAAACAAAAAAACTCACTTATTTTTAAAAACATAAAAAAATATTATTGATCCCAAACTTTTGAATGGTAATTTATAAATATAATTAAATAATACAATCTCTGAAAACTAGTCTTAAAGGGTTACACTAGTTTAACGTTCCACGTAGAACCGGGAAGCGCTGGAGCCTGGACATAAACAGAGAATGAGAATGAAACAGAAGAGAAGATATTATTGAATAAAGTCGTTATTTTTGTTTTGTTTTTATGCACAAAAAGTATTCTCGTCGCTTCATAAAATTAAGGTTGAACCACTGCAGTCACCTCGACTATTTTAATGATGTCTTTAATACCTTTCTGGACCTTGAAAGTGGTGGTTAAATTGCGGTCTATGGACGAGTCATATACCTCTCGGATTTCATCAAAAATATTTTAATTTGTGTTCCAAAGATGAATGAAGGTCTTATGGGTGTGGAACGACATGAGGGTGAATAATCATTTTTGGGGGAACTAACCCTTTAAGGCCCGTTCACACCAAGAACAATAACTATAAAAATAAAGATATAGTTTTAAAAATCGTTCTAAATATAAAAGAATTGCACTGTCCACACCACAGCTATAATGATAACGATATAGAGAAACGATATCGTTGGGATCACTTTCAGAATGATTTTTTTTCTAGCTGTTGAACGATAAAACACTGACAGCCAATCAGAATCCATTCTAATTTAAGGGCTCGTGCATTTAAAATGGCAGACGACACTGCAGAAAAGTTAATCGCCGAGGTCCAGAAAAAGCCACCACTGTTTGACAAGTCAAACCCCCTTTTCAAGGATACTTTAAAGAAAATGGATCTATGAAAAACAATCGGTCATACCATTGGAATAAATAATGAGAAGTATTAACGATGAGATCATTATGCCAGGCTAGCAAACAGTGTAACATGAAATTACCTCAGGTATCCAGCACTAGTTTCGACAACATTGTCTTGCTTCCTTCGAAGTTGCAGTAAAAAAGACTAGGCATTGTTTTTATTCCACTATTGACTTTGTCAGCTAAATTCACTGTAAGATTAGATTGATTACATTATCTAGTCACTCAAAACATAGCATGCTGAGGACATCTGCTGCTTAAAGCCGTGTAAATGCAACAAGAACTGCAAAAACATGTTGGACACACTTTGAAACAGCAGCATGCGAGCTTAGAATAAACAGACCGTTATCATTCGTTGGTGTGGACGCAAATATAGTTAACATTATAGTTATCTTTATAGTTATCGTTCTTGGTGTGAACGGGCCTTTAGGGTGGTTTCATACTAGTACTTTTGGGACGCACCCAAGCTCAACTGACGTCATAGTTTGGTTTGTTTGAATGATATGAACGCTGTTTACCAAAATTGGGTGCACAAACGCGAAATGTACCCGAGTCTGCATAAAAAGGGTGGTCTGAGGTACGATTCATGTGAACTCCGGTGCGGTTTGCTGCTGATATGAACGCAATCGTACTAAATTGCGGAGGTGAACTGCTATTGATGACCTATGATTTGATAAAACACTGCATGTGTGTGTGTTCTCACCAGTGTTGGGTGTAACGCATTACAAGTAACGTGAGTTACGTAATCAGACTACTTTTTTCAAGTAACAAGTAAAGTAACACATTACTTTTAAATTTGCAACAAAATATGTGTTATTTTTTTTTTTAAATAATTAACACAAATTACTTAGTTTTCCCATTTATTGACTGACACCACTCATGTCCCCACGTTGAGAGAAATCAGGAGTAAGGTTCAGAGGTGTTGTGTGCGCTGTATAAACATGATGGTTATTGCAGTTCTAGACTAAATGTGAGCAGGCATTTACTCATCTCACTTGCACAAAAACAGATTCAGTATTCTTTAAAATGAATAAAACATGCAGTGAAATTCAAACTATTATGCAAACCTGCAATAATTAAAATGTTAAATAATACATCATTTATGTATTTAATCTCATTTTATTAACCAATGTCTTTGCTGCTGGCCTTCGATGATCCAATCCAACCATAGTAATAAGCAAAAATGACTTTAAACATCACATTTGCGTTTCTTTCTTTTTTTATTTTTATTGCTGAAGTACTTTACTTTGAGTGTTGAACTTTCTTCTTTTGATTCATTTCACTTTTGGTGTGAAATGGCCTATACATTTGCCAAAAATAGAACTTTTGTTATTTTGTTATTAAAAACAAACAATCAAATCCAGTCCAGGTGAGAAAAAGTAACACAAAAGTAATGTAACACATTACTTTCCATAAAAAGTAACTAAGTCACACAGTTATTTTTAAAAGTAACTTTCTCCAACACTGGTTCTCACTCACTTAAACGCGTGACTGACACACTACAAGCAAAGAGAATGTGTACCGTATCTCATTTCTGCTCACCTTCAGCACAAATGGAATCCCACGTTCTTTAGAAAATTTGCAGTGCATTTGGGCAGATAGACACAAGTGCCGTTATGTACTGATGCTTTGGAAACAAAACCAAAGGTTTCAAAAAAAAAAAAAAAAAAAAAAAAAAAAAGAACAACAAATGTGATACGACCAGCTCTATCCATTATGGTGCCTTCTCCTTCATAGCCGTTAGCAGCATGGGTACGCTTGATGATGCAAGCGTACCACGGTTCAAAACCAAATAATATAATGTGAACAGAGACCAGCAGGGGAGGGGGGCAATCGAACTCTGGGTTGGACCAAACAATCGAACAAAGTCTGAAAGCACCCATATCATGATGCAGTTTTGGGCAGCTAAAGAACTTTTTTTCTTTCTAGAAACAAGAGAAAAATGTTTATTTAAACTGAAAGTGTGTGTGTGTGTGTGTGTGTGTGGTAGACAGTTTGCTAGTAATAATGTGCTGTAAACTAACAGTTCAGATACTGACTCTCCACATTCTGTTACTTCATTAAAACTTAAATTCCTCAATAACCTTTGGCCAAAAAGGATGTTTCATTGCATTACATCAGCCACACCTTTTGATTTCCAGCCAAACGGGTTATTGATAGTTCTGCAGGGGAGTGAGATGGATTCTTGAGAGGTGCAGAGAGGCACAGGGTGAGTCCAGTTCAGTGTTTGAACATCACACACTCGCACACAATCTTAGAGATCGCACTGCCACACCTCTAGGGGACTACCTACAGAGAGCGGAGAAGAAATATGTCTCCTGATAAAAGGGTTTTTAAAGAAAGTGCTGAATCTGATACACTTTTACTCACACACAGTCTGCACCTGTCTGCTGGTGGCCATTCATTTCTCATTCCTCTCTCAAGTTTGACCCCTGACAGGTGGTAGGCACTTACCTAACGATAAACCGATTCCAGGGTCTCTTTAAAACCTCAAACTCAGACCTGCCATTGAGTTATTCACAAGATGTCAGCACAAGCTGAAGTCAAACACCACCACAATAGGAAAGACAAAGCACATAAGATCTCTCTACATAGTTCAAATGTTTCTCAAATGTTGCTGCAGCAACAAAATCAGGCAGGGAGCAAAATTAATCGCGATTAATCGCGCACCATTTTGTGTGATTAATCGCGATTAATCGCACACATCATGAAATTAAGCATACACCATTTATCTTGTTTAACACGTCCATTTTGCCATCATTGCCTATATCTAGCAAATTCAAGCATCAGATTGAATTGAAAACTGTATTTTTCAGCTTTTTTCAAGGTAAATTTAGGTGTCTTTCCAAAAAAGGACACTTGCAGACTCCAAAAGGACACCAAATAACCAAATGATATGAGTCAATATAATTCACACATTTATGTACACCAAAGCACTCATATTAAAAAAAAAAAAAAAAAAAAATTCATAGCAAAAAACGTTTCAGAATTCACAGTGTATAGTATGTGCAACAGCAAAGAGCTTGTTTACATTTTAGACAAGTCAAGTTGCGATACTGAACAGGACCACATGGTGATGCCAAAAAAAACCCTAAACCAACCGTCTTGACCTGCATATATACTAAAGTACACAGCAACATATACAGCACAAATCGAAACATTATCCTGAATGTGTGTGAAAACAATGTGAATGTACTGAAATGTGTCTGTGCATAAATACAATGTGCGATCAGTGCGTCGAGAGCGCTCATACATGATTTGTTTACGCATCAATATAACGGACTCACGCTTAATGTACAACTGTGCTTAATGTACAACTCCTGTACCTCACCGCAATCGTCTTTACTTGGATTGCAATCCTCATCCATCAAAACTTTACTAGCGAGACGCTGGTTTGCTTTATCCAGCCGAGAAACATAGTTTTCATATCATCTTGGGTAGTGTATACTGTATATCTGCCTTTAAATATTTTAAATATTAGGAAGTGAGTCCTTCGTAATTGGATCATCACATTTGGGTGTCCTTGTCAAATTGTTTAAAAACCACTGCTCTAGAGACCTCAACATAGTCTCACATTGTGCTGAGATCTAGCAATTTACCAAAGTATATTATCAAGTCAAAGCTTTCAATATTACCTGAACAAATTGGTAATGGGCTCTTTTGATCCTAGCAACTGCACTTCAGAATTTCTTAAAAACTGTTTCCAGAACACCCTAGCATTATGTCAGAGAAGCACCAATCATATTTTATTCAGAAAATGTAAAAATCTAGTTATGTATGAGAACAGGGAGTATATTTACTCTATTTCAAACACTGTCTATTTTTATTTCTCCCAATATAATTTTAGGAGAAACATGTTTAAATGAACCATCTGAGATCACCATTAGGTCTCCTGAGTGATGAAAAATCAAGAGCAATGACATTTTCCTCTGGGTCCTGTCAGCTTTAAAACACGAATAACTATGCCTTAATATTAGCTTTCAATTGACAGTGACATGTTTACTGATCTGAGCGCTGCATTACAATCACCAAATGAAAATGAATACAGTATTTTTATCTCAGTTTTTCAAGGCATCAGGATATTACCTCAATGGCTGCCACCTCTCGTATTTCATTACATGTGAGAAAATGCCACAGCTTCAGATAAAGTATGACACGTATAATGAGGCAAGAAAGAGGCGATGGAGGTCTAAAATTAGCAAGAATCTGTTATCACTGAAGGGATAAAAAAAATGAAAGAAGAATTCATTCCCTAGTTCCTATGTTTGCAGGCTGTTAGATGTGCACAACACAACACTAAAGGGGTAGATAATCCAAAAATTTAAATTATATTATCATTTATTCAGCCTCATGTCGGTCCAAACCTGTATGACTTTTTTAGTCTGTTAGCAGTATAGAAAAATGTTCTAGTCGCCTTTTTCCATGCAATTATGAGGGGAGTGTAGTTTTAACACTTTAAAAAGTATGCAAAAATACCATAAAACTATAAAAATCAAATGGGGTTTAAAATGAGTGTGAGAATTGTCATTTTTGGTTGAACTCTCTCTTTAAGCATGTTATTGCAACCTAGGCACATTGGAAAAAATGTGCTTCTACCTACATTTTTGTAAAACTCCAAAAAACGTACCTATACATTTACAAATCATTGTGGTTTCCAGCCAAAATGAACACTAGTGGCAGTAAAAAACCAACATCTTTTCACACAAATTATGATTACAGGGCAGATTATCAATTAATTTTATGACCTCAAAACACATTTACTATAGTGAATGATTTGTAAAATCAAGTCTGTGTTACGTGTATGGCTTGTAAACTTGCTCAGTAGTAGCTCATCTGGTACAGCACTGCAGGTGAGTCACGTGTAGCATGTTAATGGCATGTTTGCCTCAGCAAATGCGTTTTTTATCTCACGTTTGCTTTTGTAAACACTATCAGTTAGGTTAAGGGTAGGGTTTAAGTGTAGGTGGTATGTTATTTTCAGATGCGATAATCTTTTAGCCTTTTATTGCTACTCACGAGACATTTGCTCTAAGTGCAACAAAGTATAAAAAATAAAAAAAAAAAAACACTGTCAGATTCACATATGTTGTGGATAAAACTGAACATGCTTTTAGTGCCCCTCACTGGACATTTCACTTTGGCATGTTTTTCCAATGAGCCTGGGTTGCATTATTGCATGTGTGTGTTGAAACTTGGTACCTGTAGACTGACATCCAAATGTGGAATGTAGGATTACTAGATGTTCAACAAAGGGACAAGGTGGCACATATTTAGATATTCATTGGTTGCTTTTATCCAGAAACACCCCTCAGGGTTGGAGATGGGGGACAGGAGCATGGAGTGTCAGGGAGTCTGCATGCATGCATGGAGGCAGTTCTGATATAATTGCACATGGCAGATCCAGGGCATTTTCCTGCTATCATAAAAGAGCTCTGAGTGATATTGATCCTGCTGGGTTCTTTTTATTCTGCTCTCGCTCTCTTGGTTACTGAGGCATTACAGAGCACTAGGCACCATGGGAACTGAGGAACGGAAACATGCCTGACTGTCCTTGCTGATATTTGGACTGGCATTATTACTGTTTCAGGCACAATGACAGGCCATGACTCATGGAATATTTGTCCATTCTCAGAGTAAAGAGCACTTGGCTATTTTGTTGCACAACCTTTAGCAAATGTCTTTCAGAGAATTAAATATGTCTTGATATTTTCTAGTTGGGAATAAAAACCCAAAATTATGTTGGATTTATGAGGAGAATCTTAATTACTCGTATAACTTCTCCAATGAAATGGTCCTGGTACCGGTGCTCGGCCGCTGATGTCTGTAAATCTCTTTCAGTTTGGTGCATAAAGCCTTGTTCACACCAAGAATGATAACTATAATGATAACTATATTTGCATCCACACCAACGAATCATAAGGGTCTGTTTATTCTAAGCTCACGCGCTACGGTTTCAAAGTGTTTAAAACATGTTTTTTGCAGTTCTTGTTGCATTTACACGGCTTTAAGCAGCAGATGTCCTCAGCATGCTATGTTTTGAGTGAATAGATAATGTAATCAATCTAATCTAACAGTGAATTTAGCTGATGAAGTCAATGTAGTGGAATAAAAACAACGCCTAGTCTTTTTCACTGCAACTTCGAAGGAAGCAAGACAATGCTGTTGAAACTAGTGCTGGATACCTGAGGTAATTTCATGTTACACTGTTTGCTAGCCTGGCATAATGATCTCATCGTTAATACTTTTCACCATTTATTCCGAGGGTATGACCGATTGTTTTGCATATATCCATTTTCTTTAAAGTATCCTTGAAAAGAGGGGTTGACTTGTCAAAAAGTGGTGTTTTTTTCTGGACCTCGGTGATTAATTTTTCCGCAATGTCGTCTGCAATTTTAAATGCGCGAGAATGGATTATGATTGTCTGTCAGTGTTTTATCATTCAACAGCTGGAAAATTGTTCTGAAAATTTATCTCAATGATATTCTATCGCTTGCACGCAACACTGAATGCAATAATGCATTGAGCTCAAGCAGTAGTGGGCACTGCTACACTTGCATTAAAAATACTTATTTTATTCCATTACAAGTTACAAGTCACCAATTCCAAAACAACTTGAGTAAAAGTCTTAGAATATCTGAGAGTATTTAAGTATTTTACTCATACTAAATATAGGCTCAAAGATGCACTAGTCCTCACACCAAAGAGACATGCCAGTGAAACACAAGAAACAATTGATTTGTAAGATGAGAAATCATGTTTATTTTGTAAAATCAAAATAAAACTGAATACCTCAATATTGCAATAAATCAAGGTTGACACAACAGCCTCTTAAACGTCTACAAACTCTTGAGTCTCAGTTAAACTCAAGTGCACATATAGGCCATAAGTAAATCAATATCCTTCAGAAAGGTCGCGTCAATATAGCAGATTAATAAAATAATGTTAAGTAAAATTAAATAGTCAAAGTCTACTTGCAATGGATGTGCTGGTTTCTCATCTCAAAATCAAACACCTGCGATTCAGCAACTACCTGCTAATGCATTCGCATTCACGTAAAGTAGCCTTGCTGACAAGTTTGGGTCAGTGCCCTTAGATATCGCTTCTTTATAGCAGCAACAAACTGCTGCAGAAAAAGTTAGGTGCCATGCAAAATGTAATGTGTAATTGCATTACTCATCACAAATGTATTGGAGTAAAAAGTACATTTACTTGTTCAAAAATGTAGTCAAGTAGAGAGTAAAAGTTGCTAATATCAGCCAAAAAGATACTTAAGTACAGTAACTAATTACATTTACTCAAATACTTTACACCACTGCTACGCATATATATTTCAATAGTGTGCTTGGGATTTCCTTGCCTATTGATGATGACCATTTTTTTTTTCTTCTGAATCATAAAGGGATACATTTTTTGTGCAGATAGTTCTCAGAAAAATTGTATCTTCACATTTAAGATAAAGATTTTCTGCACATCTTTATAAATGAGGCCCAAGGTGTCCATCAGCTGAATGTGCTTTGCATTGTGTGGCGTTACATTGGGCAATAAAAAAAAACTTTTGATTATAATTTCAAAACAAGTTTTATTTTGACAACTTTACTTTGTCACTTCACAGCCTCTAATGTTACTGATTCAAGACCAGCACGTTTAAGTGGCCACACTGGATTTTTCCATCCTAGTAGTCTTTTCTTTAGTCAAAACAGACGGAATGGTTTTAAAATGACTTTATTTCGGTGGAAAAGAGGTATCTGTCTCGTTTAAGGTCGGCTTAAGTCATCTGTCACTGCTGCTTAAGTCTGTCTGCTAATTACCGTTACGCATTCAGCTCACTGCTGCTAGGACACAAGAGCACTATTAAAACTATAAATATCTCACCAGAATTGTTCTTAGCAATTAATATTCATTGCACAGACTGCTGAGAATCTGCTGAGATTTCTTGAAGAGTTTGGTTTACATCAAACATATTGATTGATCCGAGTCAAGACAGACGCTCAAAGACCTGTCATGAATGGTTGAGACTTTACTACCTGTCCAACCGTCAGTATTTGTCCAATCGAACTGATGGCATTTGGTGGCAGTTTAGAGTTGTTCATCTCTGGGGACAGACAAAGGAGAGCTGTAGTAGGGGAAACCAAATGAGTTATTCTCTGCCTCTCTCTGTCTCACTCCCTCTCTCTCTAACTCTTCCCTCACTTCCTCCAGGGCTACTGTCAATTACTCAGACATTTAATCACCCCTCTGCTCTGTGGATGTGTCCTTACATTACACCCGGTGCTGGCTGGCAATGTCAGCTATAAATAACCCACCACAGGGTGCTAAGGGCCATAACAGCACAGCTCACTGCCTCTGCACTTTTACAGAGGCCGAGTTACACTGGAAATTTAGAACACAAGCATAATGCACTATTGTTATCATCACTTCTAATTCCTGTCAGCCAATCTGAACTGCATTAAAGTTGCTTTTGAAATCTTTCATATATGGTGGTGTGGGCTTTGAGAAGCAATGCCTGATTTGTTATTTGTAACTATAACAGACTCATTTTAACCACAAGAAAAAAACAGGCATGGTTTAGCAAACCCTGAACGACATTTTTTTTGTTTTGTTTGTATCACATTTGTTTGTATTTAAATGAAGTTGTAGATATTCAGCAGAAAAACACAATTCATGAATGGTTCAGTCCGATTTGTAACTTGAGTTTAGGACAGATTTTTTGCACTTATCTGATTTGTATATTTCCATTAGTTAATCAGGCGCTAACCAGTGGATTTGGTTCACAAGTTCAATTCAATTCACTTCACGTTTATTTTTATAGCACTTTTCACAAAACATACCGTTTCAAAGCAGCTTTAACAAAAATGCATGTTTCAAGTTGGAAGTTATTGATTCTTTCAAAATAGGATTTAAACTCACTGACCGAATGATATTTCATTTTTGTGAACTGGGCATTTACCAGTTGATTTGGTTCACAAATTGTACTTCAGCAAACCAGGTGTGAATGGATCAAATCGCTTAGTGAGTTGAACTCATTGATTTGTGAAAGAATCAGACCGATTCAAGAATGAATCATTTAGTTTGTCTAGCAAATTGAGTTAAGGTACAGATTTTGTTGATGCATTTCTGCTGTTTTGCTTTTTATTATTATTATTATTATTATATATATATATATTTTTTTTTTAGTTCACATATCAGATTGACAATTTACTTATGAAACAGACTGATTCAATCAGGAATCAGTGTTCAGAGATTTGGTTTGGTTTGTGAACAAATCAATTTGTTTCATGAATGAATCAAAGTCTGAATGTTTAATTGAGTTCAGCATAGATTTTTTTGATTATGTTTGCACTGTGAATAGGTCATTCATTTAGTGAGATGAACTCCGATTTGTGAATGCATCAGACAATATAACAATGAATCAGTAAGTCTGATCAGCAAACTGAGATCTGCTCAGATTTTTTTGCATGCATTTCTGATGTTACCTCATTTGCACATTTATTTTCATGAATCATGCACTAACCAGTTGATCCGGTTCACATATGAGACTTGACAATTCATTCATGAAACGGACCGATTCATTCACAAATGTATCTAACAGCAGGATCTAACAGAATTAACTTGTTGCAGCAGACTTGGTCAGCAACTACAACCATATCAGTCAGTTTCGTGAATGAATCGGTTTGTTTCATGCATGCATCATAAAGTCTGATTTTTAGAGGTCAGCACAGATTTTGTTAGTGCCAGTTAACCTGGTTCATACTGTAAATAAGACTTAATTCATTCATGAATCAAATTGAATCATCCATTAACTCACCGACTCAATGATCCAGTTGCAGAGGTTCTGGTCTTGATGTTGCACTGAAGGGGAAGATTATCAGTGAATAATAATTTAAATTTGAGTCTCCATTTTGATTTCATCAGATTTTCATTTTTATGTGAACTCTCTCTTTAAAGCAGTAGGGAAGTGTGTCTCTTAGTTGGCAGGATGTAACGGGAATGGCTTTGGTCCAGAGCTCCTCCCTGTTCTTCTCATTTGCAGGTGAGGTGAAGAGCACAGGTAAACAAAACTGATTATCCCCGAATTAAAAATATTAATTGAAAATATTAATAAAAAGCAAATAGTGATGCTACAGCAGTGATCAGTAGACCAAGTGTTGCTCATTAAAATAAAAACAACAATTAAAAAACGCCTTCATGTCTTCTTTAGAAATCCATTAAAGCCAAAATATGTATCCAGTTATAAAATTAGAATAAAGTAAAACAAACAAAACAAACAACAACAAAAAATAGAATAAATAATAATAAAAAAACAAAAAAACATGTGGAATACACCAGCAAACATGCCTGTTTAAAGTCCTGCACGCTAAATATGATCTATAACAGCATGACATGTTGTGTTGCCTAAATTAGAACAAATGAATTCCATTTTACCTTCTGTATATTTCATAGTAAGCAATGCATGAGGACACCAGAGACCGCAGAGATTTAGCTGATGTCGGTACAAACACCAGCTGCTCACCAGAAAAACATCTCAACACAGACAAAGAACTTTATAATGCAAAAGTGTGTATACTGGAGATGCAATCTAGGTCTAGGGCATAGTACTTTTTATATCCAAATATGTCAGTAAATGCAATGGATTCTGGGAACTCGGCCAGATGACTTTCTGTGGCTAACCTAGCAGATCTTTTATACAACAGCCAAAATAACAAGCAGCTCTCACAATGCAGCTTCTGCGTTTGGGTGTGTTTGTTCAGAGCGGGTACAATTTCTTCCTCTCGCATAAGAAAGGCCGCGATAAACTACTACAAAAAAACATCAAATTGGTGGGTAGAATATGCACAATGTGGTGCTTGTAACGACAATGATGTCTGCTTTTAATGTGTGTGTGTGTGTGTTTTGTGGCTGAACATTTCTGAGGTTTTGGACACGGCTAAAGGAAGAGGTTAACCGCTTTTTGTACTGCAAGGTTTCCCCGCCTATCCATTTGACTCCTGTAAAGGAAATACGCATGCTGCCCAAACCACTGCGTGATATATAAGCCATTAGGCAGTGAAATCCAAAGGAAACATCAGCACAATGATTTACAGCTACACTGAATAAACACTAGCTTCATCTAAGAGATATGCATTGTGTTTACACAGCTGACAGATTCAAATGAGATTCATTCATTTTTAAACAGTTTTGTTTTATGTACGACTTCTAAATTAACTCAAGCCAAGTGCATAATGTTATCAAAAGCTGTTTTATGTTGATCAAATGTTATTGCATTTCAAACAAGCAGCTCATATTTCATTGGGAAAGTTCAAAACCCAATCAAAAAGGATGAATTGTTCAACCACAAGACGAAAATGGTGCTCACAGAATTCATACTGTCGCTTTCGGGTCTTAATCACTTGCACAGCTCTCATTGGCTGTCGGTGGCATTACACACCCCGTGTGTTGTGCTTTCATGACAAGTGTTTCTCCATTCATTAATGCTAATGAGGACCGACATGGAGATTAACACGACAGCCCTAGGGCTTTGGCTGAGAACCAAAGTCTTAACCCCAGAACCAACACCCTTAATCCATGGGTCCGGAGAGATTCCCCAGCATGTACTGAATCACGGAATCTGTGTTTTATCAAAGTCCTTTTTAAAGAGTCAGGGTACGGCGGCCATTTTGGGATCACCCCAAGGCAACTATTTCCAGTTATGCAAGTACAGCTCTTGCCTACTTGAATGAGGACAGTCTGAAATACTCAAAACTGTTTGCTAAGCTTACACTGCAAAAAAGTTTATTATTATTATTATTTTTTTTTTACTCTGTATTGTCTTCTGTACAAATATCTAAACATTCTTAAATCAAGATACATTTACTTGAGAAGCAAAATGACAAAAGATTTTAAGTCTTGTTTTCTGGAAAAAAAAAAAAAAAAAAAGTGAGTTTTTGCTTAAAACAAGAAAAAAAATCTGCCAATGGGTTAAGAAAAATAAACTTGTGAAATAAAAAACTAATAATGAACAAACTAATGAGCTGGCGTTCTGACGTAGAACACGAAAGCGTTGCACTGTGTGTACAACGTCAACAGCATATGAGACTGACATGGAAGAGAAGAAATTGTTGAATAAATTCGTTATTTTTGTTTGTTTTTGCGCACAAAAAGTATTCTTGTCGCTTCATAAAATTAAGGTTGAACCACTTTAGTCACATGAACTGTTTTGATGTCTTTACTACTGTTTTGGGCCTTGAAAGTGGTAATAAAGTTGCAGTCTATCGGAGGCCAGAAACCCCTTGAATTTCATCAAAAATATCTTAATTTGTGTTCTGAAAATGAACGAAGGTCTTACAGGTTTGGAACAACATGAGGGTGAGTAATTAATGATAGAATTTTAATTTTTGGATGAACTAACCCTTTAATGTGACCATTTTTAGCTTTGGTAAAATAATGTGATGTATAATAACACATTAATTAATATATATTCATGATTATGAATACATGTAAACTAAAGTGATCTAACATTTCTAAACAGGCACTGAATAGAGTGAATTTCTTATTGAGGAGCAATGCAAATTTTCTTTTACAGATGTGATCCTAAAAAACTATTTCCATCTGAATAGTGCTTTAGATGTAAACTTAAGACAATTAATTTATCTTCTGTGGTGCATAGTATAGTGACGGATGGTTGGTAACAATGACAAAACACTTTTAATTTAGTAAAGTCTTCATGTGTTATCACTGCTGACAACTATGGATAGCTTGTACCTCTGTAGCTCAGCTGAGAATAAAACCACTTGATAAAAACTCATTTCCAAATCAGTTTAGTCCAAGTCAGAGAATCCTGTCTGAACATTTAAAGCTCTTCAGGTCAAGGTTACTTTTTGTCTGTTCCTTTAAATTGCAATCTTCAATTACAGTACTATTTATCCTTGGCTCAATGTTTGGGCATACTAAAACATGTTTGTATGTTTCCAACTTGGCACTCAGAACTATACTGTTTTGATTCAAGGTCTCATCTCTTAGTATTCAGTGAAAGGCAGCATGTGCTAAACAGTGTGTTCTCGAAACAGGAAGCTCAGGATTCATCCTGCTTATGAGAGCAACCAGATTCAAGTCTCAGAAGACCTCAGCTCAAAGAATGAGAGTCAAACCAACACACATAGGCCACACACACAAACACACACACACACAGTGAGTGGGAATGATTGGTTTGGCAGTATGTCATTACGGATGCTTGGCCGACCATATGTTCAGCATGGCTTTGCATGTTAACTCATTGATTATTTCCCTACACTAACACACTCACAGCAAGAAGCCCAGTCTGTGTTGAGTAAACCTTCTGCTGCTGTAGATGTTTTAAACTAAATAGGTTAAAGCTTTGAGACCTTAAACAGAAGGAAGGGAAGAATATTGTTATTTTAAAGTGAAAATGAAAAACAGCAAACCATTTTACTTTCATAATCTGTCAAATTTAAGAGTGAAACTGGAAAATCCACCAAGAAAAATGTTACTTTGGATTTGGACTTGGAACTGTAACATGCTACCTGGTATCTTTACTGAATGTAATTACATGAAAATCTATGAAGAAAAGTATTTTTCTTTTGAATAATTGTATGCACCAATGAATTGTATACACAATTAGACCATTAATGTGTTTTAAGCAAGTAAATAAGGTGCATTTTCCCCTTATGTTGACTTTATACATAATATAATGCTAACCAGTAAACCTGACTCCACCACCACCCACCATTGAGAGAGACACAAATGTAACTTTCAATTTGGCTTCAAATCATCAGACCTACAAAAAAAAAAAAAAAAAAAGACATTTAAATATCTAATTCAGTCATGACCTTCTAGAGTGCGCAGTCTGATAGGTCCTTTACATGTAGTCTGCAAGTAATCGCATCATTACCACATGACATAAGCTGATTGGCCCCTGCTGATCCTGCAGCCAATGAGATTGCTTGCTCAATATTTAAATAGTCTGGTTGGTTCAGTGTTTGCTGTAAGCTAGTCCTACAGTGCTCTATCAGAGTTCCTCTGACTGAAGCCCTCCACCTCCCTTAGATCTGCTACGGGATTTATGTGTCTATTTATGCAGCAGCAGCACATCTTGCATACTCACAGCAGCGTGTCTGTATATCTATCAACAGCAGCAGATCTAGTCCACCAAGACCAAATACATTAACACTGCCATATTTAATAACATGGGAAAACTATACAGAGAATTGTCATGATTGAAATGTGTTTAAAGGATTAGTTCACTTTCAAATGAAAATTACCCCAAGCTTTACTCACCCTCAAGCCATCCTAGGTATATATGACTTTCTTCTTTCTAATGAACACAATCTGAGAAATATTAATAAATATCCTGACGCATCCGAGCTTTATAATGGCAGTAAGCGTTACCAAACGAGTACGAGCTGAAGAAAGTGTCTCCATCCACATCCATCCATCATAAACATATTCCATACAGCTCCAGAGGGGTTAATAAAGTCCTTCTGAAGCTAAGCGATGCGTTTGTGTAAAAAAAAAAAAAAAAAAAAATTGGTAACGCTTACTGACATTATAAAGCTCGGATGCGTCAGGATATTTATTAATATTTCTGCGGTTGTGTTCATCAGAAAGAAGAAAGTCATATACACCTAGGATGGCTTGAGGGTGAGTAAAGCTTGGGGTAATTTTCATTTGAAAGTGAACTAATCCTTTAACTTTCCTAACTTATCTTAGCTCTCAAATATCATTGAATGAAAGAGTTGTGGGAAATGGTTTAGTAATCAATCCTGTGGTGATTCTGGATGGTGTCAGTGAACTTTTAGCAGGTCAGAACAACAGAGGCAATTTAACCAACAGCAGAGGTGCCCACAATGTGACACTGCCGGACAGCGAGCCGCACATCAGCCCCCTGGTGCAGATACGGCTCACACCATTGCTGTTTATCTCCTGCATGTTGATTTACTGCTCTCTTTTTCCCCCCTCTCTCTTTAATTTGTTTAGCCCTGCCACAAGTGTGCATCATAAAATGGAGCTGCCTCTAAGAACATTATCAGTAATTATAGACTAAATGAGACAGCCAGGAAAAGTGCGCTCTCACTGGAACGTTGTGTTCTAGCGCCGTTAATAGAGGAGAACAGGCAACAAGAGTGGTCTGTTAGAGCCGCTACTGTGACAGACTTAGTAAGCTGAGAGATGAGAGGGTGTTTTATACAGTATGTGCTCGAATATTCTTTTAAACTTCATGAGTTACTCATGGGATTTGTGATTGTGTGTGAGAGATACAGTAGCTCAGACAGAACGGTTTGTCGAGCTGTGGGTTTTCTGTTGTAGTTTGAATGGGTGCCATGCTTCCTACACTTCATCCTAATCAGACACAATTTGATAAAGTAGTGAGAGGTTTTCTCTTCCATGTAAATCATCTTGTACTAACCAACCGCAACAGGACATTTTGTACTGCTTGGTTTCTGTTCTATGTGGGTTCATGCTAGGTGTTCATGCAAGAGTGTTAAGATTGGGTGAAATACATGTCCACAAAAGGTTTTTCACCTTGGTAGAATGCATATCGTCATTGTCATGTTGAAAAAAAATGCCCAACAACGCAGGGAATGAGGAGAAGGTAGCATCTTCTGTTTCAATTTTTTGTATTATATCACACAGTAGTGTGTAAATTCATGACAGCATTGATAAAGCACAACTCCCTCACACCTTCAGCACTCATACATCCCTATATAAGAGCTTTACTAACACTGAGCTTCACTGTAGGAACCAGACACTTCTCACTGTACTCCTCCTCTAGCGACACCATAACATTTCAGATGCTGTTAGATCCAAAATGATTGACTTGGTCTCATGAGACCAAAGTATGCATTCCCAGAAGTCTATATTTTATAAATATGGGCCTAACTGCCTAACTGACTTTATTGTGCGTTGGCTACAGTAGGTAGTTCCAGTGTGGACAACAACCATACATGTCACTTCTGCATTTTAAACATTTTAAAATATATATATATATATATATATTTTTTTTTTTTAATTGTAAAACTATAATTTATGTTACACACACACACACGCACACAGCGACCAGATGGTAATGTAATGTAATATCGTCAATATGATTTTTGTAACATGGTGCCTACTCAGCCAGCTATCAACCACCTTCGACCTGCTAATGATCAGCTTAGAAAACTAGAAACTATAGCTAAAGTTGTGCAAAATACAGGTACAGGTTGTACGGCAATGCACACCAATATGTACAGTATTTACAGCAATGCACATCAATCTGGGGTGTGTTTCCCAAAAGCAACTATGGGTACAAGTTCTGTCGGTACCAACAGAGTTCAACGGAACTTGCGACCGTAGTTGGCTAAAGATGCTTTTGGGAAACACACCCCTGAACTACCTCAGAATGAACAATGAAAAGGAAAAGTCAAGATCATTATCAGACAGACTCTGCCCTCAAATCAGCTTTCTATGCATCGAGCTGTAGCCTGAGGAAACGTGAGCATTATACCAACAGCAATTCAGCATTAGAAATATTAAATGTGTTATATGGGTCTGCTGTGCCAAAGAGCTCAACTTTAGATTCATAACGCTGCAATATTCCTGTAGAACTTTCGTTTTGTTACATAACCTCTACAAAACTCTTTTAGCGTTGGTCTTTCACACACACAAAAAAAGAGACTTAATCTGTTAACCGCTCAAGAAATCACTTATGTCTAGACAGTCTGTCCTCTTGGTCAATTCTCTGATAATTGCAGTTTGGTAGAATGGCCTGGTCTATTTTTTTTTTCTTCAATTCTGTTACAATAGATTTCACTCCCCCCCACAAATTTATAACTTTCTCCAGCATTTCTCATCTTGAATGAAAACAGAACTGACCTACTCTACTGTTTTAGTCTATAATATCTACAATGAAATCAAGAAAATGAACACAAAGGTTAAGGAAATTAACATAAGTCATTTTATATACACTGAAAAAAAACAATATGTAAAATTTACTTAATTTTTCTTTTGCAAGTTTTTTAAGTAAGTTTCAAATATGGAATTAAGTAACTCTACTTAAGTTAAGTAAAATTAACAAAGAAAATAAGTAATTTTAACTTGGCCAGTAAAATGTTGAGTAATTTCTACTTTTCTTTTGCAATACATTTTACTCATACAATATAACACTGAATTAAACCATGCTTTTAAAGTGTAAGCTTTACTTAGAAACATCTAAGTAAATAATACAATAGATGCTACAATGACGCTAAACACCGTATTCTCTAACGGTTGTCAGTGTTTAACTGCAGTATTCTCACTATCTGGCCACTGTTACACATGCAATACAAGAGTGATAAATAAAGCGCAGATGATGAACGAACAACAAGGAAGCACAAAAAATGAACGTACAGTACACAGGAGTAAATACAAACAAGAGTTTGTTGTTAGTCGCCAACAGCACAGCAGCTCCAGACAATCAAAACCCAGTGTACCAACATGTGAAGCAGAATCAAAGCAGCCTCTGTGTCTGTTTTCAGGCCTTCCCGCTTAGCTCTCTTCAGCGCTGGAAAGCTTTTCTAATATTAACGCGGGTCCTAAAGCGCTTGCCCAGTCATAAACCTTCATTCCATTCTCTCTCCTCGACCGTTACAGCTACGCCCCCTAATGCTGATTAAACATTTGTTGTTGATGTCGGCCCGACTAACTTCCAAACAGTGTTTTTCAAAATCTATTTACCCCACCTTTAATTTCTACAAGCTTAAATTGAGTACTAATATAGAATTTACTTAGTTTTTTTAATTCTTGCCTGAACTAACTTTTTCCATGTAAAAATTACGTGTTTTTTCTGTAGTATTTACTTCACCATAAAATCACTTTTATTAGTGTATATATTCATATTTTCAAATGTTTTAAAAACCCAAATTGTAAGCAAACTCATTAAAGGAGTAATGACCTGCATTTTTTTAATTGTATAATGTTCTCTAAGGTCCACTTATAATATTAGAAAGATTTTTACATTAAAATAAATCATAATTTAAAAGTAATAGGCTATTTTCTATCCTGTTTTTGACACTCTCTTTGAAACACTCTGTTTTGACAGGCGTGCCACATTCAAGACTTGGAAGTAAAGTAAACGCCCACTGCTATGATTGGGTAACAGTTTTGCATATAAAAATAATTTTCAACATCCTCGCCATTACAGGTGTGGGATTGTTTTGAAAACTTCCCGATGCTGAAAAATGGCAACCGGTAAAATTCAGCCATACATGTTTGAGCCACAGTCTGATCCTGAATCAGAAGACAACGAACCTACTCAAATACTAAGGATATACGCCTGTCTGCAACAGCGTGGTAAATAATAATTTTTTATTTATATTTATTCCTTATATATTCATTGTTTATCATTTCAGCAAAGTGAGTACATATCAATCGATCTGTAACAGACAATGCTGTCAGTCTCTGACAAGCCTGCGTCAAACTGTGCCTTGTTTAAAAATTAATCTGAATTAAAATTAAGCGAACACGAACCATGTCTTACTGATGTGATTTGGAACTTCATTAAAAATAAAGGTCATCCACGCTTTCTTAATGTTCGGATCACAAGGAAAGCAATGCAAAGACTGTGTTTATCCAGAACTTGGCACTGCAAAATGTATTGTAATCTTTGGAAGCATCTCTATCGTTTTGTTGCTCGAGTAATCCTGTGTTTGCCTCTCTCTCTCTCTCATATTTACTCATCTCCTACTACGTGCGTGAATCGGTGGGAGGGGCTAAAGAGGCAATGATGTAGAAGTAGGCATTGATCTTCTGCAGGGGCGGTCTTTCATCACACTATGACATCATACTGAGACAAAATGCGAAATGAGTCATTTTGGCAGATTGGTTTCAATAAAAGCTGTTTTTGAACTAATGAGGATGTTTTAAGTTCTGAAACTTTCAGGATATTTTATAGTACAAAAGACTGAGGAAAATTTGAATTCTCAATTCATGACCCCTTTAAAGTCAAGCACACACTACAAGCCCCTTTCTGATATTATATTCCCATCCTTAACTTTATGTTTACATTTTTGTTTGCAATATCCACTATTTGCCGGTTTCTGCACCAACATAACTGTAATCCTTCATGGTCATGCCAATAAAGCTTAGTAGATTTTGTGTCTGATAAACAAAGGCAGAGTGAGAGAGGGAGAGAGAGAGAGTGTACTGAACGATACACAGATTGTAGTGAGAGAGGTTACTTAGCAACCACAAGTTAAAACAAACCATAACACCACTCTGAGATAGTGTGATTGAATTCAGAGATAATCCGCCACAACAGATCTTCACCCAACAGAACATGTTGTACGTGAACAGAAATGCAATGTGATATTAAAGGTAAATACTCCAAGGTCTTTCAGTCAGATGTTTGCAGCACCAGGAGATAGAGTAAAAGCTGCGTCTCATTCTGGCTCCCTCATAGGTGAGAAATTAATAATTCATTTGATGTTTGCACACCTACAATCTGGAGGCAACAAAGAGCATTGTGTTGTGAAAGTCACAAACTAATAAAATTAATCTTACTGACACAAATCAAAACACAAATTAGAAAACAGGTTACCTCTGATTAAACTACATTTAAAAAAATATTTTTCCAATGTACACAGTGTGCTTACAATGATTAGGTTCAACAATGCCTTCGTTAAATGGATGGATGGATGGATGGATGGATGGATGGAAAAGTTTTTTGAACAATGGTCCAACATAACTGAACATCAAACATTAACATGTTTACTTTCATAAGACAGTATGCATTTCATAATGCTTTCATTGAATTTTCTTCATTGGGGGCTTTCATCAGCAATTAGTAGTTTATGTGATTATTTATCATTTGAATAATTAGCCCTGTCACGCATAGAGGCCACTACAGTGGACAGCTATTCAAAAAGCCATTTCTTGCATTAGCATGGGTTTTGATTGCACAGTTGCACATCAACCACAGTGGACACTAGTGCGTCATCCTATACACTGCCTCCAAGTGGCAAGCGATTGTATGTGGAATTTTTTTTTTCTCCAAACCAAGATGGCCGATGGCCAGTCAGAAATGCCAAGTTGCTCCTGAATATCCTTCTATCCTAGGAGACTCTTGCAGGAAAAACAAAACAAAACATGTTGTAACATCAAGTAACATTGACACAACTTGTTACATGTAATCTGACAAACACATACACGTGTATATATAGAGGCCAACATAGCTTGGCAAACGATATGTTAGGATAACATCTTCCTCTGGCATTCCAAAGAAATTAATACGAGTGGAAAATATTTTCTCCCTTCTACCACAAGCTGTCTGTTCTCTGCGGTCTCAACTCAAATACCAGTAAATTGACTAGCACAAACATTAGTAAATCACATTGCGTGATTCATTTAAATACTCTACTCCCATAAATTTTGCGTCTGAAGGGAAACTCCTACAAATGCATATGCAATAAGGTCAGCCGCAAAAACAACTCAGTCTATACCTTTTCAGTGCTAATTTTGCACTGCATGTCTTTAGTAAATCCCGAAAGTAGTTTTTTAATGCCAAAGGAGGGTTTGCGCTGACGTAAGCTGTTAGTAAATCTGGCCCATAGAGTCATATCATTGCTAAATTTTCCAAGTATTGATTTTAGTTTGGGAGGAAATTCTGATTAATCACCTGTCCACTTTATTGGACATCATGAATCACTAGCTATATTCCAGCTATAATTCATACTATTTCTTGAAATACTTCATCTGCAGTAACATTTTTGGCTGTAAATAAATGTATTTGTGTTATTTCAATGTAATTTGCAGTTATGTCAAAAAAAGTAATCTGATTACGTAATGTATGTTACTTGTAACGTGTTACTTTATTTGTTACACCAAAAAGTAATGTGTTATTACTGTATATCTTCAGTTAAAACCAAAGATGCATACTGTCCGCTCAAGTGGACATCTTAAAATCTGTTTGAAAATGTGTAAAAAAACAAAACAGAACAAAAAAAAACAAACAAACCAGATCTTGTTTTTCATGGCCTAAGAGCAATAAAAACACATAGGAAATAAATCCTCACTGAGATTGTCATAATTCACAATTTAAAGGGTTAATCAGTGAAAAGTTTTGATTGACAGTCCTAAAAATAAATACAAATAGATAAGTAGCTGCTGGTTGTTGCAATGTGGACCTGTGTGTGTCTGTGTGTGTATATGTGTGTGTGGTAGATCAGGAGAAGTAGGTCACCCCACAGCCGGAAAATTATGCAATGCAGTAAGAATGTGCCTTTAGCTGAAAGGGAGCTGTGAGAGAGAAATAGTAGCTCTCACATTAATAACAGAGGGAAGGGTAACAACTGATCCGGCAAGCTAATAGATGACAGAGACAAGCTGGGCTGATCTATTCATATATCACACAATCGACCAAATCTGCCTGTGCCATTAAAATACTATCAGCACAAATGTGAGAATTCGTGTAAATGGACATGCAGGTTTCAAAGACCAAGGTGAGGTGTTGACATTAAATACGGGGCAGTATTTTGTAGGTGACTGTAGTTCTCCAGCCAAGATTGTGAAAGCACAAAGGCAGCTGAAGTGGGTCTCTGCACCATTCCCATGGCAACTGATCACATGGCTTCTGGGAAAAACCAACGAGGACTGTGTGTTGTTTCATTATGATATAAGTGTGCTGTTTTTCTTTCTCTCCTCCTCGTCTCATGCATGCTCAGTGTGCATGGACGAAAGACCCCCATCCCTGCCCACCTGCAGTAATTGAGAATGTCATGGGCTTTTACTGGAATAGGGGAATAAAGATGTAGTATTGCTGATTAAAGTTATTTACGTGACATGAAAGCTGCATGTAATAATGAATAAGTGGATGGTTAGAACAGTGCTGACTGTTTCGAAGTAAGAACAACAGATTAGAGTTTAATTGAGAGAGGCCCCTCGAGAGTAAAAAATAAACAGCTGTCTTGAAGGCACACCAATTTATATCTATTTACCCAGTCACTCTCTAACCTAGCGTTTGTGATTGTGAACAGGTTATTTCAGGGCAATTACGTAATATGTAGGGCTGCACTCAACAAAAGATTTTTCTAGTCGATTAGTAGTCGTTTATTTAGGCGATTAGCCGACTAATCGCATGTTTTTATTAATAAACCATATAAATCAAAATAATGAGCCTTAATTGCCTACATAGCCTAATCAGTGCTCAAGCGCACGCATAAAGCTTGCCACAGCACACCGGCAAAAGTAATGATTATGAATGTGTCATGAAAAAACAGCAAGGAGACAGTCTGAACATTTTAAAAATTTATAGATAAACTAGTATTCTGTGTTTTCGGCTGCAGTGATGAAGTTGACGATGCTGACTTGTCATAATCTAAGAATATTTGTTTTCCATTTGAATCAGTTCATTTAAAAATGGACATTTCAAGCTTTCAATAGATGTATTTCTCATGTCTGTAAGGGAAGTTCACTGAGTTTTGGTTTATTTTTTGACACGCTCAAGTTCATAGAGACCGAGACAGCAGAAAGCGTGTCCTGTTGTTTTCTTTATTTTACAAAAACACAATGTTTGGTTGTTATAGTGAGTTTACACAAATAAAATTAGTATAAAAAACACTTGCATTAAGTTAAATGCAACACTTGCATTAAGTTAAATGCAAGTGATCGCACCGGCACCTCCATGTCATGCAGTAAGCGCGCTACTTCAGCTTCCACATTCGGCGCAAACACTTGGATATGCGCCTAATAATAGCGCACATTTATCTACGTTAACGTTAGACTGAGCAGCAATGTAAAGTTGCTGCTACTTACATGTTTCATGTGATATTTGAGGTCGGTGAATGATAGGCAGTGTCTACAAAGCGAACGTGCAAAGACTAAGTCAAACGGCCTTTACAAAAAAAGGTAAAACAACGATGTCGGACGATTTTGAAGTTGGAGGAGAAAATGAGATGGAGTTTTTCGCCCTACCGCGGTAATTTCACCTACGTCATGCATTGACCTTTCCAACGTGATTACGAAATGCGTGGCACAACGTATATAAAATTGTATTTTTTTTAGAAAATGACTGATCGTTATTATTATTATTCCTCAGCTGGGATCGTGTAGAGTCCTTTGAAGCTGCATTGAAACTGCAATTTGGACCTTCAACACGTTGTACCCTGGTGAAGTCCACTATATGGAGAAAAATCCTGGAATGTTTTTCTTCAAAAACCTTAATTTCTTTTCGACTGAAAGAAAGAAAGACATAAACATCTTGGATGACATGGGGATGAGTAAATTATCAGGAACCTATCCTTTAACACCCAGTTCACTAAAGGAATTATGCAAATTTGCTAACGGCATAAACAACCCCAAAAATTATGGTCAGATTAATTATTGTGGAATTCTCAAAGCAGCAGCAGATTGCTGCAATTTGGCATACTTTACTGGGGCTGTGCCGTAAAGGTGAAGGCACATTTACTGTTGCTCAGCGAAAATTTGCAGGTGAAATTGTTCCGCATGCAGATTCCGTTGGTCACACAAATTCAACTCCTTGACCAACAGAAAGCTGCTTGGTTTAAAAATGACTTCTGTGTGAGCTGTGCTTTATACATTTCAACGTTACTGACAATGGACTTTTTTTTTTGCGCACGTTTTCGCACCTTTACACTTGTGATCCAGACGCCTGAAGTGGGTATTTAAAATAAGTTTACATTACGCAAGCATAAAATACCGAAAACGCGCTTGACTATACAGCGTGTGTATATATGCCTAGTCTACATTGCTGTACATCATACGATAAGTGACTGCTGCCATGATTGCTAAAAATGTAACAAATATCTTTTAATAGCGCAAATTAATTGTGGCAGGTAAATAGCATGAATTTTGTGAAGACGTAATCTACAATAAGTCAAATTTACATAGAAAGGAGACATGTTTGTACTGAAAAGAATGACAATGGCTATGAAACTCTAATTGTGAAGCACTATTTCAGTGCAGTTTTGTTAAACTTTATTAAGAGTTTTGGTAAATAAATAAAATGCATGTTTTTGCGAAAAAATATGGTGTAATCTGAGTACTCCTTACATACACCCTAGAATGTTTCACAGTAATTTTGTTGTTATTATCTTGCTGGATGTCCTTTAGATAAATCTCAGATAAACGAATTGCATTACTGCCATTTTGAAATCAAAACAATGAATCATGTGTCTGAAATGTAAGTGTTCGCATGCTTACATATTAACTGTAATTCTGTTGAACTGCAAAACATATGGCATTGATGATTCAGTTGTGCAGAAAATTGTGTAAAGGATGATAACATCTGCCTGTAACTGAGTGTTTGGCTTTACTTCTTGCAGTTTCTACCATAGAAGACCACCAGGAAATGTCCCAAAAAAGGCACATTTATAACTATTGCTGTAAGGTTACTAGAAAAGGGACTAATCACTGTGTATATTCTTTATCATGTGCAGTTTTATAATTGATTAATAGTTGTTGAATAAGACCCATAAGAGAAATTAAAATTCTGCAACAATAGAGTCATTTCCCAAACACTCACCCGTCTGCCACTGGCTGACCAAATAGGCCCAAATTCAAACCATTGGTTGAGCCAATGTTGGCATTTCAGGCTGGTCGGGATGTTAAAACATAGCAAAAGCCACCGTGCTACAGGATTTAACCTATGTTTGGCTTACTTATACTATAGCTTTAATACGATATCTGAGAATATACACTTGAGCTTTATTAGACAGAGCCACTTTGGGTCTATACTTAAAGCTATACTCTCTTCTTCTCCAAGTTCTCCTCAAATCTGTTTCATGTAGTCTGACATGTAGTACAGCAGATACATTTGGTATACATAGCAGCATCATCTTTATGCCACAGAGCTCCAAACTGCAGTTTTCATTACCGCAGGATACTACACACACACACACACATATACGCTGACACACTGTGCCCCAGTAGGTTTGCTTTGATAACAGCAAGGGCTTGACTTAGTTGCCATGCCAACAGGACAGAACAAAGACAGTAGCCATAATGATAGCAGCAATAGGAGATATGAGAATCACAGCTTCTTACATTAATATTCACTGCCGTGATACAAATTACACACATAAAACCTAATTTTCTGGGTTATATAAAGGGTCTTTTTTTGGCATTAGTAATAATGAATAAATAACATGCATATTCAATCATTCATTGCATTTGCCGTCAACAACCTGAAATGCTGTGCGCATTTAATAAATGCTTTTTCTTTTCTTTTTTTTTCTCAAAGAATTTGATCACCTATTTCCATTTCTGTGTGGTTATTAGTGATGTACTATTACAACTGCACATACTTAGATGGAATTAAACAAACCCTTAAGTATTAAACATCAGTGAGGATGCGGATTGATAAGGAGAGGCATGCTTTTATTTTTATAAGTGATCACTGATCAGACTTATATAGATGATAAAATCCAATAGACTTAGACTGAGGGAAGGACCTGAGCCTTTTCTAGGCACCACAATATAACAGACACATGGTTCAGGGTTTTTTGGATCAGTTGGCAACAACTACCATGCAGAACATCCTAGCAACATGCCACAAAACAGCTCAGAACATTTGGAAACATCTGCATTTATTTCTAGAAAAGTAGAATTTAGACAGGAAATTGGCAGTAAGAGAATTTGTTTAAAACATTTTACAGTCTAGTTCACTTTAACATTTCTTAAGCTTTATTATTATTCTCTTTCTATTTATTGAGAAGAATTTATTAGTGACCCTAGCCAAGCCCACACCCAACCAACCACCAGCTAACAGCGAATGTTCTCAGATCTTTAGCAAAGATTCTGGAAAGGTTCTCTCAAAGTTATGAACAAATGTTCTTCCAGTAACACTATTAGAACATTCGTTCAGAGTTATCGCCTTAGCTATACCCTAGAAACCATAATATCTTAACAGTGGCCTAGCGACCACCCAGAACACCCTAGCAACCAACTAAATGCCCTAGCAACCACCTAAACATCATTTCAGAGACCTGCCAGAACACCCTAGCAACACCCTAGAGACCATAATGTCTTAATGCCCTAGCAACCACTCAGCCAACCAACATCATATCCAACCAATATCATGCGGCCACCCATCTTAAAAATGCCCTAGAACACCCTAGCAAACAACTAAATGCCCTAGCAACCAACTAAACATCATATCAGAGACCTGCCAGAACACACTAGCAACACCCTAGAGACCATATCTTAACAGTGCCCTTACTACAACCCAGAACACCCTAGCAACCATCTAGCAACCAACCTGACTGCCCTAGCAACCACCCAAACATCTTAATAGCAACCGCTCAGAACACCCTAGCAACACCCTAGACACCACATTATCCTAACAATGCCTTAGCTACCCATCAGAACACCATAACAACTGCCTAGCAACTAACCAGAATGACCTAGCAACACCTTAGTGACATAATATCTTAACAATGCCCTAGCTGCCACCCAGAACACCCTAGCAACTGCCTAGCAACTAACTAGAATGTCCTAGCAACACCTTAGTGACAAAATATCTTAACAATGTCCTAGCTACCACCCAGAACACCCTAGAAACCGCCTAGCAACTAATTAGAATGTCCTAGTAACAACGTAGTGACATAATATCTTAACAATGCCCTAGCTACCACCCAGAATACCCTAGAAACCGCCTAGCAACTAATTAGAATGCCCTAGCAACAACGTAGTGACATAATATCTTAACAATGCCCTAGCTGCCATGCAGAACACCCTGGCAATCAACCAGAATGCCTTAGCAATTACCCAAACATCCTATCAGTGATTTTGCACAGACAAGCAGTTCATATCTAGCTGTTATTGTTACTGTATGTTGCAACTACATATCTAGAGGTTGCTATTCTCTCCTTGGACTATTGCCACTTTAATTCAATGTGTGGCTCTACTCTAAGACCCCTTTCTTGATGACACATTAGCACAGTCCCATCCTACTCTCCACATGATCCAGCTTTACATTTACCAGCCTGTGATCAGCACAGTTACACTCTGATAGTTCATTAATGCTAACATGTTTGGGCACACGGCTGCGGGACGCGACTGGATCTCTTAGGTGCGACAGGATGAGATCATATCCATATCGGATCATATGGACTGAGCTCAGATTGCGCTATAAAGTCTTTGCATGTGTCAAATCAGCGGGCGATTTTTAGCTGCTCTATGTGGTTGGGAGTCTGGTGGGATTTGTAGATAGTGGCTCTCTCCTGCTCTAGGCTGGAAGACTGCAGGCAGGATGAGTAAAGACAGGACTAAACGGATTGATCCTATCTTCCCCACCCCCACTCCATCTCTTCCTACAACATACTCCCCTGTTCCTTTCAGTCTGGAATGATTGATTAATCCCTTCGATTAAAGACCCCCGCGGAGCTCCATTATCTGTAGCAGGTACGATTTCAGCACTTCACGAGAATTTCGTAGATTACACCAATTAAGCAACACACCCTAGAGATTTATCGCTCGTTCTCTTGGGTACACCATGCAGCCAATACAATGTAATTTATTCTAAGTGAATGTGTAATATAAGGTTAGCAAGGCTCCCCCTCCTGATGCAGCAAGGCAGACGACTGGACCTGATTGAGTCAGTCATATAGATTGAGACAGACTCCCCTTGAGAAACACAGTGGCCGCCCCATATATACTAAATTCAATACATACTGTACAATTTCCAGCTCAACTTTAGTGTGGTTCATTCTTCAAATCACAAAGCTAGAAAAAAGCCAGGCTACAGACGGTTAAAGACATGATTAAATTAGTGTGATGTTGGCAGGTAAAGAGATTCTACTTGAATGATGTTTTTGTTACTATCTTTGATGACTGTATAACTACAGTGCTTTCACATGGCCCATTTTTCAAAAGCTTTGCTCTCTTTCAATGTTAGAACTAGCTGTATCAATCTTAAATTTGTAGCTTTTAAAAACTGGAAGGCCAATGCCAAGGGAACGTGGAGATAAATAAAGATAGACAGAAGAAAGAGAATGTAAACATGAACTTCAATAGGTTTCTGTGTGAACAGAGCCACCTAATGGCTGAATGTATATGTACATCCTGTACACATTTAGTGACCAAACCGAGCCACAGTACCAATACTTCAGGAAAATCAGCCGATTGATGGCTTATTAATAGTGTAAGAAAAATCTCAAATAATACAAAATTACATAAGGCAAGCAATATTAAAATATTAAAATGTATATTTTAGTTCATTTAGTTCATTATAAAGGCCAATGTGTAAAATACTGGTCTCAGTCAAATTGATAAACATCTGTGCATATCATTCACCAAGCAAAGACACAATGAAATGCACATAAAAAGAAGTCACTTAAAAGGATAGTTTACCCAAAAATGAAAGTTATCTCACCATTTACTCACCCTCATGTTTTCCAAATCTGTAGGGCATTTTCTGTGGAACACAAAAGAAGATATAAAAAAATATGGCAAGGAAAGTTATCAGAATGTCTTAGCCTTTACCTAAACATGCTTTTAGTGATTTTCCACAGGCGCATTAGTACATTTTTAACATATGTTATTGTGTTGATATTTCGCAGAAAAAAAATGACCAAAACTAGCCCTTTTCTTTTTATTTGAACTTCACTTGGATTGGATTTCATGGAAAAAACTGTATGCTCACATAGACATATGAATGACATAAACAGACTTCATCCATAAACACTCTAGTTTATTATAATTCATCTCATTCCTGTTCATTCATTTTTGCAAACATGTGACTGTCCTTGGAAATGGTAAAAAAAAACACAAAAACACACCTCTCCAGACATCAAGGCCAAATGTAAGGATTTGATGAAGTCCCTGTGCAGATGTGTATTTTTGTTGTTGTAGACTATTGTTCAGAAGTGAAGTCTGTGGCTCCCAGAGCTGCTGCTTTCACTCTATCAGAACTGACGGAAGTGTTACATACTTCCTTCAATTCTTTCCTCCTGGGACCAACACAAAGTGCTCCGTCAGAGAACAACACCACACTGCAAGAAAGATACATGAAAAGACCTATGAGAGAACAGGGGTAAGGTGATTTTTCCTATTCAGTCTTTTCCCTCTTTCACTCACGTCTCTAAAATCTTGAAAAATTCGCTTTTTGCACTGTTTTTCAATATTTGATTTTCACCTTTTTGATGCTTTGAACTTTCAAGTCAATCCAGAGGATATTGCAAGTTGACTGATCATTTCACGAGTTCACCCTTACATATGATCGGATATAGTAAAAGCATGCAAATTTGGCATGCTGTCCGAGGGGAGGGCTCCAAGCTCGGAATCTGGCCTGAACCCAGAGTACTCTCCCCATCCCTGGTTGGGATAGGAAATAGTTAAAAGTGAGGAGTTGGGGTGGTGGAGGGATACTGGAAAACTGTTGTGGGATAGAGGTAGGTTAGCGATATATATATATATATATATACACACACACACCTTCTCTCGTGCTAATTAGGTTGATTATTTGAATGTGCTTCTCCCAAACTTTGTTAATAAAACATAATTTATATTTAAGTTTATTTTGCTAAATTGAGATATTGGTGTTGTAGGAATGAGTAAAAAACAAATACAAAAAAGAAGGAAAAGAGTATGTGCAACTCAAGGTCTCTAACACTAGATGGCAGCCTAGTTCAGCAATCCTGATGACATATTCAGCGTATGAGTGAAAAACATGATCATTCTGCCTAAACGATCTCCATAAATAGTAGTTTATCAAAAAATATACCATGAAAAAAAAAAAAATATATATTATATTATATTATATTATATATATATATATATATCTTAATCTCTCATCTCCATTACCTTTTAGTGTCTTAGTTACAGCATTTAATTATTTTCCTTCTATAGGTCAAATGTCTAAAAATCAATTATAATTCTAGTTTTATATAGTTACAGTTTTATATTTTTTTAATGTAAAAGGTGATGTAAAAGTGACCTAGAAGACCATATGACCTAGAAGACAACTTAATAAAACATAAATTAACATAAATTCAGCATACTTAAGTACAGGTATATTGACAAGCATTTTACGTTTTAAAATAACTGTTTTCTATTTTAATCTATTTTAAAATGTAATTTATAGTGGTTATCGCAAAGCTGAATTACTCCAGTCTTCAGTGTCACATGATCCTTCAGAAATCATTCTAATATGCTGATTTGCTTCTCAAGAAACATTTCTTATTATTATCAATGTTGATAACATTAATGTGCTTTCTGGAAACCGTGACACTTTTTTCAGGATTCTTTGATGAATAAAAACTTCAAAAGAATAGCATTTATTTGAAATAGACTGTCTTTTTCGGTCACTTTTGATCAATTTCACAAGTCCTTATACTGTATAAAAGTATTAATTTGGTTATTACAGTGTAATTATACATTTAAGTACTGAGTAATAATAATTAACTACATGAACTTACTATAGGGTTGGGTTAAGAAAAAAAAAAAAATTTGAATGGTAGTGTACTACTATAATTCCATTTTTTTTTTTTTTCTTTGATATACCTTGAAGTATCATGTCAATACTATAGTATTTGAATATGGCAATCATTCAGTACCATGGTATTATATATCAGAGAATCATAGTCTTACCATCTAATACCATAGTATCATGGCTATCAGTGGGTCTATGTTCACATACAGACATTAGTTGACTAATTTTAAGCATGAGAGAGCAAGTGAGTCTATTGTGCCTGTCACTCTTGTTGCACCAGCAGTTATCTGAAACATTTTGAGCACACAGGCTTACACTCAGAGTTAGCACGTCTCTCTCACTAATAGTGCTCCTCACAAACCGGCTTAACTAATAGAACATCTGCAGAAAAGTTTAAACTGCCACCAACAGACACAATCGCCTGCTGGGAATGGGATTATCGGCCAGGTAATCCAGAAGGAACAAAGACACCTGACGGTAGGCACGATTTATGTTTGTCAAACACAGTTTGGTTCGATTCATGATATCAATGCTTTTTCTAGGATGAGTTGTTAGTTAGACTTTTGACTTTCTTTTAACATCTATAAATGGATTTGCTTTAGTGGGTGGCAGTTTGTTTGAGGGGCAATAACAGTTAGCCGGTTACAGAAAAGGAAAAAAAAAAAAAAAGAGAGAGAGAGAGAAAAAATAATGCACTTGAGTAAACATCCACAGAAATTGAACTTCTAGCCTCGAGACACTGACGCGTTATCCTTTTCATTTGTAAGTCGTGTCTTGTTTGTTGATCAAACTTTATCGAGTCTTTGAAAACAGCTGCGATTGCTTGACTATTACAGCAGACCCTTTGAGCAATCCATGTCTTCTCTTTATTTAATAAAATTACCACCAAAAAATCCAAACATACTAGTTTATCATATAAAACAGATGACTCTTTGCTGTTACGTTGATGTATTTGTGTGTAGTTGATCGTTTATCATCCAGCTGTAGCAGCAGGGTATGTGAATTCCTACCCTGACCTCGTGACATGTATTTGGTGAAGGCCCACTGACTGACCTTCAGCAAGAGCCTGCAGCCTCTCTGGTGCCGCTGTTTTCAGCTACCATATCAGATCCCAAGCCAGCAGGCAGCAAAGCCACGTCCCATTAGCACTTCGCACACATGGGAGACAGAGATGCACGCTGAGGGGTGTGTCAGGGCTAAGTCATGCATTCTAATCAATGGCTGTGAATCAATGTAACTTTAAAGACAACAGATGCACCATGGGAGCAGATTTGGATGACCCTGGCAAAGTTAAGGGATTACTGAATAATACCAATATAACAATTGTAGTTATATGTAGTGATGAAATAGTTAGACAGACAGACAGACGATAGATAGATCAGAACATCAGAACAGACAGAACATTAGAATGAAAGACAGACAGACAGAACATTAGAACGAAAGACAGACAGAACATTAGAACAGACAGAACATTAGAACGAAAGACAGACAGAACATTAGAACAGACAGAACATTAGAACGAAAGACAGACAGAAAATTAGAGCAACAGACAGACAGAACATTAGAACAGACAGAGCATTAGAATGACAGACAGACAGAACATTAGAACAGAGACAGAACAACATTAGAACAGACAGAACATCAGAACGAAAGACAGAACATTAGAATGACAGACAGACAGAACATTAGAACGAAAGACAGACAGACAAAAAATTAGAACGACAGACAGAACATTAGAACAGACAGACAAAATTAGAACAGACAGAACATTAGAGCGACAGACAGAACATTAGAACAGACAGAACGTTAGAATGACAGACAGAACACAAAACAAAAGACAGACCGACAGACAGACAGACAGATAGATAACAAAACAATGGATAGAGCAACAGACAGACAGAACAAAGAAAAATTTGTGCACTTGTATAGTTTGATATTAAAATGTCCCTCATTCCATTGTGGAACAGGCTCACAGTGTGCTGCATCTTCAAGTGGTGCAAACACCCAATATTGTGACCTTACCGTCCTCATCATAATAAAAAGTCACGCTGTGATCAGCTAAGCAAATTTAAATAAGCAGAGCCTTTTATTACAGCCAGTGCTTTGTCTGGATGGGCACAGGCAGCTTTGAAGTGCCAGCTGATGCCAAGCATCTCTGCTCACACAAAACGGCAGCTCATTCCCACACTTTGCTGCTTTATGTGGTTTGGGAAACATCTGGGGATAAAGTCCATCTGTAAACATCTGAACAAGGTTAAACAAGAACAAATAACCCTCGACTTGTTGACTCAAAGTTATTTTCTACAGTCACAGCAATGTCAAGGATCTTTGACAAATGACATTGTTTGACCATGCAACATGGGGCTTTCAACATCACAAGCTCAACTGATATTGTTTTGCTTGAAGCTGGCACTGTTATTGAGTTTTAAGCCGTGTAATTTTCCATACCCCAGTGCATTTGCGAGCTAAAACGGAGACCCATTGATCAACAGAATGCTATAATTATTTTGACCTTGGGCCAAAATGTTGGAACATAAAAAGCTAAGTGTGTACTCAGTCAGAAATTTCCACCTGACTCAGCCAGGATTTGTCAGTAGAGGTCCTCTAGGCATTGACACGCTACTCTTTGCAGCATGTATATAGCTAGTTATGGAAGTTTCCAGATTCTGACAGCACCAGAAAGCCCAGCATGACACCTAACATACTATGACTTCCCAGAAATTCTATGGGTTCTTATGAGACAGCAAGTGCACAGGCTCATTTATTCATCTTAGGTTACATGATCTGCGGGGGACGGGTGTTTCTGCCCCCCTAGAGAAACACCCTACAACCTGCACAAAGCAGTTGAGCATTCTTCACAACTTGTATGCACTTCTCGCCTGCTATTGTTTGTGCAGACATGAGGAGAATTTTTTTAATAACACACAGATGGCTACAGGGTTACCTTCACCCGATGCGATGAAGTGACCTTTACTGGGGTTGAAATGTTTTTGAATGAAGAGTGACTGCTAAAATAAACAGGGTCGTTACATAACGTGATATAGTCCGCTTGGCTGATGTGAAACACAATGGTTTAGTGATGTTATGAAGTGTTTTTTGTTCATACGTGTGGCTGCAACAATGATTCAGAAGGGGTTATGAACCTTTTGTGTGTTTGACATGTCAGCTGTAAGCTCATGGATGTTTACACAAGGTTTTCACACTTTGGCATCTCTCTTATGACTGTTATGCAGACATTGTACATTGAACAGTACATTGAAACAGGGTAACAAACATTACAAAAAGTGTATTGTGTTGATGTTAGTCTGTTAGCATGTTCCATGAATGTAAAATATACCTGGCAAAAAAGAGATGCTTTTTGTGTGTCATTTTCAGTAAGTACATACTTCTATTTCAGTCTGTTCTTTATCATATTGCTTTGGAAGATTTGGAATACTGCGCCCAAGTCACATGGACAGCTTTTATGGTGCTTTTTTGTCCTTTTTGGACAGTAACAGCCCCAAAAAGAGCAGCTCAGACATACTTCAAAATATCTTCTTTTGTTTTCTACAGAAGAACTAACATCATTCAAGTTTGGAACAAAGTGAGGGATATGACAGAATTTTAAATTTTAGGGTGAACTCTCTCTTTTTCTGTTTTACACTGTCAGTTAATGGCTGATCAAAAGGATTGGTCTCACTAAACCAGCTTTTACATTATAAAAACTCTCTAAAGTCCAAATAGGGCCAGAGGACAAACAGGACATCCACTACAGCAGAGAAAAGTTGGAGCCTCATTTTAAGATAACATTGGGATTTTGGCAGCTACATGTACAAAAGTTCTGTACACACAATGTTTCTGTAACTAATGCAAGACTTTGAAAAGCTGGTGACAGTTAAATGTGATGATTCTATTTTAGGCTTTAGCTTGATTGTTCAGAAAAAGAGCAACTAATGGAGGGAATGTGTTTTTTGACTGTAGGCGAACTCTGATTACACTAATCAGCATGTGTTCTGACACGTATCAAATCAGAAAATCAAATCTCTGAAATCTGTTAAGTGAAAGGTGCACTTAGTATTTTATTATTAAAAATCCATATTACTTTTAGATTTAAAAAAAAAAAAAAAAGTTTTATTTTACATGGTGCAGGCTGCTTCATAGAGGCTGACAAGTATAGATCAAATGACCAAATTTCTGACCAGAATTCTTGACCAAATGACCAAAAATTTGGGTTGTCAATTTAACATGTTCATATAGTATTAATTAGCCTATAAATAGAGATGCACCGATCGATCGGCCAGGGATCGAGCCGGCCCATTTTGTTGCCAGCGGCACAGACAATAACGTCAGCTGCGCATTCTCGCTCTCTTCTCTCCGATATCAAAGTCGCACCCACCTCTCACTCACTCGTTTCATTCGCTCCAGTTAAATACGGCTTGCATTGTGCGCGCACTGATCTTTAAAAGTGGCGCGCACATAAGCCGCCTCTGAGTTTCAAGCAGCTTGTGAGTCGCAAGTACCAAAATGAATGGCTTGCTGCGCTTAAACGGTCAAACACCAGTGTTGGGGGTAACGCATTACAAGTAACTTGAGTTATGAAATCAGATTACTTTTCCAAGTAACTAGTAAAGTAACACATTACTTTTTTTCAATTTACAACAAAATATCTCAGTTACTTTTTCACATTTATTGACAGCTCTCCTGTCCCCATGTTGAGAGGAATAAAGCACAGAGGTGTTGTGTTCGCTGTGTGAACTTGATGGTTATTGTAGTTCTAGACTAAATGTGAATATGCATTTACTCATCTCACTTGCACGAAAACATTCAGTATTCCTCAAAATAAATAAAAACAGTGAAATGCAATCTCAGAATTTTATCCAAACCTGTAATAAACTATATTAAATTACACAAATATACTTTATGTATTTAATCTCACTTTATTAACCAATGTCTTTGCTGCTGACCATCAGTTATCCAATTCAACCATACTAATAAGCAAAAATTACTTTATATTAAATTTAGAAATAAGAGTGTTCATCTTCCATCTCCTGTATCCTATTCTTACTTAATCCAGAATAGCAGCACAGCTGAAAGGTTTGTTTGAGCTGCGCCCTCTACTGTACAGGCGTAAAAATGCATTTCCTTCAGCCTGTGGCTTATTCATTTCACTTTTGGTGTGAAAGAGCCTTTACATTTATCAAAAATAGAACTTTTTTTTTGTTGTTATTAAAAAACAAACAAGCAAGCCCAGCCCAGGTGAGAAAAAGTAACACAAAAGTAATGTAACACATTCCTTTTCATAAAAAGTAACTAAGTAATGCAATTAGTTACTTTTTTAGGGAGTAACGCAATATTGTAATGCATTACTTTTAAAAGTAACTTTCCCCAACACTGTCAAACACACACAAAATTATGTCAAAATGCCCTTCTTGGCAAGTATCCAGTTAAACACAGTCAGTTTTGGAATTAAATTAGTTGAGAAAGATAGCGCAAGTTGTGTAAATATTTTGGATCCATGCATAAACTCTTAAAGGGACAGCAGTCTAATATTCCTGCTGCTGTCTGTCATGTTAATCAATGAGCAAAAGACAAAGAAAGTCACTCTGCTCTTGATTGAATAACTTTTGTAACTATTAGTAAGCATCAATCTGTATTTAACTGAAGACTAAGAAGACTATCCAGTGTTATTTGATTACTTTAATTTCTGTAGTATTCCTTACCTGAATATACTGTATACCCACCTGAAAAACTTAAAGCCATGTTTATTTCATATCTCTCTTTATTATATTGCATTTATTTGTGTTATTGTTTGAAACTCTGCAACTGCAAAAATCATAATGCATAAAATAATGCATTTAGATCAATGCTTTCTGGACTATATAAAAATTCTCTAATATTTTTGTTAACAACGCTCAAAAGTTTGGGGCCAGTAAGATTTTTTTTTTTTTGTTTGTTTTTTTAAAGAAATCATTATTCAGCAAGGATGCATTACTTTTATTGTCAACTTTTGATGCTTTACTCATCTGCCACAATACTGTCTTCAAATGTGTTCTTTTTGAGGCATTATAAAACAAATATTGATATATGCAATTAATTATGATTAAATTGATTACTTAATCAGTATATCAATTAATTCACAGTCCTAGTAAAAATGTTTGCATATATGTTACAACCACATCTGAGTGTAACACTGTAATTGAGTGCAAAACAGATGTTCTATCTGTTCCTGGTTTTGTTCAAATTTAGCAGCATGACTTGTTTCCTGTGCTCATGTCGAGAGCCCTGCTCTGTGATTTATCCCTGTTGTTTAGGTGTCATTACCCTGCGGCTGTGGCTGTCTCACTGGGCCTGACTGAGTGTGATTAACAGTCTGCTGACTGGATCTCTGACCAGTGGCAGAGCTGGAGGAAAACAGCAAGTTTTACATTCACCAATTGATGGCTGCTGTCGAGAGCACTCCGCTTTCTCACTCGAAACGGTATTGACAAACGGACGGGCTACGCTCTCCCTGAGAGTGGCATGTCAATCTCTCACGGCCAGTCAGTCTGCTTTGTTAAATAATCTACTGGCACATGCCCGGCCACATGTTATGGCTGATGCTGAATGCGACGGTTGCCATACCTGCCGGGGAAGCCTTTGTGATTTCAGGTATTTCTAAACGCAGCGCAACAGACAAACAGCTTGAAATACAGACGAAGGATTTATAGTCTTAATGTGGAAAAAGGAAATTAGCTTTGCTGCCCACTCTCTCAATGCTGAGCAAATATTTGCAACCTGACCTGAAGCTGATGTCTTTGGTGGTAGGTAGAGTGTGGTGTAATCATCTATGATGAATTTTATTTGCTAAGCAAGCAGGGAGAACAGAATAAAACACAGAATGTACAACGTGGGCACCACCATTTGCTCTTGATGTACTGATTCTGTGTGAGGACCATTGATTCATCTATTAACACACTTGGTGTGAGAGATGATGTGAGAACTTTGTGCATTTAAGAACTTGGAAAAAGATTAGATAGTATTTCTTGACCTGATAGCATAATTACTCATAGGAAAGAGCTTTGGTGTTTCTTCAAAAAAAATGACAAAGCCTTTTTAAGAAATGGCAAAGATTTAAAATCTATAGCAAGATTGAGCGGTCATACAGACTCTCTGATCTTTGCAAAACTCTTTTGGGACATTTTCCGTTTTGAAGTTTGAGGTTGGTAAGTTTTTTTTTTTTTTTTTTTTTTATGTTTCTATTTGAATACATTTTAAAATGTAACTTATTTCTGATGGCAAAGCTGAATTTTCAGCAGCCATTACTCCAGTCTTCATAGTATTTTCAGAGCATTTATTTGAAAAAAAGAGCATTTATTTATTTTGAAACATTGTAAAAGTGTTTATGATCACTTTTGTTCTATTTAATGCATCCTTTCTGAGAAAAAAAAAAAAAATAGTATTATTTATTTATTTATTTTTAAATTGCTGATCCCAAACATTTGAAAGTGTCAGGTTAATGCTCAGTTTGTTTGTGTTTTAAGGTACGTTTACACGACAACAATGTACCAAAAAATGGAAAAGTTTTTCCTTTGTGTTTTTTTCGCGTACAGACGACAACTTTGTCAAAATGATCCTCATTCACACGGATCCGCGAAAACGACTAAAAACGCTGTGTTATGCATGCCAGGCCAGTAGATGCCGATGTCACTTTGTAAAGAAACACTACACACCTATAGACTGAACACATAATGCACATCACAGTTTTCACAAATTTGCGTTTCTGTAGTTTACACAGAGACTATAACGGTACAGTTTTCAAAAACTAGCACTTTGAAACCAGTTTTCAAAAAATTGCGTTTTTAACGCTGTTGTCATGTAAATGAATGACCAAAACTTATAAAAAGTTTCTGTTTTTAGTTGAAAATGGTGTCCTGTAAATGGCCCCTTAGATTTGCTTTTCCCTGTCCCCTATTTAGTTCTGAGACACTGCTTATGATTTATGGGGATTAAAAAAAAATGAGTCGTTGGATTTTTATTATTATAGGGTGGTTGTGTACACACACTGCCAACACACATTTATGTCTAAACACCATGCAAAAGTGAATTTTGCATAATAGGTCCCCTTTAATAAAAGGCACATTCAAATAATTACACTTATCACAGTGTTCATCTAAATTCTGCTCGTCTTGAATCAAGATCCTAAAATAGCATCCAGCTGGTGTCACACTTGAAATACCACGTTCCTAAAGTGAGTAAGGCAGTTACTTGGATGTGTTTACTGGGGTAATAAATGTTATCATCTAGACACCATCTTTTCAACACGCAGCTCTACAAATGACCCGTTTGCCCTGTCGTGACACACAATAACAATGAAGCCAAGTGAAGACACAGTTTCTATTTTGTTCTTTCAACCTCAACCACACTTCTCAACCAATATTTACAACCCAACAGATAGTTCAGCAGAACTCGCTCGTCAAACACGCCCACCGGCACCGGATTCCAGACCCCCTCCTTCTTCGCACTCATACTTTTAAAGCTAATCGTGGAGGCGATGGCTGTAAATTTCACACTGTAAAATGTGAAGCATGTCTCTGTATTGCTGTTGTGATGTCAGACTCCAGCTGCCGTGGAGCCTTGAAAGAGACGTTGACCTTCCAACACCAAAGTCTTCAGGATACACACCCCGTTCACACACAAGGCAGGAATATCCTGTTGCTCAGACTTTAAATTTCAATGCTAACACACCTAATACTGAAAAGTGCATTGAACTGACATTTGTTCCCTATCAATGGAGAAATATGGTACTGTATGAGACTTACATTCATCATGTACTGTTGGCCATTTAATTAAAGTGGCACCTCCTATCTAGACTGCGCATTGCATTTTCATACATTAAACTGACCATTTTCACAGACTGTGACAAAGCATTTCCATAGTTATTAACACTGTAAATCTAGCAATCCTTATATTTTAGCTTTAAAAAAAAATGTAATCTACAAGTATAACATTTTTGTATAACAAATTTGGCATCTTTCTCTCCTTTCTTACAATATAATCAATCTCTCGATATTTATTTCCTCTTTTGTAAAGCCATAGAAATGCTTTATTGATTGTGGTCAATAAATGTTATAATTAATTTAATGTTAAAAAAAATAAATAAATAATAAATAATAAATTTATTAATTTTATAAAATTCAGCACATTTCTGGCAAACCCAATATTCCCAGTCTTTTAGTGAAACTGACCACAATTATTTATTTTTTTTTGTTAGCTTAATAAAGGAAACTTAAAAAAAAAAAAAAAAGTAATTTACATCAGTGAGAGTCAAACTATCTTTGTTAAAAGTTATTCTAAATTATGTATTATGCTGTCATATGTTGTCATCCGGGTTTTTCGGAGTCGACTCCAATTCCCGACTCCCACCATAGACTCCCGGAATCGACTCCACTTCAGGGTCAGCAATAAGATTGCCATCATTACACACTAAATGTAGGCTATTCTTTTTTTTGCGACATGAAGCCTAAAACTACCCTTATTAAAACAATACATTTATAGCATCCAGTTTAGAGATGACATTTGAAATGATGTGTCACCATTGTTTCCTAGTTGTTGCCAATACCCCTTAATTTTAAAGAAGGAAAATTCATGAGAAAAAGCCTTGGTTGAATATTATTTTATAGTTAAATAAATGAGAGAGAAGGTAATATATTCTTTAATGAATTCATCTAAATGGTCAGATGATGGTGATATGCACATTGTCATCTCTTGTAATAGGGCAAAAAAAGCTGCTTAGAAAAGGAAAGTTCAAGATACTAAAATAATATTTAGTCTAAATATATACAATAATGTACACGTATTAATGTGTTTATTCTTGTTGGCAGTTTTCTTAAAATTATGATTAGTTTAACGATTATGAACAAATTAGAAGTATATAACTACTACCTAATTGGCTGTTAATTTATTGTAAATAAGCTACATGCAGGATAAAACTTTGTGACTGTGATAATGTTTCTGCAACAGCTCCTGCTCTCTGGTGGATGAGTGAGCGATTTCAGACACAGCAAATGAGTCGACAATGAGAGTAGATTCCTGTGCTGGTGTTGACTTGGACACAAGGGCTATTAAGGGGGTACTTGCGCGTTTGACCCCCCAAAGTCTGATTCATTTGACTAGTGTGATCGCTCCGTACCGTGCCCGGGCACGGTTCGTTTAACCGTCCCTGGCCTGCTTGGGCTAGAGCACGGTTCAGTTGGGCTTGAGTATGGTACGCATATAGTGTGAGCACTAACCACGCCAGAGCATGGAACAACTACTACTTTTGTGTGCGCTACTGTCATCATTACGACAGCAAACATCTTCTATTACTACTTGGATAGTACACTTTTTAATTAATTTAATTAAATCGAGTATATTTAGGTTTATAACAGGTCTGGTTCTTACCTTATTGATGAACAGGAATTATAGTTTGCGAGTAAAGCTGCAAATTCCCCCATTAACTTCAGATAAACGTAATGATAAATCTATTAGGCAGTCTATTACCGAAAGTGCTTTTCGTCCTGTTTTCAACGAAACAAAAAGTTGCATCGTAAATGATGTAAGTGTGCTCCGGAACGTTAAGTGCAATGTGGGTGCAGGTCAGGGCACGGTACAAGGCAACCGTGCCTAGTGTGGGTACACCTTAAGAGTTGAGGAATCGACTCTTTTGGAGTCGACTCCCAAACACTAGTCATTCCCTTAAAGTTACCAGCCAACCCCGATGAAAAATCCAGCTAAAACCAGCCTAAGCTGGTCAGGCTGGTTTTAGCTGGTCTCCCAGCCTGGTCATAGCTGGTTTTAGAGGGGTTTTGGTTAGCTAGGTGACTGGGAGGCTGGGAGACCAGCTTAAACCAGCTAAACACCAGCTAACCCAGGGTGGGAGGCCAGCTAAAACCAGCTACTTCCAGCTTAAACCAGCTAAGACCAGCCAACCAGCTTAGGCTGGTTTTAGCTTGATTTTTCAGCAGGGAACTAGCTGATAATAGATTTATTTACTTGCCACACCAACTTTAACTCACGTTGGCATTGGTGGGTGTTAATTTTGGATGCTTAATACAGCAATCAATTATACAGCAGAGATATCCAAATCATATTCGGTGTCTCCAAGACAATCAGCATTAACATCTACAACGTCAATTTCTGGCACTCTTTATTGGACTTGAAGCGCTGGTATTTCTCTGATGATCTATGATGAGGGTTGAATGTACAATTAAAACTACAACAACTGTGGCCGCTATCCAATACAGTACAATTATGTGATGTGTCATGCCAGAAGACCCAATACTAATTTCCGAGAAAGGCACTCTCCAAATAAACCTTATTTACCTCTGAACAGTTTTATTGACCCCATATAAAACATCTTTATATCCCTGGTAGTTCTTAATGTAAATGGTGAGGGAATTTCCTCAGGAGCCATTTGTATGTAGTAAATTATTCATTCAGCTTTATAAATAGACTTGGGTGCTTTGGATAGTCACCAAATCTTGTTTTAGCAAGCAACACTTGTTATCTTGAAGTCTAGGTTTCTTATTGCAGCATTTTTGGATTCAGTTCACATATTTATGTCATAAACTTACACAGTTTGAGAAGTAGCGTGATGTTGTTCATTTTTTAGTTGGCTTCATCAATCACTCTTGTCACTATCTGCGACTATCTCTCCAGTTTGTCTGCATGCATTTGCATCTGATGTGCAAAATAAAGCATATTTATATCCCAATGTTCGAATTCTGGCCAGCAGCATTGAAAGATTCCAAAATAAAAATCTCATTAGAGTAATAGACCTGAAAATGCTCCATTAAAAGGTAATTATGTTTGCTTGATGAAAGCAGTAAATTAGCACAAAAAGAAACAGCTGTCAAGATTTGAAACTGAACAGAGTTTTCAGCACAAAAAGTGATCTATCCGACCCTGTAAACGGCCAGTGATTAACCAGCCATGAGTTTTTGGCATGTTTGGGTGACAATCCTTCTAACTAATTAAGTTTCTAAACATCAACACAGATAGGAGTGTGATTGATTTGCTAACTTTAAAATGTGTTTGATCCCTCCCAGAATGCACCATTAAAAGACATTTGATATTCCATAGGCCAATAAGTCATTATCGCAAAAAAAAAACAAAAACAAAAAAAAACGATCAGAACCCTGTACAAATCTGCCTAGCAACAAGAACATTGCAGTAATATTACAATAATATAATATTAATACTGAAGTCCAACAATCGATAACTGAAACGTTAGAAGACACTAGCTGCATTTATATGAAACAAATCAGCAGTCGGCAGTGTGATACGAGAGAAATGCTCCAGTTTCAGTTGCCTGCATGAACAGACATAAATGATATACAGCGTTGCCATGGACGAAGGTGAATATTTGATAAGTTCATTTGCAAAAAACGATAAACGCCACGTCCGTTTTAGCGAATCAGCGCACAGTATTCAGGTCAGGTGACAAGGCTGTGACAAGGTTATTATTACTTAATCAAAACAGCCCAACTGCAGTTTGATTGATATTACTTGGAATGCACAATAAAAAAAAAAAAAAAACATGATTTGTGAGAATTAATAAAAACAGAGTTATCTGTTTTTGCAAATGAACTCTTCATTTGGAAATATTAGACTGCTGAATGTCACAATCAGAAGAGTACTCCAGAGAGGTGTGTAATAGGAATTTAGACGATCCTGTCACACCACATATATACAAATATACATTTAGCTTGATATTATTTCACACCTTGTTACCCAGGTGAAAATACTCAATATTAGCTTAGGTTATTATTGTCTTTCCGATCTTAGTTTAACAATCGATGGCATATCTACAGTATCTACATGGCTTGGTGACTGACACATTGTTTCAGTCAGCTCTGAACATTTCATTTAGCTTGTCTTTAACCTTATCAGTGACGTCGTCCTTTGGAGTTTACCTCAGTTTTTATCATTAGAGCCATAATTTCATGCAACATTAGGTGTGTAATTGTGTGTTAAATAACAAGGGTGAACAGAGATCATATTGCTAATGAATGCAACATGGTTAATGATAGACAACAAACCCAAAAGCAACTCGGACAGTAACGCTCATTCTCTTAATGCTAATGAAGGAAGTTACGTCCTATATCCTGATGCAAGTCAAACATCTTAAAGATTTAGAAATAACTGTTTGAAATATGTTTTGTGTAAGGTGATAATGCTTAGATGTTTGCTGTAAATAGAGGAAAGTAATTGAATGAAGTGGATTAAACTCTGTTTTTAGTTCTCAGGTTGTTTAGCACTGAGACACCTGGGCATCATCCATACAGTTGTGATAATTATTTATCATTTTCATGTGTCAGGCCTCCAGAAGGCAGCATTAGTATGTCATTAAGCTAAAGACAGAGGAGCAGCCCACCCTGGAACAGCACATTCCCATATTACTCTACCATTGCTAAATGGCTTGAAAATATATTCAAATTTCAAAATATCAATATACCTAAAATTAAAACACAAAAAAGAAAAATCCTAAAATGTGTCGCATGGACTTGAATCACTGATTCTAATTTAAACTAATTCATTAGCAAACCAATTAATAAATAAATACTAAATGCTGGAAAAGCACCTGAATTATTGTTTTATTTTCTAAAACTGATTCATTAGTGAACCATTTAATAAATAAAAAATATGTAAACTAAATACATAATGTATATTTTTCTATAAAAATGAGCACTAAAATGCTTGATTCAGTTAATCATTTCCTGAACAAATTCCCCATACCTATAAATACAACTAAAATACAATGAAACAGTTGAAAAGTGTCATAAATAGCAGTGTTTGACTAAATATTGAAAAAAGAAATAATGCAACAGGGATTTCAGGAAATCAGTGAATCGTTTTATGAACAGATTAACTAGCATGAGGACCTGTTAGATTATTTCTTTAGCCTGTTTGTCTGTAAAACTCCACATGCAGTAAACAATGCTACATTGCTAGTTTTTGGAAGTAGCTTGTTACTAGAAAAACTTCTGTTTTGAAAACAGATAAACTATTGTCACACTGCTGAAAAATAAAAAAGGTACTTCTGCTCTCCAACACTGCTTGAGCCAGCCATGATTTTACTAATGCGGAGTATCAACAATGCCTCATAAATCACTGAAGTGACAATATGGGTTTAGTAAATCCCATCATGCGTGGCCACATTGGATGAACATTCCAGCTGTTTTGGGTGAATGCCAGATATCTGTGTTTTTTCGCAACAAAAAAGGCCCCTGTAAGGCGTTATGTACCCAGCTAAGGTGATCGGAAGGGCAAATACCAACAACTGTCCAGGACATACCAAGCTTTTTAAAGACAGCAATTCTATATTAAAAACACTAAATGTGGTTCTCCTGGTGCCATTTTGCCCTGGCATTTCTTGGCAGGTGTTTTATTGGGTGCAGTGGGGACAATGGGTTTCCTTGGGTCAGTGTTTCCTGTCTGCCTCAGCCTCATATCTAGTTCATCACTCCCCACCCTGCCCCACTCAGCATAGGAAAGAGTCAACATGCCCAAATATGATATGTGGCATATTCCCATCATTGACGTTTACAGCTCTCCACTGCAGGGCAGAGATTTGCTCACTGTTGCCTTTCAGACCTTCATTTGAGATAAAATGTTGCTGTGCACCTTTGTGGGCAGGGCAGACAGAGAGTGGAAATTGCTCACTCACTCAAGCTGAGAGCTCATAAAAACATACCAACATTTACCATAGTACTGCAATTTGTTTTGACATGGTACATTGGTAATATGTATGTTGTACAATGGCATTCTTTGAAGTACCCTGTAAATACATTGGTACATGAATTTAGTAATGATTGTCACACTTTATATTAAGTGTCTTTAACTACTCACAAACAAAAAAAAATAATAATAATAAAATACATGTACTTACTGTGTTAATGTTGTATTGCAAACCATTTTTCTGCTATTGAGCTGGGATACTGTTAAGGTTAAGGGTTTAATGGTATGGTTTGGTTTAGGGGTGGGATAAGGTATAAGGGAAGGGTCAACAGTGTAATTATAGACATAATTACAGAAATTAATTACAGCTGATAAAGATATTTAATATAAAGTGGGACCGTAATGATTGTATGCTACAACTAGTACAAGTAAATATTAAATAGTTCTAAGGGTAAACAAAAAGCTGTTCCAGGTCACACTGGAAACAAAACTATTGTGGATAAATAGCTTACACTTGCGCAAGTGATGATTTGAAAGTGTAAGTTGAAACTAGGGATGGGCATTTTTCCAAAATATTGTATTCAAATATTTGGCCTCGTAAAAAAACGAATATTCGAATATTCATTTATTTAAATGACGTTACGAGAAAGACGTTATTTTTTAATTCATCAAGATTTTGTAACCATTTCTGAACAAGCTTAATATTAGGCAATATACACAACAAGCTTACGTTATATCTTAAGGTTTTCTTTTAGTTAAAAAAGCATTAAACAATATGTGCAAACAAAAAATATAAAGAACAAAAGCATTTAAGCTCAAGCAGCGCGAACGGGAAAAACGCTAATAAAGCAGACAGCGCCAGTTATCGTACAGTGTGTACACAAGCGCCCTATAATGGTAAAAATCCACCCATTCCTCTTTTTTTAATCCCCATAAATCATAAGCAGTGTCTCAGAACAAGCCGTTTGCAGATTGTAGCTTTTGTGACATCGCAAATGCTTAGGCCCCGCCCATGACTGCTGACGAACTCTGTCCTATTAGCATAGACCTCGCCCACAGGGAGCTGTACACAGTCCGCCATGTTTATCTCCTCACCAGAGCAGCATTCAAGTAAGAAATTTATTCTTATTGAAGCTACCAAGTTATTCAATTAAGAGCAGTGAGTGATTTTCTGTTTTTATTTTGTTGTTTGATTCATATTAACAGCATATATAGCAGTAGGTACTGTATATTATGCTGTTTTCATTTTAATACACAAATATACACATGCGATTTCTTAACTTGCTGTTTACGTTCACAGATATAACCGACTGTGTTTATGTGAACTTTGTGTGTTTTTGACATAACCTTGTGTGTATTTGACAGTTTAAATGCAGTAACACGTGAAAGAGAACTTAGTTTGATACTCACAGGACGCGCCGTCTGACATCCAACTTTCTGTGCGCATGATGATGAAGTATTGCAATGTCACATGAGCGTGACCGCGATAGTAAACGTGACAGTTTTGTTAGTAAACGAGGCACGAGCTGTAAGCTCCGCCCTCTTCTGGAAAGCGGGGTGGGGAGCAGCAGCTCATTTGCATTTAAAGATACATGCATGAAAACAGCATCTGTCAGGTATTTTGAGTACTATAACATCAGCTCTTCACAAGCTCAGTTCTTCAAATCACATTTATATTTCCAGTTAAATGCTAGGTAGACTCTGGGTGATCTCACCACATTCGTCGACACACATGAGCCTGGACTGGATAGCATATGAGGGCAGGAGTGTGCAGTCAGTCAGTTGCAAACGTGTGGCCCAAAACACCTGTGTCTCCTTGATACTACAGGACTCTCCATCAACACCAATCAGCAATAGGGTGCAGGGGAGGAGGCGGCTTTAAACGGCGCTGCCTCTCTCTCACTCACTCTCTCCGACATGGCAGGAGGAAGGGATCAATGCCTTGAATGGTCCTCCTCTCCTTGCTCACTACTCTCATTATTATAGCCCATGAATAGTCAATAACAATTCAACAGCAGGAAACGAAGGATCAGATGCTTAGTTCTATGCCTGGTGCGAGTTATATTTATGGAGAACTGGTTCTAACCATGTGAGATGGACTTCTTTTGCTGCTGAGGATTATAGAAACTTTTCCTCTATTTGGATTCTCTTTTTGGACTTACTATGTTTATCACCAACAATGGAGCCATTTGTTTAATATTGCAGTTGTCAAATTTCACCAACTTGTGAGGAGGTGAAACTCAGTAGGGAACCCAGAACATTCTCTGAAGGCTGTTATAAAAATAAGACCTAGCTTTTCGTATCAGGAACAGTGTGCAGACGAACCGGTGTGGATTGAAGCACATGGTCGACTAAGAGTGTGTTTTTTTTGTCAGTTTGTCCCAGCAGTCTTTTGTGAGTGCTTCAGAGAGAGCTGCACACAGTGGAATAGCTGGGAGAATGTTTCTCTGGGCTGGAAGCAAAGGAGCTCAAGGAAGCGAGAGAAGGTAAAGTACAATGACTCCACTAACTAACTAGCTAGCTAAACCACTTATGACAGCATTATATTAGCCTATACAAGTCTCTATGAAGAAGCTGCATGTTTGATTTTATTTAAGTGCAGAGTGAAAAATATTATAAAAATAATTATAAAAACAGCTAAATTTTAATTATAAAAATATATTATATGCATATAATTTATAATATATTATAAATAAATAAATAATTTTATTTACTTAAAAATGTGTTAATGTTAAATAATATTAAATGCTTTCATGTTATGGCCAATAACCGATAATTGGCTGATCTAAAAATTTGTCTAAAAAAATGTGAAAAATAAAACAAAAACCTAAATGCTAAAATGCTACAGGTGTTAATAAAGTTTAATTACATATTAACTACAAGTGAACGTTGGCCGTCATGTCACAAAAGCAATATAAATGTAAAAGATGAAAAATGAACATGCACAATGAACATGACTGATACATTTACAACAACAATTATTATTATAATTTAATAATATCGGCTGCATCCCTAGAAAACATGCAACTTCTGAATAAAAATTACTCACATCATTTATAACCAAAGCATCGTTTACTTAATGCACAGAAATTCACCCACCATTATTAGCAGTTTTTTTTATTACATTTAACTTCTGTTTTGCACTAATTTAGCAGTTTAATTTAGTGTCAGAAAACATACATTTAAATAATCAAACTAATCATGGATTCTGACGTAAACTAATGACAGGAAGTGGGTTATGAGTTTGTAATGCTTTTGACCACTGTACTCACAGCAATTATCAAAAGGTCACTGATAAAGATAGGCAGGTTAGACAGCTTGCCTTCACACCCATGCATAATCTTCAAAAGCAATATGACCTGATTAAAGAATCATGAGCTAAATATTTGGAAAGGAACTAACTATGCATAGGTAATAGGACAGTAGCACGTATCTGTGTGTCATGGGCTAAGTTTTTGAAACCTAAATCAACCTAAAAATGATAAGGACTATTAAAATGATCCTTGATGCAATATTGTTGTATTAGGTTTGGCACGCACCATGTCTTCATTAATCCATGTGTATTTGTGTGTCTTGTGACTCTTATGTCACTCAAGCAGGACCATTTATCAGAAGATTCGTGAGTATGATATTTTGGAGAAGAGGAGGACGGTCACAGCGCTGAAGGCTGGAGAGGACAGAGCCATTCTCTTAGGCCTCAGCATGATCCTTTTCTCTGCCATGATGTACTTTGTGCTGGGCATCACAATGGTGCGCTCTTACTCAGACAGGTAAAAATGCCCAGACACCCTCACAGGAACAAAACTGTACAAAAATACACTAAAACCACAGAAAAAAAGGTGCACTCAGTAATTTCTCCCCATTCCAAAGCTGTATTGAAATGAATAGTAATTTTGAGAAATACATTTAAAATCATAATTTCTGCAATGGTAACAGTAACTACACTCTAAAGAAAGATGGTTCTCTGAAGTTTTTTTTTTTTTTCTCTTTCTTTCTTTCTTTTTTTTTTTTTTTTTTACACATAGTAACAGTTCTATTTATAACCGCATGACCCTGAAGAACCCTTTACATGCTGAAATGGTTCTTTGTGTTAAAGTTTAGGGTTCTTTTTCCCGCCTTTTTGTTTTTTAAATCTGTAACTGTCAAAGCCATATCATTACTGGGTTTTCTTTCTTAAAATGTCTGCACATTTTAACTTTCAAATTGTACCTGGTTTCTTACCAATCACCTTTAATCACACTACTGAGGTCCTACAGCACTTTCAAAGCATGGTTCTTTATGGAACATTATAAAAAGGGTTCTGTTTAGCACCAAAAAGGGTTCTGCTATTGTTATAAGCCGAAGAACCCTAAATTGCTACTGTTTAGAACCATTTTTCTTTAGAGTGCAAACTTTTGGGAAAAAAAAATATTGAGTACACCTTTAAATAATCTCTAAATTAAAGATTAAATATGCTACGCTCTTAAAAATAAAGGTTTTTATTAGCATTGATGGTTCCATGGAACCTTTCCATTGCACAGAGTTTTTATAGTGGAAAACTGTTCTCTTTTCAAATGTTATTCACACTAAGAACTGGTCCCTGAAAGGTTCTTTAGGGAGATCAAAATGGTTCTTCAATGTCATTGCTTTAAAACAACAACAAAAAACTTTTGGAACCTTTATTTTTATGTATTCCTTAAGGCCTTTGATTATATGTTTCTCATAATGTATTCTATTCCATTCCATTCTAATTAGTTGTGTTATTCTATTCTTTTTCTGAACGTTTTTAATTTCAGGTGGTTCTCAAGTCTTCTACTATATTCTATTTTTAATTGTATTGTTTTCTACTATATTCTTTTTTCTAAATGCTTGTGATTGCAGTTGTTTCTCATCTCCTTTTCTACTGTATTCTATTCTATTTATTTTGTGTTCTGTTATATTCTGCTTATGACAAACATCTAATCAATAGCATTCACGTCTTTATTTTATATTAATATCTATTCTATTTTGTTGTGTTATATGCTATTCTATTCTGCTCGTGAACGCTTTTCATTTCTTCTATAGAACCTTTTCACTTTTCTGAGATTGGAGCACAGAAGTGAACTACAGCAGGGTAAAATTCTATACAGCATATATTATTTTTGCATTATAATTGGCTCAAACAGCAAAATAATAATAATTATTTAAAAAAAAAAAAACAAATTAACTAACTCCATCAGTAACTGCATTAGAAACACCCTCGTAGGTGTTCACTAGTTTTTTTTTTTTATTATTATGACAAAGTACAATGTTATAAAATGTACATTAAATGCAAAAAAAGTTTTTGCTAGATTTGTTAATTGCTGTGTCATGTCAGCAGCACAGTCTGTGAAAGGGTCCATTCTAGTCGAAACATTTTTCAGCATAATTCATTTCGTTCTCCTCAGCTGGCTATTAAATGTACACTAATTATACTGTCCACACTGTACCACACATTTACTGATTACATCCCTTTTTGATTGTAACTTGCAGATTGGCTAACAGTACTAGCAGCTTAAACTTCCAAATACCACTGACCTACAATAGATTGCACACAGATAAGAGCTGGCATATACTGCAGTCAAATGCAATTAGAGGCAGCTGAGCCTTTGGAATAGCCAAAGAACACGAGGCCTGTTATTCATAGAGTAGGAGACAGGAGGCCTGGCACAAAGACAACCACTAACATGCAATCAGCCGCCACAACAGAGGGCCAAATCCAGCCAAATCACCAATATGTACCCTAGTGACCTAGTGAATGTTCAAATATTGTGCTTAATGTGAAAGAGCTAAATATAAAAGCAGCTTTAATTACAGAACTTGTGGCAAAAGGCAGTTTCTTTAAAAGTAAAAAGTTACCTGTTTAACTAAAAAAAAGTGTGCATGAGAAATAAAATGCTTAAAGAAATAATTTGTTTGCCTGACGAAGACCTTGTGGTCGAAACGTTGCAAGTTAATAAATGTCTTTGTGAGCATGCCGGTTCTTTTGTATTTTAGCTATAGAAATCATTTAAACAACAAATCTAGCTCTGGGTTTTACAAAAAGTTCCGAGTCGACCTCCAGTTAAGGGGAAAATATGTCTTTTGTGTCATTATAATATTATACATATATATATATATTTTTCCCCTCAAAATTCTACAAACAATACCCCATATTGACAACATGAAAGAATTTTGTTTGAAATCTTTGTAAATTTATTTAAAAAAAAAAAAAAAAAAAAAAAAAAAAAAAAAATTCACATGTACATAAGTATTCACAGCCTTTGCCATGACACTCAAAATTGAGCTCAGATGCATCCTGTTTCCATTGATCATCCTTGAGATGTTTCTACAACTTGATTGGAGTCCACCTGTGATAAATTCAGTTGATTGGACATGATTTGGAAAGGCACACACCTGTCTATATAAGGTCTCTCAGTTAACAGTGCACAAACCAAGCCATGAAGTCCAAGGAACTGTCTGTAGACCTCCGAGACAGGATTGTATCGAGGCACAGATCTGGGGAAGGGTACAGAAAAAAATTCTGCAGCATTGAAGGTTCCAATGAGCACAGTGGCCTCCATCATCCCTAAATGGAAGAAGTTTGGAACCACCAGGACTCTTCCTAGAGCGGGCCGCCTGGCCAAACTGAACGATCGTGGGAGAAGGGCCTTAGTTAGGGAGGTGACCAAGAACCCGATGGTCACTCTGACAGAGCTCCAGCATTTCTCTGTGGAGAGAGGAGAACCTTCCAGAAGAACAACCATTTCTGCAGCACTCCACCAATCAGGCCTATATGGTAGAATGGCCAGACAGAAACCACCCCTCAAGTAAAAGGCACATGGACTCTCAGACCATGAGAAACAAAATTCTCTGGTCTGATGAAACAAAGATTGAACTCTTTGGCCTGAATAGCAAGCGTCATGTCTGGAGGAAACCAGGCACCGCTCATCACCTGGCCAATACCATCCCTACAGTGAAGCATGGTGGTAGCAGCATCACGCTGTGGGGATGTTTTTCAGCCGCGGGAACTGGGAGACTAGTCAGGATCGCAAGAAAGATGAATGCAGCAATGTACAGAGACTTATTTGATGAAAACCTGCTCCAGAGCGCTCTGGACCTCAGACTGGGGGGAAGGTTCATCTTCCAACAGGACAACGACCATAAGCACACAGCCAAGATAACAACAGAGTGGCTAAGGGACAACTCTGTGAATGTCCTTGAGTGGCCCAGCCAGAGCCCAGACTTGAACCCGATTGAACATCTCTGGAGAGATCTGAAAATGGCTGTGCGCCGACGCTCCCCATCCAACCTGATGGAGCTTGAGAGGTCCTGCAAAGAAGAATGGGAGAAACTGCCCAAAAATAGGTGGGCCAAGCTTGTAGCATCATACTCAAAAAGACTTGAGGATGTAATTGGTGCCAAAGGTGCTTCAACAAAGTATTGAGCAAAGGCTGTGAATACTTATGTACATGTGATTTAATTTCATTTTTTTATTTTTTATGAATTTGCAAAGACTTCAAACAAACTTCTTTCACATTGTCATTATGGGGTATTGTTTGTAGAATTTTGAGGAAAAAAATGAATTTAATCCTTTTTGGAATAAGGCTGTAACATAACAAAATGTGGAAAAAGTGCCATGGTCTCTCTCTCTCTCTCTCTATTATATATAATATATATATATATATATATATATATATATATATATATATATATATATATATATATATAGACCAATCAGGCATAACATTATGACCACTGACAGGTGAAGTGAATAACGCTGATTATCTCTTTGTCACGGCACCCGTTAGTGGGTGGGATATATCAGGCAGCAAGTGAACATTTTGTCCTCAAAGTTGATATGTTAGAAGCAGGAAAAATGGGCAGGCATATGGATTTGAGCGAGTTTGACAAGGGCCAAACTGTGATGGCTAGACGACTGGGTCAGAGCATCTCCAAAACTGCAGATCTTGTGAGGTGTTCCCAGTCTGCAGTGGTCAGTATCTATCAAAAGTGGTCCAAGGAAGGAACAGTGGTGAACCACCAACAGGGTCATGGGCGGCCAAGGCTCGTTGATGAACATGGGGAGCGAAGGCTGGCCCGTGTGTTCTGATATAACAGATGAGCTACTGTAGCTCAAATTGCTCAAGAAGTTAATGCTGGTTCTGATAGAAAGGTGTCAGAATACACAGTGCATCGCAGTTTGCTGCGTATGGGGCTGCATAGCTGCAGACCAGTCAAGGTGCCCATGCTGACCCCTGTCCACCGCCGAAAGCGCCAACAGTGGGCACGTGAGCATCAGAACTGGACCACGGAGCAACAGAAGAAGGTGGCCTGGTCTGATGAATCACGTTTTTTTTTTTTTACATCATGTGGATGGCCGGGTGCGTGTGCGATGCTTACCTGGGGAACACATGCCACCAGGATGCACTATGGGAAGAAGGCAAGCCGGCGGAGGCAGTGTGATGCTTTGGGCAATGTTCTGCTGGGAAACCTTGGGTCCTGCCATCCATGTGGATGTTACTTTAACACATACCACCTACCTAGGCATTGTTGCAGACCATGTAACCCTTTCATGGAAACAGTATTCCCTGGTGGCTGTGGCCTCTTTCAGCAGGATAATGCGCCCTACCACAAAGCAAAAAGTGTTCAGGAATGGTTTGAGGAGCACAACAACGAGTTTGTCTTGGCCTCCAAATTCCCCAGATCTTGGTGCCAGATACCACAGCACACATTCAGGGGTCTAGTGGGGTCCATGCCTCAACGGGTCAGGGCTGTTTTGGCAGTAAAAGCGGGACCAACACAATATTAGGAAGGTGGTCATAATGTTATGCCTGATCGATCTATATATGACAAGATATCCATTAGGAACCGTTAGGATCATAAAAGTAGTCTGTATATGACAGGTGGCTGGAGGGGAGGAGTATAAAAAGTTTTATTTTTTTTCTTTAGAATAACATGCATTTAAAAGTAAATATTGCCTGCTTTGATTTCATGGTGACTCTAACTTAGATGCCCTTCAACAACACACTTTTCACTGGTCACAACTCTCCACAGGTTAAGGTTCACATTAAGTCAGGTGTGCTTCATCCTGCTCCTGGAAATCTACCTTGCTTTTTATTTCAACTCAAACACACTTTGAGTTAACCATATAACCCACAATCAGCCATCTTGGCATATCCTGTATGCATTTAATGCAATTTTAAGCAATTTCTTAACTTTATTATTCTACTTCTGTCCCCATTTCTTTTCTCTAAGCGTTTGGACAGAGGAGTCAAACTGCACAGTGCTGAACTCTGCTATAGTTTCTGAGATTAACTGCAGCTACAGTTGTGGCTCAGAGTGCCGGAAGAGCTCCAGGTATCCCTGTCTTCAGGTTTACGTCAGTCTGAACTCCACCGGGAAAGTTCTGCGACTGTCATACAACGAGGAGGCCCATGAGGCCAACCCTGAGGTACACCACACCTAGCCATATGCATTAACTATAGGGATATATCACATTACATGCATGGGCAGTTCTTCTGTGACACTATGCTGTAAAAACGCACATTTGTCTTAAGGATCCATTTACCTGATTTGAATGAATTTCTTTTTTATTGGCATAACCCGATGAGGTCAGGCTGATTCTGTTAAACAGTTATGTCCCTGAATAAAACCAGTTTATTTACCACATAAATATTTTTTTTTAGGTTACTTAATAAAACATTGTGTACAAACCTCACTGTCCAAAAAAATAAAATACTGTTTGGTGTACAGCACATTGTCACTTATCCTCAAAAGGTAAACCAGTCAGTAAGAGTTCCAAGTTCTAGAAATTCTTTGCATGTTTCTAAATATGTGTAAAAATCTGGGCCCGTATTTATCAAGCCTCTGAGAACTACTCACAAGAACACTGCTAAGAATTGACTAAAGAGTAAAAAAATTCTTGCGCTTAAAAGTTAGTTATCAAGCATCTCAGTCGTAATTTAAGTGAAGTGTAGGACTAAATCGTAAGTGTCAATCTTAGAGATGATTCACGACACTTTGCTGTGCCACAAACGGGATTTTGGATGACGACATAGGCATGGACCAATCACTGAATATATTTCCTTATTTATGAATATTCTCAGATAAATTCACATTGAATGGTGAAATTCCTAAGAGGAGTTTACATTCAACACATTTGGCAATAAAGAATTTTCAAGAGAATATATTATATACACATTGGAAATGAAAGATAAACACGTTTTCCACCATGTTTTTCCACCAAGCCCTTGCATTAGCTAATACTAGATATATTTATGGAGATGAAATAAAAATCCGCCCTGTACAGCTACGATCAGCTGTTCGGCTGAGTTTTCGATGTTGTTACGAAAAGGCAGAAGCTGATCGGTTGGTTCTTGTCACATGACCTGCGGTGCGCTTGCAGCATTCTGAAAAGTTTAGATGTTTTCATCTTGCTGTGGCATAGGCGCGCCTGGACAAAGTGAGCGCGCCGCACCGCATGCGCGTCGCTTCTATTATGAGCGCGCTTGCCGCGTGCCTACATTTGAAATAACGAATTTGCGCGCGCAAAAGCGATATGTGAATGGCCCCTTAGTCAAACAATTCAGCCCAACATTAATCAGCGCTGACAAAGATGATGCCTGCTCTGTCCAAACAATACCGTTTGATTAACTGCTCATCGTCAAACATTTCAAAAACATTCTTACTCCCCTGAAAGATTTGCACACGTCTCTGTCTCCTCAGTGTCTCCTCTCCTCAAGCCCCTACTGACAACTCCTTACCACTTGAGAGACCTCTCGAGCTGTCTTAAATAACTGGGAGAGTAAGAGTGATTCTTAGCTTTAAGAAATTTGATAACTTGTTTTTATGCTTAAGTTTGAAAGTAAGAGTAAATTTCATAAATTCTCAGCACAAGACTAAAATGGCACTTTGAGATGCTTGATAAATACGGGCCCTGATGTGACTATCAAGTACCATCAACCAACATTTTGTCCTTACACACTATGAAATGTGAGTGTACACATCTCAATTATTATTTAGAAAAATAAATAAATAAATAAATAAATAAATAAAAGATTTTGCCAAACTACTTAATACAACAATATAATATTTTTTAATAATAATCATTCTTTTTTTCTTCACTATAATCTGCATCACCCTGATATTTTTAACTTTGTCCCCTGAAAATATCATAAAAAAATAATGAATTTAAATTCATAAATTAAAAACACATGCTCATCATAGAAGAGGTGTATCCAAGTCAATTTATGTACGAATTGAATGTTTAATGTTTTATTTTTTGTTTTGTTTTGTTTTTTGAATAATAGATCTGGGACAAAATATTAAAAGTAAGCAAGTTAATAAATAAATGAACATACATATATATATATATATATATATATATATATATTTTTTTTTTTTTTTTTTTTTTAAATCAATCAACACATTTGAGGGTTCTGCCTCAATGAAAAGCTAAGTGCATTTTTTGCACTTTTTATTCTGACAGCAAGATGGATTGTTACTATAATTAGTTTGCCAAAAAATTTCATTAGTTTTCAAAAGTCCTTGTGAACTTTATAAATAAAAATTTATCCAAGAAAACCAAATAAATAAATAAAATAAAAAAGACTTTGATTAGCTTTTTTAGATATTAGCCACATTTACATATACACTTTTTTGTCATTCCGATTAAAATCATTCTGATTGAAATATTCGGTGGACTGTTTACATGAGACGTTATCTAATCCGATATAGTGTTTACATGTGCCGGCATTTTCAATCGGAATGACTTTGTGTCGTGCACATTAGCCTATATCCTGTTTGCCGCCTTTTATTCCTGTCAACGTGGAGTTGCATTGTTTCTTATGCGCGCTATTTTTATGTAAAGTGCTTTTAATCAAGCAACAGCATGAATTTGTAGCATATTACTGCTGGAAGGTATGAGGAAAAGATGGCCGCAAGAAGCTGACCTTTTTGGTGGCTGTGCATCTCTGAGGAGCATCTCAATACTACCCTTCCCTCCGACGAAAAGCAGAAGCGTGTGGATGAAGGTCCGTAGTAATGATACTCTGAGTTCCTTTATAGTGTATTTAATAAATGTTTTCAGTTTTACTCTAGTTTGATTTTGCCGCCGCCATTTTGCATTCTGACGACCCCTGGCCTCTTGACATGATGACGTAGACGCAAAGTAATCGGTTTAACGTGTTTACATGGCAGAATTTTTATTTTATTTTTATTTTCGGTTTATAGAAAGGTTTATCCCACCCCTTTCAAACCGTTCAGTTTCATTCGGTTTGGGCATTTTTATTCCGATTGCGGTGTTTATATGGAGCATTTTCATTCTGATTGGACTTTTAAACCGATTACAATGCTCCATTGTAAATGCACCTATTGATTATTAATAACTCAAACCCCTTTCAGGGCATTTATACTTAACCGTCGGTCTCACACACATCCGGCATGTTTGTAGTTCTTTTTATTCATGTTTGTAGTTCCTTCACCAGAACACAATGTGGGGAATATTAGCTGTTAAAGTGTGCACGGAACCACACTTCGAAAATCTACCAGAAATAGTAGACCATCCTATGTTTTTTTGAGACATACTTATTCTAATCTCACATAATATTTAGGACGCAGGGTAAAATGATCAATTCACAATTTGTCCCCAAGAAGATATGACAGTGTACTTTCTGAGAATGTAAAATGAGCACTATACAGTGTAGTACACTTTGAACAAATTGAACTGGGCTGAACTGAATTGTTTCAAGCAAATGCATTTCCTTCTTTCCCATCAGTGTTTTTACATCCCGAAGTGCCGCAAGGATCATGCGCTGATGCACACTATCGTGATGAACATCTCCGAGCGACTGAAGACGCACCAACAGGTTTTGTGTTACTACGACCCCTCAGAGCAGCAGGACAGCGTCCTCCTGACACGTCTCTATGGCCGTGGGGCCATCATTAGCTCCCTCCTCTGGCCCACGTGCACGCTGGTGGGGGGCACGCTCATCATTGCAATGGTCAAGCTCACTCAGTACTTGTCCTTCCTGTGCGAGCAGATCAGCCGCATTAAAAGGTGAGACTGACGGTGTGCAGGCGGATACCTCAGACCAGAGAGACCGGTGCTTTTGAGAGAGATCTAATCGCTGTGTTCCTTACAGGATGGGGCTCTACCCCTTAACGGGAGCTTCTCACACCAAGGTCTGCACTCGGAAGTTTAATGGTGGCATCCAGGAAAGGGTTTGAATGTGAATGGAGAAGGCCATGTGTGAATTGGTCAACGGACCTGTTTTCTACCCTTCTGTATACAGCAACAAAGTGTTTTTTGCTCTCATGTGGTCTTCCTCTGATGCTCCATCAGCCTTGTTAACCTGTCCGGGTTGTGTTGACAAGGTCGAAGTAATGTTGTGAATGAGAACTTCCTGTAACATTGAGATCAGGCTCAATAGAGTCCCTAGTGGTCGAAGTCGGAACTTCCTACAATCAGATTGGGACAAGTCCAATCCTGAAGCTCAAGGGTCAAAATACGCAGTCATGCTGTGGGGTCTCGATTACACTTCCTGACCACTGGATCGCAGAGACTCCATTCCAAGAAGCTACTGTGTAGTGATATGTCTCGACCATCTGACACCAATGTAATTACAGAAATTAAAAGTAGTAGGTAAGCACACACTACTTCCTTCAGCAGTGACTGCTGTCATTCATGACTCTTTGACAAACACTTGTGGAGCGACTCAAAGCCAAAGGTCATTTGTTGATTGTTACTATACTGTATCTCATAAAGGGATAGTTCACCCAAAAATAAAAAAATTCTGTCATCATTTACTCACCTTCATGTTAAACCTGTATGAATTTCTTTCTTCTTTGGAACACAAAAGATATTTTGATGAACGTTGGGGTCCAAAAACACTGGACCCTACTGTCTTTCATTGTACAGTCAAAAAACAGATATTTTTCAAAATATCCTCTTTTGTGTTGCACAGAAGAAAGTACTTGTACTATTCTGAATGATGTCTGAAACTTTGAATTACTAGCACTTTTCATGTTTATTGCCTCTTTAATAGATGAATCCCTTGTTGTATTTCTCATTTGTATATCACTTTGGATAAAAGCATCTGCTAAATGAATAAATGTCAAGAAAGTCATGCAGGTTTGGAATGACATGAAGGTGAGCAAATGATGATAAAACTTTCATTTTTGGGTGAACTATCCCTTTAACTGTTGAGTTTTTTTCAGATGAAATCCAGTCTAGTCCAAGTAGTACATCATTTTAGCAGACCCAAAAGCTGTGTAACAAAATCTAGTGTGCTGTCTAGCTAGTCAGCATTTTAAGGCATTATATACAAAAAATGAAGGCTGTTCTAAAAGGTAGGTGACAAATGCCAAATTCTAATGGGTTGTTCACACAGGAAGTGTTCTAAACCAGCTAGACAAGAGAGTGGCATTGAACAGAATGCAACATGTATTTAAAAATTGAACTCTTAAGAAAAAACACAATGTTCATGGTGTGAGGAGCTGAAAAAACATGACAACTATTCAAGCCATCCACCTCTTTACATTCATATAGACAAATAATTATCAAAAATAAACAAATAAACACATCCTGTGTGAATGGCATCAAAGGCAGCATTTCAGGAACATGGAGTGTTTCTATTCAATCATTAATACTGTAACTTCAGTTAAGCTCTGCATTCTGTATTTGTGGTTACATTATTTGTTTGCTTTTCAGAGTGAAATCATTTTTTGACCATTAACCAGAAATCATGTATTGTCAGTTGCAGATGTATGGATGTAATTTCTCACTTGCACTGAATGATGGTGGACTGAATGATCTGTAGGGTTTTGCACAGAAAAGAGAAACAACAGTGCCTCATTTTTAGAGGTAATCTACAGTGAATTAATAAATTCAGTAGCAGCCCTCCAACATATGCGTCATCTGACATTATTCTTTGAATAGGGGACACTGGGGCTAGTTGTCACAAGGGTTATATTCACTCTAAAAATGCTGGGTTAAAAAGAACCCAAGTTGGGTTGAAAATGGCAATTGGGTTGTTTTAACACAGCGAATGGATTGTTTTAATCCAGCGGTTGGGTTAATTGTCTGCCCAACCTGCTGGGTAGTTTTATTTAACTCAACTTTTGTTTAAAAATTACTGTATTGCTTGTTTAAAATGAACCCAAAATATGTTGGAAATTAACATTTATTAATATGTTTAATAACCGATTTATTTATAGGTTTAATTAATAATAATTAAACAAACATTTATTAAATTCCTTATTAATAAATGTTCATATTTTGATTATTATTGTTGCCTCTAGTAATTATGTGTCTGATTTTTAATTTCCAATCTATTTTGGGTTTATTTTAAGCCAGCCATACAGTAATTTGTAAACAATAGTTGGGTTAAACAAAACTGCCCAGCATGTTGGGCAAACATTTAACCCAACCACTGGGTTTGTCCATTTTCAACCCAACTTGGGTTGTTTTTAACCCAGCATTTTTCAGAGTGTTCAATTACACAGATGCTTGTATTCTGTAGCGGTGGTTTCGTATGTTGGTTTCAAACATATTGATTAAAACTCTCCAAAAATAGATTAAATATTTTTTCTTCTACAAAAATGCAATATTACTTATAGTTATTGGGTAAACAACTAAACAATAAAAACACTATTAAAATATTTTAGGGCAACATATAATATGGTAACAAAATGATAATGTCTGATGGGGCAAGATGTCATGTTCTAAAAGTCTTAAAACTAAATAATACAATTTTTTAATTAATTTATTTCTTTATAATTTTATTTATTTATTCATTTTATTTATCGCATTCTTTTTTTTTTTTGTAAAAACAGCAGTTTGATCATTTTACTTTTTACAATTTTGCGGTTTCATAATTTGTGGTTTTGTTAGTTTCATAATTGTTATACTATTATTATTATTATTATTGAAAAGCCTTAAGCTGTGGCAGGTTCCAATGTGACAACACACCCCATAGAATGAAGAAAAAATAACTTGCTCCCTATAGGAAAAAATGAAATTTCTTTTAACACGCATTGACCTTTTGTGACAACATGCCCCAATAGGGGAGCATGTTAAAACAATGAATCTGTTTTACTGGGCATCAACAATGAATAGCTTTTTTGTAGCCAATATTTTCAGTATTTAGTAAATATTTACTGGAGTAAACAGTGACAACTAGCTGTGTCAATCATAAACATCAATGTTGTTTTTAGAAGCAATAAATATGTTGAAAGGTTTTAACATAACACATGTGTCATACTGATCAATATATAGGCTGATTTATTACACATTCAGCAACAAATGATATTCTTTTTATGCTTATTGTTGTCTAACTTAATTCATGTCCATAAGTACAACTTTGTTATTCTGCATGGCCTTTTTGTCAAGACAATCTCAGTTGGTGAATGCATATTGAGATTTTTCAAAGAAAACAGCAGAAATTGTCATTATCCTTGGACTTTGATGAATTATTAGCATACAGTCTCCAGGTCATCTTGTGTGAGTTTATAACCAGCACATGGAGCAGCGGAGGAACTGATTTGACTGTCCTTGGGAGATGGATTTGGCCTGAATGGCTTCTTGAGAGGAGTACCTTTTTAAAGTGCAATCAGGTGACTGGCTGTGATGAATCAGACTCAGTCTGAAATTAATCAGTCCACAGCCCTCCTCAACCCCCCTACCCGCACACACATCTTCCAACCCTCGCTGACGACATCCTCATAAATAGACCCTTCTAATGTCATTTACCCACCAAAGGAGGGGCTTTTCCTTTTAAATAGATTTAATTGTTAGGAAGAGATCAAAGGCGCGATTGAACATCATTCATGACGTCTATTATTTGTATCCTATATGCTGTTTTCTAAGAGAATGAATGATCCATTAGAGACAAATAAGCCAGTGTGCGTAGACCCAGAGGATTGTGTATTTTTTTTTTTTTTTTTTTTTTTTGCTTTGTCTGATTTGGTTTGCAGTGACACACTATTAGTTCTCGGCCCAGGCTGATGGGATGTGTCTGGTGGAGAGTTTTATTGGTAATATGAAATGAGGTATTGCTCATAACTCCAGAGAAACTGCCAGTCACAATGATGGGATATGGAGATGAAATTCACTGGGTCATTGGCTGCTTTGAAGATGACACATCGTTTTAAAGCCTCCTGTCAAACATTTCCACATTATACACCATCAATTGAAAATTTGCTGTCATTTTAAAATCGGCATGAAATGGAAGTTGTAATATTTTCTTACCTAATATGACGTAAATTTGAGTGAAACGGCTTCTTGAACAAGAAAAACAAATGTAGGGTGGGACTAATATCTAATATTAAAATTACATAATATCTTGCCTAAATAAATTAAATATCAAACAAACACTAAAAACTATTTTTTTCATAAATGCTACAAATGAATTTAGGCATCACAACATTATAATGTACAGTATGAAAAAGTTTTTATATTATTTTAAGGTTGGCTAAATATTACATTTCCAAGTGTTTTTTTTTTTTTTTTTTTTTTAAATATCTTTATCTTTAAGTGAGCATTAGATGATGGCAAAAGGTAATTTTAAAGGGGACATATTATGGTAATCTGACTTTTTCAGTGTTTAAGTGCTATAATCGGGTCCCCGGTGCATCTACCAACCCAGAAAACATGAAAAAGAACAACCCAGTAACTTTGTTTTGGTAAGCCTTTCTCTACAAGCATGCGAAAAAATGAGCCGCTCAGATTTCTCTCCCCTAGTGACGTAGGAAGGGGATCTTGTTATAATATTACCGCCCCACGTTTCCACCGTGCGCTTACCTTTAGCCTCCATGCGCTCTATTACTTTATGCTAGCATAAACAGAAGTTGTGTTTGACAGAAATGTATCGGTATTACTTATGACTCACCCACAAAACAGCTTAGACTACTAATGCGATGTCATTTTATGCTGGACTGCTTCACAAATGAGTGTCAATTCAACACTGGATTTGCACAAAAGATTAACATGAAGGCACATGCTAGTCTGAGTTGAATCAACTCCACAGCAACTACATAAATGTATCCACTAACCATTCAGAAATGTCCAGTTGCATTCTAAAAGTTGTAACTTCTTCCCGAGTCTCTCCATCAGCGTTCGACTCTGGTTTGAACAATGTAAGGCTGAACACCGTTTCTGACAATCGTCATTTTGGCTGTGTGAGATTCTCCAGCTTTGTTGTTGTTGAGCAACCGAAGCTCAAGCTGTTAAAGCTCCACCCTCTTTTGGAAAGTGGGCCAGGAGCAGCAGCAGCTCATTTGCATTTAAAGGGACACACACAAAAACGGCATGTTTTTGCTCACACCAAAATATGGGCAAATTTGATGAGCTATAATAAATAATCTGTGGGGTATTTTGAGCTGAAACTTCACAGACACATTCTGGGGACACCAGAGACTCATATTACATCTTGTGAAAAGGGGCATTATAGGTCCCCTTTAATGTAAAAATAGGGGAAATGAGCACAATTAAATCATAAGATATTGATAAATGAAAAATAAATCTCCAATGTCAGTAATATCCAATATATCATGCGTCCCTAGTCATAATTATTTCCATTTCTGTTCCAGCAATCAATTTAGAGTTAGTGATTTGAATGCATCTCACACCTGTGCTACAGACATGAATGATACCTCAAATCATGTCAAATCAAATCCCTAATCAATATAATGGCATAAAAGGCCCCCACATCAGCACACCAGTAGATCGATAGCATCCAGGTATGATGGGTCATCTAGGTAATGTGTGATTTAGAGAAGCCATTCAAACAACAAAGAGCAAATGAACCTGTTCTTAGTGTTCCAACTGCCCTCTTTTACCTCAGCACACAACAAAACGTGTCTCTCTTTCTCTCTCTCCTCTCTGGGAACAGGAAATCCCACTTCCAACTGTTCCCCTGGCAACAGAACATAGTCATGAACTGATGGACACTTCCTCACAAATATGGTCCTTCCTGAGCTCAGGCCAGACAGCTGTGCTGTGTGTTAAATAGGACATCTGTGGGTCTTCTCATGAAGGGCTGAGAACACAAAAGGAGGAAGCAGTAGAAGAAGCAGCTGGTAATTACTAATTACTATTGCTCATACTTAGGGATAGAGTTTTGATCCCTAACCTTAAGTATTAAACTGTGGCACACCTCAAATTGTGACTTGTTGAGAAAATGCATGCAATACTTTTCTAAGGGATTGAACTCAGAATTTTCAATAAAACAGGTCAGATTTACATTGAAGGAGCCTCAAAGCCCTCAAAGTTCCCTCAAAGTTCTTTAGAGAGAAGTATTATTTCTCCTATTTTTACCCAGAATAAGATGGAGTGAGCATTACTAAACACGTCTGTTTCATACAGGACGCCGGAGAACTTGAGCAAATATTCTAAATATGCCTAGGAGAAGTCATATAACGCATGTTGTTCCAGGAAATCCCCTAATGGGCATCATACTATTGCTGTAACTGAATAAAAAGGAGATAGAAAGAAACGCTTTAATTGATTAAACATGAATATAACAAACACACGACTACGACAATATGTGTGTTCTTCAAGCCTTCTCAGGTATTTCCATAATAATAAAGTATATTTATAATGCAATTCTAATCAAACTTATCTAATCAATGCCAGTCAAAATGCTATTTTATTTTATATATGCAACCCTTTTTGGGATCAGATCTTTTAATTGGGCCAGTCTCAAGCAACACCCTAGTAACGGCATAATAACACACTCACACAAATACGGAGCCCCGCACATGACATGCGAACAAAAATATACATATTGTGACCAAAAATTAAGAATTCGCTCTCTTGTTTAGTAAGTTGTGGCCACGATTTACTAATTCGTTTCCTTGTTTTAGTTAAATTATGGCCACAAATTAAGAATTCGTTCACACAACTTATAAATTTGTTCCCTTTTTGGGGATTGGGAATTACAATGTGGCCACGATTTACTAAAACAAGGTGACAGGTAAAGTGAATAACACTGATTATTTCTTTATCACGGCACCTGTTAGTGGGTGGGCTATATTAGGCAGCAAGTGAACATTTTGTCCTCAAAGTTGATGTGTTAGAAGCAGGAAAAATGGGCAAGCGTAAGGATTTGAGTGAGTTTGACAAGGGCCAAATTGTGATGGCTAGACGACTGGGTCAGAGCATCTCCAAATCTGCAGCTCTTGTGGGGTGTTCCCAGTCTGCAGTGGTCAGTATCTATCAAAAGTGGTGCAGGGAAAGAACAGTGGTGAACCGGCGACAGGGTCACGGGCGGCCAAGGCTCACTGATACACGTGGGGAGCGAAGGCTGGTCCGTGTGGTCCGATCCAACAGATGAGCTACTGTAGCTTAAATTGCTCAAGAAGTTAATGCTGGTTCTGATAGAAAGGTGTCAGAATACACAGTGCATCGCAGTTTGTTGCGTATGGGGCAGACTAGTCAGGGTGCCCATGCTGACCCCTGTCCATCGCTGAAAGCACCAACAGTGGGCACGTGAGCATCAGAACTGGACCACGGAGCAATGGAAGAAGGTGGCCTGGTCTAATGAATCACGTTTTCTTTTACATCATGTGGATGGCCAGCTGCGTGTGCGTCACTTACCTGGGGAACACATGGCACCAGGATGCACTATGGGAAGAAGGCAAGCCGGCGGAGGCAGTGTGATGCTTTGGGCAATGTTCTGCTGGTAAACCTTGGGTCCTGCCATCTATGTGGATGTTACTTTGACACGTACCACCTGCCTAAGCATTGTTGCAGACCATGTACACCCTTTCATGGAAACGGTATTCCTTGGTGGCTGTGGCCTCTTTCAGCAGGATAATGCGCCCTGCCACAAAGCAAAAAGTGTTCAGGAATGGTTTGAGGTGCATAACAATGAGTTTGAAGTGTTGACTTGGCCTCCAAATTCCCCAGATCTCAATCCAATCAAGCATCTGTGGGATGTGCTGAACAAACAAGTCCGATCCATGGAAGCCCCACCTCGCAACTTACAGGACCTGCTGCTAACATCTTTGTGCCAGATACCACAGCACACCTTCAGGGGTCTAGTGGAGTCCATGCCTCGACGGGTCAGGGCTGTTTTGGCAGCAAAAGGGGGACCAACACAATATTAGGAAGGTGGTCATAATGTTATGCCTGATCGGTGTATATCGTGTATATCACGCTCCTCAGATACTTTAGGCATGTAAATAGTGCCCTGCTCTTTAATAATGTTGGCTTATTTGATGGGACCACTTAGCCTGTGGTTTCTGCTCCTCAGTGACTGGATCATTCAGGCTGCTGAGAGGCAGCACAAGAGTCACTGAGCATGATGGCAATATCCGGTATGGTGGTGACAGCACACATGTGTCTGGGGTCCAACATGTCACTGCTGGTAATATGAGCTCATCATTAAACAACCTCACAAATTAGCTGCAGATCTTATAAACAGTGTTTTCAGTGATTACATGCCATTTAAAAAAAAAAAAACGACCCTAAAGTAAAGTCAAAAACAAAAGTATGTATTATACACACAAACACACTGTATATATATATTACCACTGACCATGGTTTTATGGTAATCAGTATAGGCCAGCCGCGGCTCATCTGCAAGTGCAAAATATTCATCCCAAACACAGACCTCTATATAAACTCAATGCTAAATTGTAAATGTATTCAGCATTCTGTAACAAACAATTTCAGATTTTCAAGTCTATTTTAAGTCATAAAGTGAGCAGATATACTGTATTAAACATTTAGCGAATGGCTTCGCCAGGCATGTATCATGATACTAAGCAGGGAAGAGGGTGCTTGAACCCTTCCCAGCTCTACAGCGCCCCACACAGCCATTGGGCAGATTTCAGTCTGCCCGGCTTATTTTCAGGTTACCTTACGTAAACCTCGCTCCAGACCAAGGCAATATGAATCCACTTCAGCTATGTGTATATTAATCTGCATCAGGTCAGTAACTAGTTGGCATGTCTGTTCTTCGTATCAAATTAATGAAAGTTTAAACGTGCTAATGTGAATAGCCTTTATATAGTTCTGATGTGTTTGTTTTATGTTTGTTCTGAGAATAGAAATGACTTTCCTTTCCTCACCGGAATTCCTCCACAACTCGTAATATTCTAAAACAACATTCTGAGGCAATAAATACTACATTAAGGCAATACTAAGATAGCATTCTATGCATGTGCAGTGTGTACTTGAAGCCTGTCAATAAAAATTGGACACTAGACCTCTGCCATAAGTGTGTCTGCATGTGTTCAGCGATTAGAATATAAAGCTTACAAAATGTTTATCAAGACCCAGAATCTGCCCTACCTAAATTTACGGTCAGCTACTGGTATAGGCAATGATTCATCAAAATGTCTTGCAGTTGTGCTTTGCTTTTCTAATAATTTATGTTAAAGGATTAGTTCACTTTCATTTAAAATTTTCCTGATAATTTACTCACCCCCATGTCATCCAAGATGTCCATGTCTTTCTTTCTTCAGTCGAAAAGAAATTAAGGTTTTTGATGAAAACATTCCAGGATTATTCTCCTTATAATGGACTTCAATGGCCTCCAAACGGTTGAAGGTCAAAATTATAGTTTCAGTGCAGCTTCAAAGGGCTTTAAACGATACCAGACGAGGAATAAGGGTCTTATCTAGCGAAACGATCGGTCATTTTGCGAAAAAAAATGTAAATGTATATGCTTTATATAAACAAATGATCGCCTTCCAAGTGCTTCCGCCAAAACCGTACTTTCGTATTCTTCAAAAAGCTTACACTGTATGTCCTACGCCTTCCCTATTCTACTTACGGAAAAAATGTAACTGGCGCTGCGTTCGTTCCGTAAGTTGAATAGGGAAGGCGTAGGACTTAAAGCATATACAATTACATTTTTTTCGAAAATGACCGATCGTTTCGCTAGATAAGACCCTTATTCCTCGTCTGGTATCGTTTAAACCCCTTTGAAGCTGCACTGAAACTATAATTTTGACCTTCAACCGTTTGGAGGCCATTGAAGTCCATTATAAGGAGAATAATCCTGGAATGTTTTCATCAAAAACCTTAATTTCTTTTCGACTGAAGAAAGAAAGACATGAACATCTTGGATGACATGGGGGTGAGTAAATTATCAGGAAAATTTTATATGAAAGTGAACTAATCCTTTAAATAAAAAGAAAATTTCCAGCTGGATAGAATCTCAATAACAGATTATATGTTTGCAGTAAAGTGTACACATGAGCTTTTGGTAAGTAATATGATTGTGCTACTGATTCTAGTATTGTATTCTCAATCCCACAATGCATCACCACTGTCCTCTGTGGTTGTTTAGCGCCCTCTGCTGTCTGAGGTTTGTACTTCAGCTGAAGTATTGAGTACATATGTATGGACACTTGCTTTTCTTTCACTTTCCGGTTCAACTCACCCATTACAATAAATAACTCTAATTTTAGTTGTTGTTGTTTTAAAATATATATATGAAGCCACATTTTAAATTCCTTTTTAAGCATGAACCTTTAGATTTTTAAAAAGTAAACAAAATATGTTTTAAAAAAGATCAGAATCAGAAACAGAAATTATTAATGTGTATTTTGACTGGTTGTGTGAATGCATATTTATAGAACTTAGTCAGGGTAGCTTCATATTTAAATTTTTGACAGGAATGAAAATGAGGATGTGAGGGATAGAATTACAATGAGTTCAATGGATTGCTTTTACTTCGCTATCGTTGCATTCCCTTCTACTGTTTTTATATACAGCTAGTTATAAATACTGTAACCTAACCCTAACAGAAACGTTCTGCATTTTTACAATAATGCCGGTAACATATATACTCTTTATTTATTCATTTTTGTCAGGTTAAGCTCACAATATGGTCAGTACATAAACTTTTAACAATAGGTGGCTCATGATTTTGGGAGCAGATGACCCTGGCAATAAGGGGAAATCAGCCTTCTCTAAACCACAGCACTTGGATGATATTTCAACAGTTGCTGGAAAAGAAAACAATTTATGAACTGCAAAAGATAACTGAAGAATAGATGTACGTGATGGCATCTGTAATGAAGGCATGCGAGTGAGATGTGAGTGACGTTCAAAAGCCTGAGATGGAGTATTGACTTACAAACACCAAAGCCCTGACCAGAGTCATGCATTTAGAAAAACTATCACAATGCGCTACATTATCACAAGCTCGCAGGCCAACACATACTCGCCAACCACTGAAACACAAATAAACTTTGCACCTAATAATACCACATCAGATAACACAGCCAGTAAACATAAGATGAAAACCAGATACAAATCTTTAGTAAGTACTCATATGAGTAATCTTAATTTTGTTTATATACAATTAATATTATTTTATATTATTCATTTAAAAAATACAATATTTAAGTTAATAAATAAATATAAAATAATATAAAAATTAATGAATGTTTGAAGAGGAGAGTGTTTTTTGTTTGTTTGTTTGTTTGTTTTGTACATATGTGGTCTTCAAGATAAGGCAAAATACTGAGGCAGAAGTACAATGAAAGTATCTAAAGTAATTTCAGGATGTTTCCTATCATTTTAAATAATCAGAACAGATCTATGACAAAGGGTTCTAAAAAAATGGCTTGTTATAAAAAAAGTGTTCCTGTGGCTCAGTTTACCCCAGGTTAGGGGTAAGTTGATCCGAGTCAGTGGGTAAGTTGCACCATCTGGGTGTAAACTGACCATCTAACTGAATCTGAATCAAACTCATGTGAAATTGTAAAGATAATTTACCTATTTTAAAAACTAATTTAATAATCAAATTTTGTTTTACAAATAATCATATTTCTTTTCTTAAATCAAACTTAATCAACATAAAACCAACCAAATGAAGTTGAAATTTCAGTATCTTTAATTGTTTGTATTTCTGAAACAGTATGTTGAACACCAAAGTTGTAACCTTCTCAAAAATAGACTAAACAGAGAGTTTGTTGATTAAAATGAAACAAAAACTAAATCAGAATGAGTGGATAAATGTAATTGAAACTAGGTTCTGGGTCATTTTTCTACAATGTCGACCATGTTAGGCCATTAGGGACTGCAGGTGAAAAGATATATGATTAAGCATCTTCTGGTTCATATCAGAGAAGGATTTGGTGTACTTGTACACTGTTCCTATCAAATAAACTTAAAATAAATAAATTAATCAATAAATAAAAAATAAACTAAACCAGTTGCATAATATTACATTGAAATTGTACCAGTTTATACTTCAGAGATTTAACTTAACTTCAGTGCCTTGTGGTGGTGGTGGTGGTGGGGGGGGGGGGGGGCTAAGCTAGTTTACTAATTCAGGCTAATATTTAGCTAAATTATTTGCATGGATTTATACATTGCTTTATCACCAATATGCATCTTAAATATTTTTAGACCTGGACAACTTTGCTTTGATGTAACAGCCATTACATCTGTTATTCTAAAATTTTACTTTGACAAGCCAAAAACAGTTTTTTTTTAATAAATGGGTGCCTTCCATCCTCCCAAGTGCTTCTCCTTTTCAGTCTGGCAGAAATGATGGGTGGTTTCAAAATATATGGTCACATGACAATAAAGTTGGGTCAACTTACCCCACTCTCCCTTATGCGTGTATGTATGCGTAAATGTTTGTATTTAATTTGAATATAATGAAGAATTCTTTCATTTTTTGGTTTGTTTTCATTTCCAGAGATCTGAAATATATTTTAACTCTTTCAGAAGTACACAACCAAGCGGTTCACCAAAACCACTTCATGTAAAGTCTCTCACTAGGCATACATTAATCCTCCGTGTAAATTGCTGTGGGGTCAGCTGGCATCCCTTTGCACTATGATAGCAGATTTACCCAGCCCTTGACCTTCATAAGTGCAAACATATTTGAACAGTATAATAATAATGCATTGTCAACCAACATGAAATGATATTCTGTGGTTGTGCGTGACAGACTCACAAGGACGTGGTATCCTGCTGTGGCTGTCGCAGTCTCCTGGCAGGCTTCTTTCTCCTGTGACTCTGTGCCACAGAAGAGGAAAGAAGTGTCACAGAACTCAAAGCCCTGTCACAACAAACGCAAATATTTGGCACGAAGATTTTAAATAGAAACTATGGATTCATGTGGAGCTACTCACGTCCGACGTTAACATTCTCCCGCCTAGAAAGCGAAGCAGTCTTTTTTTTTTCTTCGTCGAGTGTGTCGATGTTTTTTCGTTCGGCGATTAAATGAGCGCCGACCAATAAGAGTTTAGCTGTGGGTCACATGACCTGAGCTGCTGCAGAAACTTTCGTTTGGTGTCGCTAACGCAATGTTTTACAGTTGCGTTAATAAAAACTAGGGATATCAAAAGACAAAAAGTTGATGAATGACAAAAAAAAAAAAAATATATTATTATTATTAATTCGTGTTTTTATTGCATACTGTTAATGCATAGTTAATTTTAAAAGTAAAAAGAACATACAAAACAAAATATCTGTTGGAAAACTGGATTTGACAATGCATTTAAAGTCACCATTAAATCAAAATAGACAATTCTTATTTTTATATGGAATACTGTGATATTTATTATAAATGATTTATCCATGCATTTTTTTTTTTTTTTTAATTCATATGCCTAAGTAATCTTTAATGTGTTTGACTTGAAGCAGCAGTGCACAGACTTATAGGTGTATGAGAGCAATTCGAAACCATACAGAGCCGTCTGCTCTCTATAATCACTCTCGCAATACTTTGTTCGGTCTGTGCAGCACCGCTTCAAGTCAAACACACCTATTAACCCCCTCCCTCTTGCAGCAACAACTCTTCTCTTCCTGATGATGTGTTTACTGGCGTGAGGGCGGGACAACCTGTCACTCACATGACATCACAACAATAGCAAACCACAACGATCCAATTACAAATTGACAAAATCAAGTCCTGCCCTGCAGACTTTAAAGTATAAACATGATTTATGTGAAAAAACACAGAGATGACGCAGGTAAATTTAGGAGAAAAATATAATATATATACTTCACTACCTGTCCCCATGGAGAACAAAGGGCTGATGGCAGGTGTAGTAAATACATGACTGAAGGTTTTGCAAGGTGCCATCACACAATCACAATGCATTCAAAGCCTTGGCCTTGGATATTCCCCTGACAATCCATGAAAAATGCACTTTTGTTCAATAAAAGCAGCACAGCAGCAAAAAATAATAAATAAATAAAACGGTGGAGCAGCTTAGGGTTGCTTCATGCTTTACTGTAGTCTTAACAGTTGTTATCTATTATAATTTTTAATAAACAACAGTGAACCCTGCTAACCACAAAATCAGCAAATCATTCTCTACCTAACTTACATTCAATTCAGCAAGCCAGGCTGCTTTGTTTCATATTTCTTGCAAATATAAAACATCGCTTAAAGAGATAGTTCACCCAAAAATGAAAATTGTCATCATTTAACAACTCCCCCTCAAGTTGTTCCAAACCTGAATAAATTTCTTTGTTCTTCTGTACACAAACAAAGATATTAGGAATAATGTTTGTAACCAAGCAGATCTCGCCCCCTATTGACTACCATAGTATTTTTTTTCCCCCCGACTATGGTAGTCAAAGGGGGGCGAGATCTGCTTGTTTACAAACATTCTTCAGAATATTTTCTTTTGTGTTCAGCAGAACAAAGAAATTTATACAGGTTTGGAACAACTTAAGGGGGAGTAAATGATGACAGAATTTTCATTTTTGGGTGAACTCTCCCTTTAACAATTTACTTGAGATTAATTGATTTTGTTGTTATTGTGTCCTCACTAGAGCAATTAAAAAGATAGTTCACCCAAAAATGAAAATTCTGTCATCATTTACTCACCCTCAGGTTGTTCCAAATTTGTATAAATTTTTTTGTTATGTTGAACACAAAGGAAGATGTTTTAAAGAATGTGAAAAAACTGAACAGTTCTGGGGCACCATTGACTTCCATAGTATTTTTTTTTTCCTACTATGGAAGTCAATGGTGCCCCAAAGCGGCCTGGTTACAAACTTTCTTCAAAAAAAATCTTCCTTTGTGTTCAACAGAACAAAATTTTTTTTACAGGTTTGGAACAACTTGAGGGTGAGTAAATGAATAACAGAATTTTCATTTTTGGGTGAACTATCCCTTTAACATAATAACAAACCATTATCACAGTCAGATTACAATTAATTGACTGGACTGGGTATCCATTGTTACCAATCCTTTAAAGTCATCATGGTCAAAATGATAGATCACAAAAGGACTTCTCTATTGATTACTAAGCATTTGAGGATCAATATCCACTTCCGTACTCAGTCTAGCTTTATGATTCTCATCAAATTTTATGCACAAAATGCATGAGGAACAATTGCCCTGGCAATGTAACATCTTGGCTCAATACTAGTATCAGATGGCACTGTATAAGAAAAAATCTGATAAGAACTAACAAAAACTGCAGAAAGATCAATTAATTACAGTGGATTGAAAGCAGTAGTATAACAACTACACAAAGTGCAATTTGGAAAAAAAAAAAAGCAAGAAAAAGAAGTGAATGCAGTTTAGAAATAAATCCAAAGAGGTACAGAAAGCACAATATATGTTTTTATTGAAATTCTGGTATTGTGTTTTACGCAATTTTTTTGTATAGTTATCTCATTGGACTTTAGCTCTGCCAAAAAATTTTTTATTATTTTTTTTTCCCCTCTCATGATCTCTTTAACATTGAATTGATTTTCTTTGTAACAAAAATTAAGCACATGAGTACATGTATATAAAAGAAAAAAAAAAAAAAAAAAAAAAAAAAAAAAAAAAACTACAGTCCAACAACAAGATTCCTGTGCCCATCAATATTAATTACAGGTAATACTTTTAAGGACCTGCCTTGACCGTGTTTTCTTTTTTTCCTAACAACAGAAAACGAGAGTTATAAATTCTTGACTAAATGTACAATTGTTAATATCCATGGGCACAAGGAGCACCTTGAACAGAAGGCAAAGGGGACTGCATATAGTGCTGCAGGACTGGCCAGTTGTTCCTGTAGATCTTCTTGCTTGGTTGCTAACTAATAAACTCTTTCCCCTTTGCTCTGTGGAGAATTTAAAACCTTTGAATGTTTTTGTCCGCAAGAACCAAAGCAACACCAATCTCTGATGGGTATTAGGAATGTAGACAAGCATCCTCAGAACTAGAACAGAAAAATATATATTAAAAGAGTTGACATTTCCCATTCTTCTATCTAAAGATATACATGCAAAATCTTAAAACTTACGTTCTTGAGGAATTCCTCTGCGACAATTCGGGCCCGGGCGTTGACTGACAGCTTCATCTCGCTGATCTCCTTGTCGATCTCCTCCATGAAATGGATGACAAAGTCCACCAGCTTGTGTTTATACATCTGCTCTGTGTGGAAGTTGGTGATGAGGAAGCTGATGTCATAGCCCTGAAAAGCCCAAAAGAGGAAATAAGAAAACAGGGGTTAGTTTATGTGCGTCACATACACATTATTTAGCATTTCAGAAATTATTCCATAATTTACATAAATAGCCTGATATGAAGCTATATTATGCAGCATTTGTCCCAAAGTCCTACATGACTCCACCATAAAAAGACCTGCATGACATGCGTGTTTGGTTTAATAAATTACATATTGCTTGTTTGTTCTTCACAACAGATCTCACCTCAACAGGTTTCCTCCGCAGGATGAAGAAGTTCTCAGCTCGCATCATCATGAACCTCATAAATTTATGGCACAGGATCTTCTCAATCTCATCGGCCTAAGAAGACCATGAATATCTTTAGAAGATGATGGCTAGAAAAGGACTGGCATCACTACATCTGTCTTCAGTGGTTCATATTCGTACCTGTTTGACAGCAATGCTGACTCTCACTGAGTTTATAGACCCCTCGATCAGGACCTTTTCCTTGTCATTGCGGCTTATGACCACTGGCTGCAACAGAAGCTCTTTGCTGCTCCTGTATTGAAAGACATACATTTCACACATTAATCAGTGTGAAAACACATCATATTTAGAGGGAGGACGTGGTTTATGAGCGATTTCCTCACCTAACTTCCACCTCAGGCTTGTTGTGTCGCTCCACCACCTGAGAGGAGAAGTTCTCCAAACACATGGCTGCTTGAAGAGTGGCGCGCACCGCATTCAGGTAGGGTCGCAATGTTGCCGTCTACATATAAAAAATAGAATATTTAATTAAAGTCGGCATGAAATGGAAGTTGCGATCGTCTTTTCTTCACTACTGTAACGTAATTCTGAGTGAAACTGTTTCACAAACAAGAAAAAAGTAGGGCAGGACTTAATTTTGCCCATTGGGAAAAGATTGGATTGTTGTGATTTGCTATTGCTGTGATGTCATGTGAGTGACAGGTTGTCCCGCCCTCGCACCAGTAAACACGTCACCAGAGTGGGAGGGGAAGTTGTTTTGATTAAAGATTATGAGGGCACATGAATTAAAAATAAATAAATAAATAAAAATAATGATGTGCACGGATAAATCATTTAAAATAAGTACTGAAATATTACTTAAATTGAATTTAAGATTTCATGGTAACACTTTTATAACCACGCCGACTTTAAAGGCGTGTTATATTAATTATTAACACATAGAAACGTGATTGTCGGTGGGTGGAAAAGCTGGTTTGTGCTTGGCCATTCCATTGAGCTCGAGTCAGTCATTTAGGTGCTGAAGTGTCAATCACCTGCCTGAACATCACTTAACAACTATTGGTTGATCTAAATAAATTATACACGTGTCATTTATTGAATATTTTATCTATGCCGTGTAACGTGCATTTCAAAAAGTGCATTTATTGTTTTGATTCTGCCAAAAGAGGCTTTGCCTGCAAAATCACTAACGTTAGCCAGCTAGCACAAATCAACACAGACTAACATCACTCGATCAAATAAACCAAAAAATCACTGCTGTGATTAAATGCAAATGTTTTACGGAAAGGCTGTTTATTTGGTCATTTGACTGCTAGTGTTATAACAAAAAAAACAATCATAGCAACTTTCTAGAAATGTAAATCTCTTACCATTTTATATGAGGTCTGTGGAGGAAGACGGAAGTCCGCACGCCACGCCTAGAGATTCTCAAACACGCCTCCATTGCGTTCCCACACTCCCGTAATATACCTATTAGACGTGCAAATCAGTTTAATTATTATACGCTCATGATTTAAATGCATTCACGAACGAGTAAATGGTGGATGATTAAAGGCTTTTTCATACATATACAAGTTCTTACGTTTCTATTTTAAAAAACGCTGAAATTGAGAGAAAACTATAAAAACACCAAAACGCCCATGCACATTTCACATCTATTCTTGCACTTACGGTCAAGCCCAGTAGCAATCTTACCTTGATTCGCTTTTTCTTCCTTATATGGCGAATAACACGACAGGTCAAATACATTACAGTCAAAGAAGCGTTTGTCTTAAAATATTACTGTGCTAAAATAAACATGACCTCTTTTGTGGTTTGAAACCGCGCGTGAGTCTCTAAAAAGAAATAATCTTTATTTACACTGCTTGGACGCGCTTCATTCAGGAATGTACCATTCCATGCGCTGCGCTGTTATGTTGTGGACGTTAACTGACAAGTGAAAGTATTTATCTGACCTTGAATAATGATTTTGCAGATAGTACATAAAAATAGTTCTAGATGTGTTAATAAAACACACGTTGATCATAGTAAAGTACCTGTAATACACATTATTGTTATTAAAATTTAATCGGCGAACGTTCTCCCACCGTGCTGAGATAATGGTTTAGTCAGTAATGGATGCCCCTTTATCGAAGGTAAACAATGATATTTTATGAATAAATGCTTTGTACGAGTTCAGGTTATCCTCCTGTTTTGACTTTTAACATATTTTTAAATTGTCGTTATAGGCTTTTTTATTGCAACCAATGTCCATATTTATTGATAAATGTTATAGCTGGTTCTCTGTGGTTTGAACAGCATGCAGCTGAATTAGCATGTAGCCGTTAGCTTACAGTGGCTGCTCATGATCTCACACTGCTCTCATATATGGTACATAACAGAGTGAGAGAGAATACAGGGGTGCAATACATGCAAGATTGGCATTGTCACAGATAAAACCTTATGAATAACATCTACAGAAGTCCATCTCTAGCATTAACTCTCTGTGTGTAGATGTTTACTAGCAACCATGCCTTTACCACCCAAACAAAATCATTTACAGTCTGTGTTGTTCATTTATAGTATGGAATTAATCAAACCCATTTTGGATACCTCACACAACCCTGACTTTATTTATACTGGTTATTTTCAGATATAGGTTCTTGTTAATGAGAAGATGAGTGAACTGAAGGACTGCCCCCCTCTGAAGTACTATGACTTCAAACCTGTGGACCATGTGAAAGTGTGTCCACGCTATACTGCAGTACTCAGCCGCTCAGAAGATGATGGCATTGGCATTGAAGAGCTGGACACGCTTCAGCTGGAGCTGGAAACACTCCTGTCCTCTGCGAGTCGACGTCTCAGAGCGCTGGAGGAACAGAGACAGGTGAAAATTAATGTTTTTCTATTTGTCTTTGTCCCACCTACTGCCCATGTATAAAGTTATTTATGTTTTCTCTCTGAAACAGATTCTTACAGACTGGCAGGACAAAAAAGGGGACAAAAGGTTTCTGAAATTAGGGAAGGATCCAGATCTCGCAGCATCTTCTCGTCATTCCAAGCCCAAAAAACAGAAGCTTGATGGAAAAGGAAGTCATGGTCCCGGACCTGGGCCAGGTAGACCGAAGTCTAAGAACATACAGACCAAGGTTCAGGACTTTGAATTTGAAGTGGACCCCCAAGATATACCCCGCAATCCTAAAAATGATGCTCCCAACAGGTTTGTGGATACTGAATGTTTTGTCTGTGATGCACATAATGTAAATTTATATTAATTTAATCCAGATTTAGGATACAGATCACATTTTTGCCTACAGAAACACTAGGTATTAAATTAAATCAAATATCAATTCTTTCTTATTTAATGTTTTATTGTTTTCAGAGGAGAAATATTAAGTTATCAGTATCCAGTTAAAGATTTTTATCTAATTATTTAAACACAAATTCAAGCCTGAACTTGAATTCAGGAGGAAGGGTGCATTAAATTGATCAAAAGTGACAGTAAAAACATTTATGATGTTGCAAAGATTTCTCTCCTGAATAAATTCTGTTCTTTTGAACTTTCTAATTATTAAAGAACCCTGAAAAATCATGGTTTCTACAAAAAATATTAATAATAGATATATAAAATATATTAATATTAAAAACATATTATTAAGCAGCACATAATAATAATAATAATAATAATAATAATAGTAATAATAAACGTTTCTTGAGCAGCAAATCAGCATATTAGAATGATTTCTGAAGGATCACATGACACTGAAAACTGCAGTAATGATGCTGAAAATTCAGCTTTGCCATCACATGAATAAATTATGTTTTAAAATATATTGAAATAGAAACAGTTATTTTAAATTTTAATAACATGTCGCAACATTACTGATTTTACTGTATCTTTGATCAAATAAATTCAGCCTTGGTGAGCAAAAAGGATCTTTTAAAAGCATTTTTAAAAATGTTAGCAATCCCAAACTTTTGAAAGGTTGTGTATATTCTTTATGTGTGTAAAACAGATTTTGGGCCTCGGTGGAGCCTTACTGTGCAGACATCACAAATGAAGAGATCAGAGTTCTGGAAGAGCTGCTCAAACCCCCTGAAGATGAAGCTGAGTACTACAAGGTAAAGATCTTTTAAAGTTCAGTTCCTGCTCTGCATTATTGCAGCTTTCTCTTTCCTTTCCTTCAGCTCATGCCTGTTAAATGGATTTTGTGTTGATTATTCACTTCTGAGCCCTTATGGGGTTTTCCTTGCAGATCCCAGCTCTCGGAAAGCACTATTCCCAACGCTGGGCTCAAGAGGACCTGTTGGAGGAGCAAAGAGAGGGTGCCAGAGCCAATGACAAGAAGAAAAGCATGATGGGTCCTCTTTCTGAACTGGATGCTAAAGGTAACTGTGACATTAAAAATGGATCTTGATTCCGGTTGCAGCACTGAATTTTTTGCATCTGTTTTTTTTATCCTCTACTATTCTGGTTTGTGTAGATGTAGACGCCCTACTGAAGAAATCAGAGTCTCAGCATGAACCTCCTGACGACGGCTGTCCCTTTGGACCTCTTACTCAGCGTCTTCTACAAGCGCTTGTTGAGGTCAGTGACTCATAATTTGCTAAAATAAGTCATTATATTGTGCAACATTTAGTCAACTTTGTTGCAGCTCAGTTTATTTCAGTCGCTAAATGTTTCATTCAAATCCTTTTTCATACATGTAGGAGAACATCATATCTCCTATGGAGGATTCCCCTATTCCAGACATTCCAGGGAAGGATGATGGGGCCGGTACGTCACCTCGTAGTCAGGGTAAAGCCTTCAGGTAAAAACAAAAATAACATTAAAAAACTTTTATAAAAAGTTGTTTTAACACTTCTTGACACTCTAAACTATTTTGTTGTGCTCTGTCTAACTGTTTTTGAATACAAGAACACACCTTATGCAAACAGAAACATGTCCAATTGGGGTCAGGTGAACCAGTATAATTATATAGGGCCAGTTAAAGGGATAGTTCACCCAAAAATGAAAATTATCCCATGATTTACTCACCCTCAAGCCATCCTAGGTGTATATGACTATCTTCTTTCAGACGAACACAATCAGAGTTATATTTAAAAATATACAGGCTCTTCCAAGCTTTATAATGGGAGTGAATGGCGCTCAAGATTTTGAAGCCCAGAAAAGTGCATCCATCCATCATAAAAGTAATCCACATGGCTCCAGGGGGTTAATAAAGGCTTTCTGAAGCGAAGCGATTGGTTTTTGCAAGAAAAATATCCATATTTAAAACTTTATAAACTATAATAACTGGCCATATGAGAGTCTACATCCGGTGGAAGAGTGACCTCTGGCCCGATGCATGACGTATTGATGAACGCAGAAGCAGAGAATTTCAATATAAGAGAAGAGGAGCTTGAGTTTGTTGCCCAGCCCTATTTGTTTTAAACCGCGAGAAGCGTTTACTCTTACCTAAGGTTACGGTACTCCTACATCCTATGTCATACGTCGGCTCTTCCGCCAGAACTTGACTTGCGAGCGGCCGTTCCCGGAAGCCAGTTATTATAGTTTATAAAGTTTTAAATATGGATATTTTTCTTACAAAAACCCATCACTTTGCTTCAGAAGGCCTTTATTAACCCCCTGGAGCCATGTGGATTACTTTTATGATGGATGGATGCACTTTTTTGGGCTTCAAAATCTCAAGCGTCATTCACTACCATTATAAAGCTTGGAAGATCCAGGATATTTTTTTTAATATTTCTCTGATTGTGTTCGTCTGAAAGAAGATAGTCATATATACTTAGGATGGCTTGAGGGTGAGTAAATCATGGGATAATTTTCATTTTTGGGTGAACTATCCCTTTAAGATTGAGTAGTTAACTAGTTGTTCAGCCAACCAACCAACCAACTAGTTTTAAAAATTGTATTCTTTCATTGACTTTGACATTGAAACTGGACATTCATTGACAGGGAAAAAACTGTAGATTTGGGAATTGATCGGATAGTGAAAAGTGGACATGAACGGGATAACAACATATTTAGCTACTGGTTAAGATTATCCAATAGCCTCCATGGCCTGGGTGACATCATCCAAAATTGGAAGTTGTTTCAGAGGCAGAGAAAGCAATTACATTTTGATGAAAGATTGTGAAAACAAAAAATGTTTTCTTTGGAATAATAATGATGAATCGTGCACAATATTTAAGCACACAGAATTTCATCTTGTATTTTCTCATTCTGTTTTCCCCAGTGTGCCGCACACACGGTCTCTGGAGGCTCGTATAAGAGAGGAGCTGGTGTCTCAGGGGCTGCTGGACTCTGATGAGAGGCAAGGTGTCGGAGGAGAATCGGAAGACGAGGTGCTGGCTGAGCTGCAGAAAAGACAAGCTGAACTCAAAGCTCTGACTGCCCACAACCGCTCGCGTAAGCAGGAGCTGCTCAAGTGAGTTTCACCGAAAGAGCCTCAGATCCAGATCAAGACTGCCGTCAGCACAAGATGAAGTCTGGCTCATGAAAATAAGCCTGTAATCTTTCATAGAGTTAGAGGGAACAATCTGATGTGACAAGTTATGATTTTCCTTTCCATAGTTTTAGTCAGATGATAACTGTATTGTATTGAAGCAGTATTAAAGCAGCCAGCTGTGTATTTTTAGATGTACCCATATTGTGAATGAGAATTAGTAGAAATACCTTTTTGGTATGTTTTTTTTTTTTGTTTTTTTCCCATATGCATTGTGAAATACAAGGCTTATATTTCTCTTTTCAACCCGTTGATGCAGGTTGGCACGGGAAGAGATGCGAAAACAGGAGCTTCGTCAGCGGGTTCGCGTGGCTGATAACGAGGTCATGGAGGCCTTCCGTCGCATCATGGCAGCCAGGCAAAAGAAACGCACTCCAACAAAAAAAGAGAAAGATCAGGCATGGAAAGCTTTAAAAGAGAGAGAAAGTATTCTCAAACTCTTAGATGGATAAATATGACCGGCAGCTATAATGTGAATTCTTTCATATGTTTGTTGGCTATGGACACTTCATTCACACAACTTGAAGAACATGTAAATGAACATTGAATATAATTGTTCATATGTTATGACTACTCTCTATCCAAAATAAGACCTGACATGGCTAGTTGTGATAAATAAAGGTGTTTGACACTATGGATTTCAAGTGCCACTGACTTGACATTGCTAGAAGTATGGCACCTTGAGTTTACCATTTATTTTTTGTCTTTCTGTACAGTTCCAAATGCAACTGATTACCAGAATGGTTTGATATTGTGAAATCGACAGTTCTCCCAAAAATGAAAATTCTGTCGTCATTTACTCACCCTCATGACGTTCGAAACCTGTATGAATTTCTTTCTTCTTTAGAACATAAAGGAAGATATTTTTTGACAATAGACTTTCATCGTATGGACACGAACACTGAGACATTTCTCAAAGTATATTCTTTTGTGTTCCAATGATATGAGGGTGAGTAAATGATGACAAAATTGTAATTTTTGGTTGAACTATCTCTTTAAATCTGTTGTCATAGTGTTGATAGTATTTTGTTACTATACGGGATAGAGAAAGAACATGTTATTTTTGAGTTTTTATATGAGTAAAAGGAAATAAAGCTTGTATAAAGGTATTGTAAGGACATATCAACGTTTGTAAATTCATGCTTATGTTGTCATTTATTTCAGTTCATGTTGAATTTAGTCGTATGTATCAGACATTTTGTAAGCTACTTTTGAACATTGCTGTTGCATGTATGTGTGTGTTTGAAAATAAAAACGAAATTTTGATTAATTATTAGACCAGTGTTCGTATCAGGTTTATGTAACTGATTCTCTATTCTGTATGCAAAGCATTGATTTGAAGAGTTGTCCTGACAGAGGGCGCCATTTCCTGTTTACGCACAGTAATACTCACTTGTTCATGTTCAGTGAACATTAACATCGTTGCTCTTTCTGCTTTTACATCCTTTACTTCAAAATAAGGACTTGTTATTGACTGGTGAGAATGTACTTTGCCTTCTAACCTTATGTTAGTAGTGTCTATTATTTGTTAATGCATCTGTATCGTGTTTGCCAGTTTATGAAGGCGGTAAACTCTGGGTGTGCAGAAACCGTTGCATGCAAACTAGCAGTCTAGCCGAAACATTTGTAAAAAAAATAAGCTTCCAGGTGAAGTCTTGAGGTAAAATTAAACGGCGTTCATCCTTTTAAGAAGTTAAAGTACGTATTTTTAGAGTAAAGTGAGGTAACGGTGATGTTACTGCAGTTTGAACGGCCTGACAGCTACTGCTTCACGAACGAATCGTTCTCGTGAGTCGGATCTTCTCAGTGAAATTGGAGTGAAATATGCCCGAGCGGTTGTCGTGTCAACAAATCATTAAATCATTGAACCGAGAACCAATTTGCCCGGTTCGTAGAAGGGAAGTAAGGAACTTTCATAGCCAAGACAAGAGACGATTTCCAGGGACATCAGAAACCGCGCGATGACGTTTTACGTAATGACGTAAAAGGAACAGTGAATGATTTACTTTTACTAACAGTTCTTTGAAACGATCCGAACCAAACGATTCAAATGAAATACTGAGATAAACACGAGTAAGAATAATAAAAGAGAACAAAAAGGAAAAAAAGAAAGAATTTAAGTTATACAAATAGGCTATATCAACATTTTGGTAAGCTAACTGCATATGTTGTGCATTGTAAAACAGTATTTTATCAGGTACTTTAAAAATAGTAAAGTAGGTTTTCTGTGATGCCTATTTACATTTGTGGATAAAGAATTTTTAAATATATATTGAAAAATAAAAAACATTTTTTATATGAGTTGCATTTAGTTTGTATTCTTTTTAACAAAGAAATGCCAAATCACACCACAGTTATTTTGTTTAAGGCATTAAGTAAACGTACCGTCTAATATGTTGTGACGTCACACAGGTTTGGCATGTGCCAGGATGTGCGGGAGAACGGCTTGCACTCTTGCGCCGCATGAGCTCAGTCGTGCGTCTCAGTATCGAGACCGAACAGGACAACGACACAGGCCCCGGTGGAAGGATGGAGACACCGACAAATACCGGCCCTCATACAACAAGAGTCCTCAGTCCTTCAGTCCTGTGCTGCTGTCCAACAGACACTTCAACAAGGCATGTCAAAACATATACACACAAATTTTGTCACTGAAGAACAGCTCTTAAATAAACCACTTTCCATAGAATGCCCCTGTAGATGAGTGTGTGTTGGCAGCGATGCGCTGGGGTCTCGTCCCGGCATGGTTCAAAGAGAATGACCCCAATAAGATGCAGTACAACACCTCTAACTGTCGCAGTGAGAGCCTGCTAGAAAAGAAGTCTTACAAGGTAAATAAGACTTCCTCATTTATTCTGCGTTAGCAGTGAGCCCTCGTCCACAGTAAAATGTCACTGGCCCACTTTTTCAGCTGTGCTGGTTCCAGAAGCATTTTTTCCATTCATTTTCCCCATAGGGATTTTAGAAAAATCTTTGTTAAAGCTTAATAAGCCATGAACCAAGACAACCAGCTACTGTAATGTTATGAGATGAATCATAACATTACAAACTTTGATTTGAAGCAAAAAAGTATTTGAAAATCAGACAAAAGATAAATGTATAAGACTGTACTTAACAGCTTTAGTGAGGGAAAGAACTAATATACCATGAATCATTGTGAACTGCATGATCTAATTAAAAATGATGGAGAAATATAAAACTGCTCATTTAAATATGTGGATTATATACTTAAATATTTGTAAATATGTGCATATTTTGCAATAAATAATTAATTAACTTAAAATATATTGTTTTTATAAAACAATATATTTTAAGTTAATTAATTATTTATTGCAAAATATGCACATATTTACAAATATATAAGTATTTTGAGACCATAGGGAGAACGTCTCAATTACGTCATTTGTGGTGCTTCATGGGAGAAGGCAGAGCTAAAGAGCTCTTTTGGCGGGCTTTGGTTTTTCAACTCTCTGATTGGTGTAATTTTTTTGTACAGCATCATGGGTAATGTAGTTTTTCATCATGAATTCCGCTGTTCAACAATTGTTTTAAAAAATTATGTGGGCTGATGGCTTCAACAGAAGGAAATATAATCGATTAACAACCTCGTAGCTCACAGTAGGTCTGTCTTTAAAGGTTTATAAGTTATTGTTAAAAATAAATTTCCTTATGGAGAAAATTAATATAGAGTGTAACTGACAGGTTCTGGAAGTAAAAACTACATTACCCATGATTTTGCAGAGAAATCTCCACCAATCAGGAACTGTCTTAAGCAAATCACAGCAAAAGTTCAGTAAGATTTTTCTTCTTCTTCTTTTTTTTTTTTTTTTTTTTTTTTTTGGATGCATTAAATTGATCAAAAGTGACAGTAAATACTTTTATAATGTTACAAGATTGCATCTCAAGAATAAATTACATTTTATGATATATTACAAATGAAAAGTTGTTTTAAATTGTAATAATATTTCACAATATTAATGTTTTACTGTATTTTTGATCAAATAAATGCGGTCTTAGTGGGCATAAGAAAAATAGGAAGAAATAATGGGAAAATACTTCCAGAACCAAGGTTGCTGAAAAAGTGAGAGGGCACTGTTGCACCCTTTTATTTATTAAACATCAAATATCTACTAATATGCTGTGGACAAACACATGACTTGTTGCTGGAAACTTATTGTACAGGATCCTCTTCTGAAAGGCCAGCGCTGTGTCATTCTAGCTGACGGCTTCTACGAATGGCGGCGACTGGAGAAAGAGAAACAGCCTTTCTTCATATATTTCCCACAAAACCAAGGAGGACAAGTGCCCAGTCAACAAAGTACACAGCAGCCAAAATGCGACCAAACTTTGGACCAGGGCGAGGTTAGCCCAAGTTTAACAGTCATAAAAACTGCATTTGTTCACTTATGCCAGTCTTACTCATCTGTTTATTCCTCCACTTGTCTACAGAGCGAACAAGACGACAGTGACTGGGCCGGGTGGCGACTGCTGACAATAGCAGGTCTCTTTGACTCCTGGACTCCTCCTTGTGGTGGAGAGGCGTTGTACACTTACACTGTTATTACTGTAGATGCCGCTCCAAATCTTCAAAGCATCCATGACAGGTTGAGCACATAAATATGACTCTTTTCACATCACATCAAAACAGTCCCATACACTTTATTGTAATGAGTTTAAAATTAACCTTGAGTTAATGTGCTTTGTAACAGGATGCCGGCTGTGCTGGATGGAGAGGATGAGGTAAGACGGTGGTTGGACTTTGGAGAAGTTAAGTCACTGGAAGCCATGAAATTACTTCAACCGAAGTCCTCTCTGACCTTTCACCCGGTCTCGTCACTGGTTAACAATTCCCGCAACAACTCCCCAGAGTGTCTGCAGCCTGTAGACCCCACGATTAAGAAGGTGAAACTTTTGGCCATTTTAATAATAAAAAAAAACAAACAAAAAAAATGTTTATTTAATTTGTATATACATACATCATTGAAGAATTCTTCATTGAAGATTTTTTTTTTTTTTTTTGAAAGTCATAAGAATTTCCACCACATCTCAAATGACGGTTACTAGCATTCTGTGATGGAAATTATTTGTTTTACATTTTTTGGAATGAAATCAAAATATTTTGTCTTAATGTACACAAATTAAATATTTTCACTTTTTTTTGCTTAATTTGACAGAAATTAGTTGTAATTTTTGAAAAACTGAAAGAAATCATTTTCACATATTAAGTATTGAAGTGTTTTATTTATTCAACTTTTAGATTAACATATACATACACTACTGTTCAAAAGTTTGCTGTCTGTAAGATTTGTAAGATTTTTAAAAAAGGCTTTTCTGCTCACCAAGGCTGCATTTATTTGAAATACAGTAAAAGTAGTAATGTTGTAAAACATTACAATTTAAAATAACAGTTTTCTATTTGAATATATTTTAAATGTAATTTATTTGTGTTATGGCAAAGCTGAATTTTCAGCAGCCATTACTCCAGTTTTGATACTTTGATTTTATTTAAAATAGAAAAGTTTTGCAACATTATGTTTTTACTGTCACTTTTTATCAATTTAATGTGTCCTTGCTAAATAAAAGTATTAATTTCATAAAAAAAAAAAAATAAATAAATAAAAATATTGACCCAAACCTTTGAACAGTAATGTACAGTAGTTAGTTCATATTTTTATGATGGATTTTAATAGTTTAAGGTTTATTGTCTAGATCTCAGAGAAGGGTGAAACAAAATTATACATTACAGACATTTAATAAAAAATAAATAAAGGCATAGTGAAAACATTGTTATGATCTTCATTATGAAGTTGAAATCTATTAGATGAGATAAAAATCAACCAATGGGACATAAAAGTACCTAAAGTTCAAAAAACACCCTTGTGGTATTGCTCAGTAACTGTTAATAATGACAGTATTTGAGAAAAATAGGATGCCCTAAACAGAACAATCAAAATCTTTGATATGGGAATGCAATCTGCTACATATAGAGCAGTACATGTAGAGATTCATATATGTATCATATCTTAGATATTCCTATTGATTCAAAAACTGGCCTTTGGCCCTGTCCAGACTGTTAAACCTACAGCTAGCAGTAAAATGATGATGAGCTGGCTGAAAACTGCCTCGCCCACTAAGAGGAAGAATCCTGATGAAGATACATCAGCTAAAGGACCTGAAGAAAAGCTTGAAGCAGAGAAGCAGACCAAGCCGGCTGGGACTCTCCAGCAATGGCTGCTGGGAACTGGTTCCAACAAGAAACCAAGGACCTGAAAACAGAACTACAGTGTACTTCCTTACATAGTGTATCCTTACATCCCATCTTTTCAGAATGTCCAAACTGACTAGTTTAAAGTTTTAAAATGCCTTAAAATAACAAGTATTAATTTTGCCAAGTATTCATTGTGTAGATGTGTTCCTTTTTCATGACAGAAATAAACACATTTAGTAGTTGATTTGTGGACACATTTCATTTGTTCATTTCAAATAGTTCCAGTTGATATCACTTCTCCAAAACACTCAGTGCACAACCCATTTACTCAACAACTTAATTTTATTTCCATTATTACTTTGAAATACATTTATCTTGAACAATGTATATGCTGTGCATTTTGTTTTATTAAATGTCATGAACAATTCAGTTTTCCCCCAATGTTATCTAGTTGTGTTTATTCGTATATAATGCAACAAAGATAATAATAATTACAATAATAATGAACAGACAGGAAAATATCTGAGTGATACTGAGCACTTAAATTCTCTACCATCCTGAGCTACTGGTAGAGTCCAGGCAAGAAATGAATGAAAAAAAACAAAAACGACAAGAGATGGCCTACGCCACTACTTGTTCATGGCAGACTCGCGGTGATTCGGTCATGCTGACATGAGGATTGATGATTAAAAAAAATACAGAGAAATACTAATTGTCATAATATGAATTGTAGATAATTTAGATGTAATATCTAAATTTCCCATCACTTGGTTGGGAATTCATGTTTTCGTTTTCCATTTCGAGGACAGCGATTGGGCATACACTGGATTGCAGTTCTCAGATGTAACAGTGGGGGCAGTGTTAGACCTCCAGTGCTTCGGGACCTCACAAACCGAGGAGCGTTTTCGGGTTCACGACTTCAAGAGGCAAATGTAGCATGCTTTATGCCAGGCCGCCATTTTATTTCAAGCAAAACGATGAAAAACATGACGGGTAGTTCTGGTACCAACATACGGCTTTAATGCTCTAATACACCCCCCATCTTTCAGCGTTCACATCACACGTACTTCAATTGCACTGCGGGATGGGATCATATAAAATGTCTCAAGAGCCATTCAAGTGTTGTGAAGACTTTTTACGTGGGCGAAGCGATGATTCTGCAGAACTGGTGCGCAGTGTTGGGATTCGTGTACAGAAATTGAGCCTCTGGAGCATATGTGGGTATGTGTGTTGTGTCTAAGGCTGTGAATGCGAACTTTGTAGGATACTGAATGAGAGGAAGTCTGCTCGTCTACAAAGGCCAGTGATTATATCGAGTAAAGGGAGGGAAGGAGATAAAGAACTGGGGAGGGAGGGGGGGTGGGAGGCAGGGAGGAAAGAAAGAACGCAAGAGAGGGGGAGTGAGGCAGAGACGAGGCCAGAGAGGCTGAGAGTGAAACGCTGCGCCCCCTGGAGGTCCTCAGCAGCTACAAGTCTCTGCTGATGGCTTGGCTCTATCGTTCCGGTCCAGTTTAATTGGCTCAGGAAACTCGTTGTACAACTCCACTTCGGTTTCCTACAAAATAAAAAAGGGGTACAGTTAATGACAAAGTATACTAGATTTGGTGTGAATGCTTAAAGGGATAGTTCACCCAAAAATGAAAATTCTGTCATCATTTACTCCCCCTCAAGTTGTTCAAAACCTGTATGAATTTCTTTGTTCTGCTGAACACAAAGGACTATATTTGGAAGAGTGTTTGTAAGCAGATCTTGCCCCCCATTGACTACCATTGTATTTATTTTTCCTACTATGGTAGTAAATGGGGGACGAGATGTGTTTGGTTACTGACATTCTTCCAAATATCTTCATTTGTGTTCAGCAGAACAAAGAAATTCATACAGGTTTGGAACTACTTGAGGGTGAGTAAATGACAGAATTTTCATTTTTGGATGAACTATCCCTTTAAGTCCCGTTCACACAAAGAATAATAACTATATTTGCATCCAGCAAGACAATAAGTTTGTGTTTATCAGCGCGCACTCAGTCATGTGATCAGCTAAAGACAAAAAAAGAAGGATCACACTAAGCCATATCAAATTCTCAACCATGCATTGTCAAAGTTCACAAAAAGTTACAGGGCAACTGGCGAGGAACACCATTTCAATAATAATTTTTACTTGGATTTGGCGCTTTGAACCCTGGCTATGCTAAGGGTGATGCTGCGAGTTTGTGCAGCGCTGTCAGGATTGTATTAGAAAACGTATCATTTTCTAGTTTATTTAGTAATTGTTTAAGGCAAGGAATGTATTAGAAAACATAACATTTTCTATTTTTAATAATTGTTTGAAGTCCCCATATAGTCAATAATTTTATCCCTTAAAACTCATCTTTGATCACCAAAATGACATATTTAAATGTTTTTTTCCTGTGAAAAAAAAAACTTCATGCCTTAAAATAGCTTGAATGTAACTCTAAACCCTTGCCTCATTTAATATACACGGAGCAATGAATATGCAAATTAGCCCCACCTCCACTCACTCATGCCAGCTCAGAGATCCACTTGGTCAACTTAATGAGGTAAACGCTGCACAATGGTATTACTATTTACATCGTCGGACACATGACGGTAATTAATATGATTAGCCTTTTGTTTGACTATGTTATCAAACAGCTAATAATGTGTTGCTAATGTTACACAAACCATGTTCCCGTTCGCCATCTCAGGGTCTACAAGGCAATTTCACGATTTCAATCATCATACAGTAACCCCACAGACATTTTTTTTTTCTTTTTTTCTCAGATTTACACAAATAATTGTAGGTCATACTTTTACGTGCGCATTCGATGGACACTTTACTATCCCATCCCAAGTTTGTTGTTGTTCTATCTCATCAATTTCTTTTTCGGCAGTGAAACAACAGACCTGGGCAGTGTTGCCACCTTGTGAACAAACTAATTATTGACACGTGTGAGCTGAACATACATTGTATGTGCAGTCAGAAAAATCGGACTGTGTGCGTACTATGTTGATGATGAAATTTGCGTGAAATGCACCGTAAACATATTCTGGCTAGCGTACATGTAAAACCTTAAGTATACTTTGGGCTTTATCTCTTTGTTTCCACACCTAACGCAACACATATACAACACACGTACCTGTTTGAGTGCATTGCGTGCAATGGTCTGGAAAGCCTGCTCTACGTTGATGGCCTCCTTTGCACTGGTCTCAAAGTATGGGATGTTGTTCTTACTCTGACACCAAGCTTGTGCCCGCTTGGTTGTTACCTGAGGGTGAATGTGAAACAAAGAAGGGAAAAAAAAAAAAAAAAAATCAAAATGTGAACTTCACAGGGGTACCGAGACTCTGAATAAGGTTGTAGGTGACTGTCAATACACGATAATATTCAAAATGAGAAAGTCAGTGGAGTTTGCCCATGCGAAAGTCTCCACCATGATACTAGGCAATATCTCTCAGGTCCTTTAATGTACATTACAATTCAAAAGTTTGGGATCAGTAAGGATTGATCAAAAGTGACAGTAAAGACAGTCATAAGTTCAATCATGAATAGTTTTAGCATGCTATCGAATATGGCAACTTTAATGTATTTGGTCTTGACAGACTAGATCTGATACGCTGCTGTTTCTGCATAAATAGACACATAAATCCCGTAGCAGATCTAGGCAGGTGGAGGGTTTCAGAGGAACTCTGATAGAGCACTGTAGGACTAGCTTACAGCAAACACTGAACCAGACTATTTAAATGTTGAGCAAGCAATCTCACTGGCTGCAGGATCAGCAGAGGCCAATCAGCTTGTGCCATGCAGTAATGATGCAATTACTTGCAGACTGCATGTAAAGGACCTATCAGCCTGCGCCCTCTAGAATTTCATGAATGAACTAGTTATTTATTTGCAGTATCATTCACTGGAAGTTCAGGGACTTCAAACTTCTCCAAGACACTTTACATGTATATGGAGAGGGTGCAGCTGGTCCTAAATTAGCTCCCTTGGCCTCTTAGAATGTGACGTGATCTTGAAATATACTCCGTACTCACTTCTATATGTACAAGGGTCAATTACATGGTTATTTATTTGTACAGACCTATCAATTTATTCTAAAATGCATCACAAATGCAATTCATAGGCACAATGACATGAATACACATCTGAGCATGTTTTTAATTTAATTCATTTTCAAAAATGTTAGGGTGATACACCTGTCCTGATATAATAATGAAGACAAAAAGCCTCAAGAAACACGTTAAAAGAAAAACTTAAGTAGTTGTCATTATCTTTTATTTACATTACAGAAAACTAAAAAATTAAAAATTCTTATTAATTCTTAAGCTTATCCACCAAATTAAACTTGTGATGTGACCAACATCCAAACAAACAAACAAACAAACAAACAAAAAAAAGCCATAGAGACCCTTTGCAGACAGACCCTCATGAAAGAATCACTGCACCACAGCACCCACCTGCCTATTCTCCAGATCAATTTTGTTGCCCAGCACCACGAAGGGGAAGTTCTCTGGGTCGCGTGGGCTGGCCTGGATCAGAAACTCGTCCCTCCAGCTGTCCAGTGTCTTGAAGGTGTTGGGGGCAGTGACGTCAAACACCAACACACAGCAGTCAGCACCGCGGTAGAAAGCCACACCCAGAGACTGGAACCGCTCTTGACCTGCTGTATCCCATATCTGAATGAAAGAAAAGATACAGAATATTCACACAAATTCATTCAAATATGAATTTTCTATCAAGCTCTTTTGCATCTCACAATAGCTATATTTCCATCTGAAGCTGCGAATTTAACTTGTACGCAAAACTGAAATAATCGCATAAAATAGTTGCGAAAAGGGAACCGTTTCCATTCCATGTGTTCAAGATAACAAAATCACCACTTCCTGGGAAATTGGCACAAAAAAAAAATAAAAATGGAAGTTGCTGCAATCCGGAAAGCCACTGTGGCTCTTTTCCTACTTAATAAATGACTTGTGTCTCAGAGCACACAGACGAAGTGCAATAAACACTGTCATGTTATCTTGCGTTAGGATGCCAGGTGTTTGGGAAAGTAATAGTGTGAGACTGTTCTGGGGGGGAATTAAACCAAATCATTTTGATGACAGACTTTGACTCAGGCATTTCAGAATGACCAAGCCTACAACTGAGATGCTGTGCAATGAAACTGGTCCGCTGGTTAGTCCAGTTATCCAATCACATCCTCGGTTGGGGCCAATCACATGAGTTTGGGGCAGTCGTGGGCTAATGGTTAGAGAGCCAAACTGGTAACCCGAAGGTTGCGGGTTTGAGTCTCAATACCGGCGGGAAATCACTGAGGTGGCCTTGAGCAAGGCACCTAACCCCCAATCACTCACTTTTTTTTTTTTTTTTTTTTTTTTTTTTTATGCGATATCCTGAAATTCAAATAAAAATAGGTGGATGGAAACATAGCTAGTGAAATCTGTTATTATTTTTATGCTCCATGGAAAAAAGAAAGTCAAACAGGTTTAAAATGATGTGAGGGTGAGTAAATGACAGAAATCAATTTTTATCTGTTAAAGTATTTTCTTTAAAGCCTGCTCTCAGTTTATAAGAGATTAAAATAAAAAAAATTACGAAACAAAAATGTAAAGCTAGCTGAAGTAATGAGATGACACTCTCTGGAATGGGGAAAAGAAAAATGCTTTAGATGCTTTCATTTTTTGCATCATGTGCTTTCAGTAAAAATAACACATCATCTCTACCTGCATTGTGACAAGTCGGTCATCAACCATCACTTCTTTTGTCAGGAAATCTGCTCCTATAGTAGCTTTATACTGATTACTGAACTTCTTATTCACATACTGGTTCATCAGAGATGTCTTCCCAACCCTGTTGAGACAAAAAATAACATTTAAACCAGCAATTGGCAAGGAGAAAGTAGAACTAACATTATTTGTGATTTTGTATGACTCATAGTTCTGCACAAAGAAACACTACATAAAAAAAAAAAAAAAAAAAAAAAAAAAAAAAATCTAGGCCATAACAAAGTTTACTCCTCATGAAACTGAAACTATTTATATCCCACCCACAAGCTTTCCCATCTGGAAAGCTCATAAGACACTACGAGGAAATAAAAGATTGAATTTTTGGAGATTTTGTGTTTGGGTGGTGACATGACAACATTTATATGCCCAGTGTGTCATGAACATATGTTTATACTGTCAAACAGTGCACTGGTAGGGTGTCATAGGGTGTAACTGAATGTTTTTTTAAGAGTGTATTTATAGCATTCTTTGCCGACGAGCAAACTACTGCAAATGAAACTGGAAGTAAGTCGCAGATGCTCAAAACACAATCATCTTCATTAAAAGTAATATTGTGGTCTTTGATTTTGAAATTAGCTGATGATCAATAAAATGCAGTTCATATTTGTTGCTTTCGATGACAAACTCCATTAAATCTGTATATAGCGCGGGAACTGAAGATCGGATTTAAATCCGTTTTGTGGAGACACATTTATGTGGCCAAGTGTAAATGGAATTGTTTTGATAAATCAGATAGATATATGATAAATCAGTGACCACGTGTAAACAGGCCCATTAATAATCTCACAAATGTTTCTTGAGCATCAAATCAGAATATTAGAACGATTTCTGAAGGATCATGTGACACTGAAGACTGGATTAATGATGCTGAAAATTCAGCTTTGCCATCACAGGAATACATTACATTTTAAAATATATGAAAACAGAAAACACTTCATTTAAATTGTAATAATATTTCACATTCTTTTTGTTTTTACTGGATTTTTTATTAAATAAATTCAGCGTTGGTAAGCATAAGACAGTTATGTGAACCCAAACTTTTGAACTTTCCATTTTTTTTAGTTAAAATTACATTACAATAAAACTTTGTGAATGCATCTTTTATATATAATGTCATATAAACATCCTATTATTGAATGAGTCAGATGTTTGTTCAGATTCAGAGAGCTGATTCAAACAAGTATGTTTGACTGAGTTATTAAAAGAACTGGCTTTATGTTTGTTATTCAACAAAATCAACAACAGAAAGACGTATTGTCTATTTTCTATTATTTTGCTGTATCTTTATAAAGGACATAATTTAGGCAATACAAGTACAAAACAAGTTGAATTCTAATGTATTGGAATCTTTAAGAATTGCCATGAAATGGAAGTTGCAGTCATGTTTTATTCCCTATAGCGACGTATATCTGAGTTAGGGTTGTGACGTGAGGAAATTTTCCCACCGGTTAAATACCTTGGGCACCTCGCTTTAAAATCACTAATTCGAAAGCGAAAGTAAAATGCGCAAACGGCCGCATTCCTATGGAAGTTGAGTTTCCACAGAAATGAACTGAAAACACTCTGTGCCAGTAAACACGCACTGTTATGAATGCCCGTGCGACCGTGCAATCCTTTTCAGGTTCCCTATTAGTGTAATGGACGTAGGTCAGTAAGAACTGTGCGTGTAAACCTCACTCCCCTGATCTCAAGAGGCGCTCTAACAACTGCGATCTTTAGCCTCCTTGTTGGAGCGCCCGACTCCCATGCCGGCGGACCTGGGTTCAAGTCCCGCTTAGAGCGGGCGGTTTGAACAGGAGGGTTACACTAGCAGTGGGTTTAAATCCAAAATATTGCCAAATAGGCGCTTTTACATTTCACTTTGAGACCAAATCTTCCGCCATCATCTTGTCAGTCAGCTCCTCACTCTCGTGATGAATGAAATGATGTGCACAGATAAATCATTTATATTTAATACTGCAATATTCTATAAAAAATATATATATATATAAATGCCTATTTTGTTGTTATGGCAACTTTAATCTATTCATACTACTACTATTATTTAACAGAATGCGCTATAATTTCATCCTTTAAAACTAAATGAAATTGGCAGTAGCTTTGACTTTGTTGAATGTGGAAACTCACCCGGAGTCTCCAAGGATGATCACCTTCAGAAGAACTTTCTTCCTTGATGTCATAGTGTCACAGCTGGGGGAAGAGAAAGCACAAAGCATGAAGCAAAGATTTCAACAGCACGGCTCATATGAATAAAAAGGGAAGTGAAAGCAAAAACTGTTTGCACTCAAATAGGCCAATTTTTAAGGATGTGGAGACAGCAGGAGCGTTGTAGTATGTAGCAAGCTACAACTACTACACGCTAGAACCACAATCACCCATTTGATTGAACTTACACATTACAAGGGGCTATAAAAGCCTTTTTTGTTTTAATGACAAAACCCATGATTCTGCTTGTACTCTCAAATTGGTCATGTGCACTCTAACTACCAAAGTCACGAGAAACTCACTCTCAGAGATGACTTGTACCGTTGACCGCCTACTATTAAACACACAGACTTCCCTTTTTAAGAGGGGGGCTTGAACATGTCGTTCACTAAACGCTTTTCCATCTTTCAATCAATACAGGTCCATCTGCTGAGGTACTGCTGTTTATCCAGACCACGTAAGAAAACACAGGGCATGGATCAATGCTAAACACTTCAAGAAGTAAATCAAAATGACAGTGTTACTCAGAAACAGTGCGTCCTGCAACAACAACAACAACTACCACCAAAAACCTAGCTGCCATTAACAGGGAGTCCTATGCCACATCGTATTAAATATCCCAAAACACAACATTGGGCAGAGCATGGGGCGATCATAAATTATGGAAACTGTAAAATAACACCTTTACTATTTAATTAATTAAGTCATTAATTATTTCCGTGTTATGGGTGATAACCAATAAATGGATAATATTAAAATTCAATACTATTTTGTCTAAATAAATTAAAAATAAAATACTAAAAAGACTAAAATCAATTAGTTTACATACTACTAGTGAATTTAGAAATTACAACACTATAATGTACAGTATGAAAAATTTATATTTCATTTTCAGATTTGCTAAAGATTACACTTTACAGGTAATTTTAATGATTAAATTATCTGAGTTTTAAAGAATGATTCAAGGGAGTGTTAGATTATGCCAAAGGTAATAAAAAAAAAAGTGGGATAAGAATGCACAATTAAATATGTGACCACAAAACCAGTTATACGGGTCAATTTATTGAAATTGAGATTTATACATTATCTGAAAGCTGAATAAATAAACTTTCCATTGATGTATGGTTTGTTAGGATAGGACAATATTTGGCTGAGATACAACTATTTGAAAATCTGGAATCTCAGGGTGCAAAAAAAAAAAAAAAAAAAAATCAAAATATTGAGAAAATTGCCTTTAAAAGGTGTCCAAATGAAGTCCTTAGCAATGCATATCCACTCACAAAAATATATTTATGATATATTTACAGTAGGATATTTACAAAATATCTTCATGGAACATGATCTTTACTTAATATCCTAATGATTTTTGGCATAAAAGAAAAAAGGATAATTTTGATCCATACAATGAATTGTTGGCTATTGCTACAAATATACCCGTGTGACTTATGACTGGTTTTATGGTCCAGAGTCACATTTCAATATTGGCTGATATAAATTAAAAAAAAAAAAAAAAAAAATCTCCAATATCAAACCATATTATACCAATATATGTGTATACGTAATGGTAACATCAGAAATATGACATTAAAATGGAAAGAATGGTAGACTGTCACTGCTAAAACACTAATATCATACAAGGGTTGGGTGTATTATTGACATAGTATGATATCATAATTTAAATCATGGCATAGTTTGAACAAGTTGGATGTTTCTTTTCAACAATTATCTCAAAAATGTGAAGAATCTTATCAGCTTCAAAGACATAGAGGGTAAGCATATCAAGACCACCTCTTATTCAATCATTGTGTCTTTACCTGAACTTTGAAGGTCACAAATGTAACAAAGATATATATTTTATACAAATATACCACTACTACAATACTACTATAGTATGATCATACTAAACTACTAAAGGAAAAAAGTTAAGTCTCCAGACATATACAAAAGCATACAAAATTTCAAACTGGCAACAGAATCCGGATGCAAATGGAAAAATCTCTCTGGAAAATCAGCTTGTAAGTAAACAATAATATATTATGTCCAGACAATGAAAACCCGCCCATCCTACCGCTATACTGAAGGGATACAGTGTGCAGTTTAAAAATAAGCTTTAACATTAAACACTTTGTAAACCCCCTAACATGGTGTGATAGGTTCAAGTGGTTTTAAATCAGGCCATTTGAAACTTAGAGACCCATTAGTACCTATTATCTGCACATTTTCATATTACATAACAGCATACTCTAACAACTGGGCTAAAATTAGGCAGATAAAATCAAATGTGGGATGGATTATGTAATTAGTCCTTCATTTAGTAGTGAAAAACAGCATCCAACTGTAGGGTTGGTCACAAAGGTCTAATATAGACTTTGAAAAACAACTTTTCAGCATATCTTGGTGAATCAAGGCTTCCCATGTCATATGTATATTCCATGGTAGAGAATGATCAACTTGACCTGACTGGAAAATGTAACTATGTTACAAGGTCGTGATTTCATATGAATTTGTAGAATGTAAATTGTACAAAAACATATGATTATTAGAAAAATACAAGCATGAAGGTCCACCCCTAAACATAACTGTCACTGGGGCGTAAGCAGATCGTACAAAAATGTATGAATGAGATTGTACGAATTAGCCACCAATGTGTCAAAACATAAAATAGTTTCCATAAGATTGTGTTGGAAATAAATGATTAATTTTTCATAGTATTTATATGGTTCTTTAAAGAATGTCATGTATTACCATAGTATATTTGTAAATACAGCAGATTTTGTTAGCTGTAATCAATCTGAGGTGTAATTTTCCACTTAAAATCCAAACAGGGAAAAATAAATAAATAAACGTTTCCTACATATCCAACTCAAACCTTGCAAAACGCTTCTTTCTACACCAAAATTAGCATGAATATCAAAAGCCACCATATTATTTATTATGCCCCCAAAGAGCTCCTGATTCTACATGAAAGCTTAGCTTATGTTCATTGACAATATCTTCAGGCTCCTAATAAGCAAAGCATCACGAAATGACCCTCAGGAACAAAACAAATGCTTGATTAGTTTTTAAAATAGTTTGTTTTAAATTAGAGTTACTAAAAAAATACCAAAGCCAGCAGAGCTTTAAACAATGAATGAATGTGGTACTGAACTACAAGAATCAGAAAATACTAAAGTTTACGAGAAAAACCCTCACCACGCTTCAGTAGGACCCACAAGTGGACTGAAGAGCTCCTCCATACAAACATCATAACTGAAAGTCGCCAACCTGGAACACTTAGGGTCTCTTAAAATTCACTGTAGTATATCAAATTGTTTCAACAAATACTACAGGAGAGAAGCAATCATCAATACGTACATGGAAAGATAGGAAAACCCCTGAAAATAACTAGGATATTGTAAAATTGCTGATATCTTTCCTCTGTTTGTCCCATGTTGCATCAATCAATACAAGAAGAAAATACCAAAATATGTTTCAAAAAGCTCATCTCAATTTCAGATGCTAGCAGATGAGCCTGGATTGGAGCAGAGTTGAAATTTCACATGTACCCTGGCCAACCCATATGACACACTCTCGTTTAACAGCACATAAAATCACTATACAAGCTTCTTTATGTTCCATTTTCATGATAGTATACCTCTGTCAAAACCTAACAAGCTGCCTACATACCTAGATTGCAATTTGTAGCATCAAAGGCATGTGCAGCCTTTTTTTAACAAGGGACACACCTTTGATTCCCAAAATGAATACTAGCTTACAGAAAGTTGTTCTGCCATACTATTTAAAAAAACGTACGTGACAGATTGCATTATGCAACAAGAAATGTTTCAAATACTAGTATGCTACATAGCTGTCACAAGACTTTATCCCATTGCATGTTCAATTCAATTCCCAAAAATGAAAATTCTGTCATCATTTACTCTCCCTCAAGTTGTTCCAAACCTGTATAAATTTCTTTGTTCTGATGTACACAAAGGAAGATATTTGGAAGAATGTTTGTAACCAAGCAGATCTTGCCCCCCATTGACTACCATAATATTTTTTTTTTCCTACTATGGTAGTCAATGGAAATATCATCTGAAATTGATATCTTCTTTTGTGTTCATCAGAACAAAGAAATTTATACAGGTTTGGAACAACTTGAGGGTGAGTATATGATGACAAAATTTTCATTTTTGGGTGAACCATCCCTTTAAGGGTGCTTTCACACTTGGTTCGACTGCCTTGTCCGAACTAGAGTTGTCCACCCCTCCCCCTGCCCCCACTGGATTGCATTCACTTTATACTATATGGGTCCGAACCGCAGTACGCTTTTATCATCAAAGCAGCAGCCGTTTAGCCCTGTTGCTTGGTAATGACGATGCAGGAGAAGGCGGCAAAATGCAGTGTTGTTCACCTCACTTTTATAATTTGTTTTTTGAACCTTTGGTTTTGTTTTCAAAGTGTCAACACATAACGGCACTTGCATCTATCTGCTGCATATAAATGTTCTAAAGAACATAGGAATCCAGCAGAAACGAGATATACATTCTCTCTGCTTGCAGTGCATTAGGGCTGGGAGAATAAATCGCTTCATCTTGATTCGCGGATCGATTCTGAGCTTAGTTTTTTAACAGCAGATGGCACTCTAGGCTAGTTTTTAACTGCACGCTCAAATGCTGGCGAAGAAGAGCGCTCGTGCATTCGGCTATGTACTTTACTTGCACCTCAGAATGCTTTTATGTTGCGAGATTAATGTAAACAGCCCACTGCAAACACCCTTGTAATTCACTTCAACTTTTTAAAACTTTATGAATGATTATTTAATAGAAGGTTCAAATGGTGTGTGTAAGAAATTGGAAGCAAGCAGAGTACGGCCGTTTCTAAAGCACGCAGCGCCATCTACTGTTAAAAACTAAGCTCTGAATCGATTCGAGAGAGAATCGCGACGGATTCGGAAAATCTCAGAATCGATCCATAATCATTTCTCGATTCGTGATTCAACGATTTATTGCCCCAGCCCTACAGCGCATCAGTCGTGCTTGTCAGAAAAGTGAGTGAGAACACGTAAACACAGTTTTATCGAATCATACGTCATCAATAGCAGTTCACTTCCGTAATTTGATACGATTGCATTCATATCAAGCAGTGAAACGTACCGGAGTTCACATGAACCATACCCCTATGCGGACTTGGGTACGGTTCGCAGGTGCGCACCCGAGTTCAGAAAACTGCGTTCACACATCATCCAATCAAACCAAAAGTGCTAGTGTGAAAGCACCCTAAAATGGATATTTTGTCTTTTAATCCAATTTTGTGTAAAATGTCTTTTGACAGTCTAGTCAAATAAATAATCAAAATAGAGTTAATCCATCACAAACCAAAATGCGTGGTCAATTTCATGGGCGAAAAATTGTCTGTTGTCAACAGTGCATTGATGTGTCAAGAACAGCTTACACAGAAGTCAAATTTCTGTTGGCCAACCCATTGTGAAATCTGTGTAGAGAAATCTCTTTGGTCAAAATTTCTGGTTGCGCGGATTGAAATGATTTGATTTTGTCCCTTAAAAGTTGGTAAATGTGGCCACACCTTTACCCTGTAGTAGAAATACATTCCCGGATGCATTACGGTACATCTGTCATGTCGGCATTGTCCTTTGACCCACATGTTACTATGACGTATTTAAAACATTGCAAAAAAACAAAAACAAATTGTGTTAAACAAGTACAAAAGAACTATGGAACAACGTTCATGCTTGAGCATTTACACTTTAAAGGTGCAGTCACATTTACCATTTTTTTAGTGAGTTTTTGAGGATGAAATCCATTAATTTCAACAGGAATTCAAGTGATTGAAAATTTCGTGTGAGGGCAAAAGATTTTTCCAAGCAGGTAATGCGAATTTTGTGCATTGAACAACAAAAAGCTGCTTGGTTTTAAAAGTGACTTCTGTGTGAGCTGTGCTTCATACGTTGACACACTATTGACTATAGACAATGGACCTTATTTTGCCATAAAAATTTCACAGAAATTTTGCTGTGACCCCATCTTAAAAGTGCCACCAGACTCTTATGCCCTTATGGGATAGCAAAGTGTCCACTGGTTCCATACTTTATAATAGCAGATACACAGCATCAACCGAGAACGGTTCACCTACTGCTAACTTTGTCATACTACACATTAAATGCAGAGATTTCTGCATACTATATTGTAAGAAATTGCACATATTCAGACGTAGGGAGTGTTATCTGGTTGTAAATTGCATTTTTCCAAAAATAATAAGCCACTGGTGTATTACGCTATATTTAATGAAAATATATGCATACTGTGCACACTATGTAGTTCAGATGTAGTATGAGTAGTATGCAATTCCAGATAGACGCTGTCTGGTAGGCAGCTCGCAAGATTTTAAAAGACAGCTCATGAGTGTAAACAGTTTTACGACTCCATATTTAATCTGGAACCCATGACACTCGGTAAAGTCGGATCACATGGTAGAGCACTTTCCTTTAGCATGCGTAAGAATAGCAGAATGCCATCCATTTCAACAGCACATCGCAACAAATATTCAAATGCATATTCATCATACATACGCGTCTCTTATAAGTTTACTATACTTCCTGAACAATAAAAGGCACTCTGGTTATACTATAATGGAGGCTTTAGCCTTATAGTAAATGTTTCTTTATTTAAAATGGCTTGTTTCGCAATACTTCACACACCTGTTTCAGTGTGCTGTAAACATACAAGCAGAAAGTGAATGTGTTGGTTGAGCAATCAGCTGAATTCATATGAAAGCAAAACAGCGTTTCATATGAAAGCAAAACAGCGCTGTAAAAACCATATATAATCGATTGTTATTATGTTACTGAGATTAAATAAAAATTTCTTCTTATGTATATGCATTCATTTTTTTAAATAGTCGTTTTAAAATAAATAAAATGTAAAACGACACAATCCAGCACGACTGTCAGGCCTGTCAGGGTAACTAGAAACACCTGATCATTGAAGGGCCTGAATAGAGATCAACTTCATAGAGTGTAAATGACTGATTTTAAGCAGAAAGGAAGCGCAGACACAGAAAAAAAAAAACATATACAGAAGGTGATTGAATTATCTCAGTGTCCTTTAACAGCATAACAAATGAGCTCGTTTGCTAACGTCAGTTAGCTTACATGTCAATTACACCATCTCTCTCTCTTGACAAATCCACGACCAGTCTCTGTCTGGTTTTAACATGTACAAGCATATATCTTGATTGTATGACTCACCTGGTTTATAAAACAGGAGTTCTAGCGAATATCAGTCTGTATTTGCGCTGTGGTGTAGCCTGTGAGCTAAACCGCTACCGTGTCCTTACACGAGCCTGATGTTTATGAGAAAAGCAAACAATAACTCCAGGCTCTGTCGCCAGCGGAAGACTGGATCGCTTAGGCTAGTGTATGAGTGAACTAATCCTGAATCGGGGATACCGATACGGGTGCTGTTACCGTTATTGCCCCACTGTTACCTGACGGGTCTTTTTCTGTTTCGGGATCTGCTTTAACTTCCTCCAAAACAACCCTCTGATAGCCAGCGATGTCATCACGCAGGTGACGTCATCGCGCAGTCCCCACAAGACACGCCCTAAAAGCAGACTGGATTGTTTATCAGGGAGTTTTTTCTGTATTTTTATTGACTACAAAAGTATTGAATGCAAAATATGGAAGCACATTTCCACCACATAATTAAAGTGTAAAATCATTATTATGACATAAAAGGTCTATTATAAATTTTATTTACCAAAGCATGTTTTTTTTTTTTGTTTTTGTTTTTTTCTTATGTGGTGGAAATGGGTTTCCATAATAATGTGAAAGGTAACGTACAAAAATATCAAATTACTGTTTGGCCAACAAATATTGTAAATTTAATACCCTAACCAGACATTATATATTATGTTAATATATGTACATTAACAATTGACTTTATTTAACTCATTTTGCATTTTCATTCATTGTACACAGATAAGCTAAAATGCTTTTTATATTTTAAAAAAATACAATGAATTTAACTGAAATTGAACTAAAAATTTAAACGATCTGAGAAGAGTCTTATATAATTGGAACAAATTACAAGTTAACACAAAATGCAAGTTTTATTTTCACTTAATCGCGGTTATAAAGTATTGTCCTGTAGAAAAAAAAAACAGTTTTTTTTCGTGTATTGGGATCATAGACTGTAAAAGATTGGGACCTTAGATGGCTCCCCCTGCTGGACCTATTGTTATACCATACTGGAATTTATTTTGAGTATTTAAAAGGATAGTTCACCCAAAAAAGAAAATTCTGTCATCATTTACTCACCCTCAAGTTGTTCCAAACCTGTATGAATTTCTTTGTTCTGCTGAACACAAAGGAAGATATTTGTAAGAATAACCAAACAGATCTCGCCCCCCATTGACTACCATAATATTTATTTTGTTTGGTTAGAAACATTCTTCCAAATATCTTCCTTTGTGTTCTGCAAAACAAAGAAATTCATACGGGTTTGGAACTACTGAGGGTAAATGATGACAGAATTTTCATTTTTGGGTGAACGATCCCTTTAATGCTAAATTAAACTATTCTAAATTCAAAACTAGAATCCAATTCCCAGAGCAGGGAGAATAAAATTTCTAAGAGCAATCAACATAAAATTGCTGTAATTTGCCTTTTTAAAAAATGAAATAAATGGAAACAACTAAAATAAACCGATTTAGATCGTTGTATTGAACGTTATTGATAATTTATTGAACAAAATATATTCTACGTCAATAACGTAGATAATATAATGAAATTCCTTTTCTGCTGAAAATCAAGAGCGATGTTGTTGTCGTCACATGACGTCATCTGAAACGCCCGCCTTAAACATGGCAGCGCCCTTGATGAACGTGTAGTAGTTGTTGCATACAGTGTCAAAGATGAACTACTTCACAAAGTCATCTGCTGAGAGCTGAAATCCTCGCGTACAGTATGGACAGACGAGAGTTCATAGCCTCCCTTGTGGTAATGCACATTTTATGTCTATTACACGTGCTAAAAGCAGAAGCATCATTCCTCATGACATTAACTCTGTATTTGAAATAAATACAGTGTGTACTGTGTGAGTAACAGTTTATCTAGAGGCTTTCTTGTTTCATTTATCTCAGGCTAGTCCATTTGAAAGTAATTTTTCATCATTGTTATGATGACAGAGCGACTATGATAACGAAAGTAATGAAGAAAATATAAGTCGTTATGAAATTGATATAGTCTGTTTTTTTATAAGTAAATAAATCAGTAAATAAACTTTGGCCATTTCTAGTATTTGTGTTTTCTTAGTACTTTTTTGCCTTATTTATGTATTTATTATTTTAGCTTTTATGTTAACCTTTTTAGGGATTTTAAAACAAGTTTTAAGGGAAATAAGACACTCACCTTGTTTCTACAGCATAATCATAAATTAGTTTATGAATATAGCGCTTCATAATAATAATAATAATAATAATAATAACAATAATACAGTTAACAATTCTTCATGTAACTGACAGCTTCAATTTGACCTGTACCAAAACAGGACCTGGACTAAAACTTATTTTCAAACACTTTTTTAGAGTAATAATAAATCAAAGTGTTTGCATTTTTCTAGCATTGAAATGGGAAAAGTTACATTTGTTTTTTGTTTACAGATCAATATGCACAGTATTGCATTTGTTAGTCAGAAATGTTCTAAAAACAGTGGATGAAAAATGTGGTTAATAAAGATGAATAATTAATTAGATGAAAAGTGTTGTGTCTCTGGTTTTACTATCTATATTAAGCACAAACTTGACACTTCTTCTTAAAGCCTTGAGTCATTTACCTTTTACTGCATACAGTATGAGCATGTTCACATTATTATGTGGTAAAATATATGTATATGGTATTACAGGTGACTAATTACATTGCACCAGAATTTGTTTAAAGCACTTTATTATACTGTAATGATACATTGGATAATGATGTATTACAACTTTATTCCTTCTCTCTGTCCCTTAGGCAGGCGGCTGTGCAGGAATGTGTGTAGATCTCACTCTCTTCCCTCTGGACACCATAAAGACAAGGCTGCAGAGCCAGCAGGGGTTCTACAAAGCGGGAGGTTTCCGTGGGATCTATGCAGGGGTCCCGTCTGCTGCTATAGGCTCCTTTCCCAATGGTAAGTTTATATATCTTATTATAATGAACATGAAAAATGGCTGCGTGTTTAAAAGTTCAATTTAAACTCTTTAGAAGAGTAATATAAATGCATACTGCAAAAACTATCACTGACTGTGATAAATAGCACATTTAAACCAGAAATACTGGGATCTCTAGCTCTCAGGATACGCCTACAAATTAAATGCATACGTAAATGTCAGAAAGTGGATGCAGTTTAAAGTTGCCATGAAATCAAAATTGACAATTCTTATTTTTATGGAATATTGTAGTATTTATTCGGAATAATTTATCAGTGCACATCATAATGCATGTGCTCTTGTAATCTTAAATCAAATTAACTTCAATTCCCACTTGCAATGACAATGACATCTCTTCTTTTCTCTGATGTTGTGTTTTGCACCACAAGGGAGGGACAACCTGTCACTCACATTACATCACAGCAATAGCAAACCACAACGATCCAATCAATTCCAGATGAACAAAATCGAGTCCCATCCTACTTTTTTTTTCTTGTTCTGCACTGTGGGATGACAACAAGCCGGTGGAGGGAGGTGATGGGCATTCATGTGGACATTTGACACATGCACACTCATTCACAATTAGCATAATCTATGAATTACAGCTATGCAAATTACGTGTCCAGGAAGGCTGTGGAATCTTACGGACTCCCTTCTCTGGTTTGGCTCCAGTATTGCATAAATGCAAAATAGACTAATAGACCATATGCCTAACAATAAATGTTCAGTTAAAGGGATGGTTCACCCAAAAATAAAAACTCTTGTCATCATTTATTCACCCTCAAGTTGTTCCAAACCTGTATGAATTTTTTGTTCTGCTGTACACAAAGGACGATATTTGGAAGAATGTTTGTAACCAAGCAGATCTTGCCCCCCATTGACTACCATAGTATTTTTTTTTTCCTACTATGGTAGTCAATGGGGAGCGAGATCTGCTTGGTTACAAACATTCTTCCAAATATCTTCCTTTGTGTATTTTTGGGTGAACTATCCCTTTAACACCAAAGCGTTTTTAGACAGCTGAAAAAATGCCTGGTGCTCTTCTGAAAACAGCCAGCTGGTGGCGCTTGAGAGCTAGTATCTCATATTACTCAATATAAAAATGCAGTAAGCAGCAATATTAACTTCTCCATTGTTGTTGAGTCAAAGAACAAGTAGGATGGTTGGTCAGTATAGTATTTGTCCCACATCTCCTCCATTGAGATTGGACAGCTGGGTAAAAAGTAACACAAAATAACACAGAACATTTAAATGTTTTATGCACTATTTACACGTGGTAGTGAGCAGGTGTAAATTTCTTTAACACCAACTAACATTTTGAAAATACAAACATTTTCATGAATCCAAAATTTATGTCAGAGTGGCTTTAAGAACACAAATTCGTTCTGCTTGTGTTACATGCATGAGGCCCATTCTTGCAGACCAGGTACACCCCTTCCCAAAACATCACTTACAGAAATAAATAAACTCATCAGTGAATATTCTACCATATCCGACTACACCATAAACCGGACCAAATCAACAATCTTACTATTGAATATGAAGCCACACGACACTAGCATACAGGACACACAATTCACGATAAATAATATTACATACTTAGGAATAAATATATTCCAGAACCTCTCCAACTTATTTAACCTAAACTTTATTACACTTTTAAAAACAATAGAAGGTGATCTAACTCGCTGGATGAACCTACCACTTTCCATTAAAGCTCGTATTGAAACAAACTACCAAAACTACTACAAAAATTCCTTTATTATTCACCATGACTTTTGTACAACCAACTAAGAAATTGTTTCCATCATTAAATCAAACAATAAGCAAATTTTACTAGAAAAAAAATAATTCTAAAGTAAGTTTACAAACACTACAAAAAATAAAGCTCAAGGCAATTTAGCAGCACCAGATTTTCAGCACTATTACTTAGCATCTCATCTACAATATTTTTGCAAATGGATCAAATGTGCTAGAGTTAGAACAGACAGAATGTAAAGAAATAACCATATCTTCTATCAATTACAAAATAATAATAATAATAATAATAATAAAAAATAAAAATAAATAAATAAATAAAATCAAACAGCAAAATCTTTTTTAGGAATATAATGATCAAAACAGCTCTCACTGCCTGGTGGCAAATCAATACATTGACAAGCCATGAACTTACACCACATCAACTCACCTGCATAATCCTGATTTCACTATCAACCAATCACCACTTGACAATACTAAATGAAAAGAGAAAGGTATCACTCATTTATATCATTTGTTTCCTGATAACACCTTCATTATATTTACAGAAGAACACTATTTGTATTTACTACAAATTAGAAATTCTGTTAAAGTCACAATTGAAATAAAGATATTGCACAAGTTACCACCACTTATAAAGTATATAATCAACATGATTAGTAATTCAGTAAAGATACTTACTAAACACTCTAGTAGATACTAATACAGTAGCACCAGTTAAACAATGGGAACAATATCTCAATATCATTACAGATGAGGAATTCTGGAAAACAGTCTGCATAAATACTTAAATCTTAAGTACAAACACAAATATCCAGTTAATTCAGTAATTCAGTTTATAGAACACATCACACAGCACAAGATGTTTAAAATGGGATTAGTAACTTCTGACAGATGAACTAACTGCAATCTCAATACACCAGTTTCTTACTTTCATGCATTGTGGTTATGCCCACCTGTTCATCACTTCTGGACAGATATCACAAATAAACTATCAGACTTTTTGGAAATCAAAAAAGGGGTTAGGTTTAGGGTGGATGGACCGGAGGTGGGGTTGCTGGTGTCTTTGTTGGTAGGGTCTGTTGGTTGTGTTCGCCGCCAGTGGTGGAGTGGCTGCCAAACCTAGAGAGTTAAGCATATCTGCGATTGCTGTAATGATTGGCCTAAAATCTTATAGTGTCCAGATATGTAACAGAATATAATTATAATAACTACTATTATCACATTACATTAGATTAATATATTGTTTCTCTCATTGTACCTAAACACATTACAATATCTATATATTTTGCTGTCCTTTTTTCCCCTACTTGTATGTGTGTATATTAGGGGTGTAACAGTATACAAACATGACGGTATTGAAGTCATGGTTCGGTACGAGTTCGGTACAGCAGGGGGGAGAAAACTAAAAATAAAATTGCTTCTTCTTTTTTATTAAACCGTGATTGAACAAACTGTGTCTCTCTTTAAATAAATTCAATTATAATTATAATTAAGAATTAAGATAAAAAAAATCTATCTCAGTTAATGCTGTAAACTATATACAGGGAGTCCTTTCTTGCACATTATAGTTCATTTCTCTAGTGCACTAACATGCTGTGGGCACTAAATGACTTGCCTGAGGTAAATGTAATGCTACATGAAATATTATTCTCAAGCTGTTTTATTGATGTTTTTCCGCGGTTGAAACTCTGGTCGAGAGAGACACGTAAACATAGATCACCTGTTCTTCTTCTTCTGCGCTTCTTCCTGTTGTGGCGGTTAGTAAACAGTGTTGTATTACCGCACACGCGCCCCTTCAGGATTGGAGTGTGGATCGCCTGTGACTGACTATATTCGTCGTCTGACTGTATGCACCGAACCGTGACTGTTCGGGATGAATACATACCGTTACACAGTGTGTATATGTATCATTGGTTCCTTCCTTTGTATAAGCTACTATGTCATATTGTTATATTGTGTGCGTTTTTCAATAAAAAAAAAAAGGTAGTCCATGCCTCTACACTTTTTGGCAGCACTCGGAGGACCAACAGCGTATTAGGCAGGTGGTCATAATGTTTTGGCTCATTGGTGTACTTCAAAATATGGAAGAAAAGACCATTGTAACTTCCGTTTCATGCAGACTTTAAATAGTTTGCCACAAACAAAGTGTTTTTTCTTGGTTCCAGCTGCTGCGTTCTTTGTCACCTATGAAAGCACCAAGTCGTTCTTCGCTGGCTTCACTGCTTCAGGCTTGGCCCCCATCACTCACATGCTGGCTGCTTCACTAGGAGAAATCGTAAGTTTCCTGTCATTCTTCTGCTTTCTTTCCTGTTGTTTTGTCCTTTGTATTTATCATAATTTACCCATTGCATTCCAAATGAACAGTATGTCTATTTCAGAGACAAATATGCAGAAGGCTTAGAATGGGGTTTTTGTTGGATGTTTTTTGCTCTGGGTTAGATCTGGGCCACAGACGACCCTTTATTTTCCCACCAGCTGGCCAAATAAGATCTTGTTGTTGTCTATTGACATAACTGGTTTTATACAGACGAGTCTTGCAGTTTTGTCAAAGGAGATTCAGGTGTTGGAGCTGTAAGGAGCACCTTCATTTCCTCTGCTAGTGAAATTCTGTATGCTCAGATCAGTGCATTCCAGAACGAACCAACACATAAGCAAAAAGATTGCCATTTAATCTTTCCTTAGTGCATACTCCACTTTAAAAAATGCAATGCAATCTAATACATACACTACTATTCAAAAGTTTGGAATCAATTTGACATTTTTATGTTTCTTTTATGTATTCAAAGATGCATTTAATTGATTAAAAAATTGCAATAAAGACATTTATTGGTTATGCCTCATGGCCATCCATATCTCTTCCTGTGCTATATGGATTGCTTTCACTTAAAAGAACATGAGACTAATATATGTTTCTTTTTTGGCAGTTTTTAATTAAATAAGTGTACAATGACTGGCATGAAATGTGAGTGTACACTATCGTTTAACAGTTTGGGGAAGGTAAGGTTGTTGTTGTTGTTGTTTTTCAAAAGAAATTACCACTTTTATTGAGCAAGAATGCATTTAAACAATCAAAAGTGACAGTAAAGATATTTACAATGTCACAAATATTTTTTTTTTATTTCAAATAAATGTTGTTCTTTTGAACTTTCTATTCATCAAAGAATCCTGGAAAATTTTGAAGCACAACTGTTCTCAATATTGATAATAATAAAAAATAAATCTTGAGCAGCAAATCAGCATATTAGAATGATTTTTTGAAGGATCATGTGACGCTGAAGATTGGAATAATGATGCTGAGAATTTAGCTTTGCCATCACAGAAATAAATTACATTTTAAAATATATTAAAATAGAAAACCGTTATTTTAAATTGTAATAATATTCTACAATATTACTGTTTTGTAAATGCAGCCTTTGTGAGCTGTAGTGTACATACATTTGGTCAGTTAAAGATACCACTGTGAGCAGAAATGTCAGTTTCTTTCAAAAACATGAAATTGAAGAAAAGGTAAGAAGTGTGCCGCCTCTTCTTCTATTTGTTTGTTTTTTTGTAGAGCAAGCTTTTTTGTCGGACATGCTTTCTTGTCCTTTTGGAATCAGCATGAAATGTTGAAATCTCAAGATTGAAATCTCAGTCCTCTTAGCTCTGTTTAAAGGGTTAGTTCACCCAAAAATGAAAATTCTGTCATTAATCACTCACCCTCATGTCGTTCCACACCCGTAAGACCTTCGTTCATCTTCAGAACACAAATTAAGATATTTTGGATGAAATCCGAGAGGTATATGACTTGTCCATAGACAGCAATTTAATTACCACTTTCAAGGCCCAGAAAGGTACTAAAGACATTGTTAAAATAGTCCATGTGACTACAGTGGTTCGATCTTAATTTTAATAAGTGACAAGAATACTTTTTGTGTTAAAAAAAAAAAAAAGAAAAGGAAAAAAAGACTTTATTCAACAACAACTTCTCTTCCCTGTCAGTCTCCTACGCTGTTGACGTAGTAAACACTGCATAGTGCAGCACTTCCGGGTTCTACGTCAGAACGCAGACTCAGTAACAGCCGACGCTGTTCACATGAGCAGAACGACGCATGCGTGCGATGCTGATGCAGGAGCCGGCCAATAATGAGTTGGTGTTCTGACGTAGAACCACCGTAGTCACATGGACTATTTTAATAACAATGTCTTTAGTACCTTTCTGGGCCTTGAAATTAAATTGCTATCTATGGAGGATTTCATCAAAAATATCTTAATTTTTGTTCCGAAGATGAACGAAGGTCTTACAGGTGTGGAAGGACATGAGGGTGAGTACTTAATGACAGAAATTTCATTTTTGGGTGAACTGACACTTTAACATATTTGACCATATTTAAATCTATTCAGCAGAATTCAGAAGCAGATTTTCCTCATTACCATCGTATTCATCTCAATACGCAATTTCAAGTGACAGTATATAACTGTTGTAATTAGGTTGATCATTTAAGTTTATTACCCATTAAATTAACTGGCTGTTTTTCCATCTAATCTCTATACTGAAATGACACTCTGGGCTGGGGAAAAGTGGCTTTTTGCTTGGAAAATTAGAGCAACTATTATTACGTCCTAATCACGGCCATTAATCACGACTCAAAAAATAAGTCAAGTGAAAAGGTCAGCCTTCACCAATACTCAAGATATTTAAATATGAGGTAAAGTTAAAGTCAGGTCTGTTGATAACCCTTTGCCTGGTGCAGCAGGATTTGCACACTTCAAAAAGGGGATTTTTTAACAGCAGAACCCCAGCTGAATCCCAGTGTGTTGTGGGTACACGTTGCCCCGTTCAAAGCCCGTAATCCCGCAGCTTAGCCATGAAAGTCTTCCCCTCAGGCCGTCTGGAGAAGAAGACAAAGTCATCTTACTTATGTAACTACTGCCATTATACAAGTTCACGCTAATAGGTTTCCCGACTGGATATGATTAATGACTCATTAGTTTATAATTTGTTAGATTTAGAGTTTTCTGGCCCAGTTTTGCACCAAACCATTTTGTTACTTATTTGTGCGGTAGTTGCTTTGAGTATTTACTTTGTACTTTTCCCCATTACAGAAATAAGATTCTACGCCGCTGCTGTACTGTCATAGTTACCCAGCTGACCCTATAAGGTTAGCGCTAGCACACTAATCAAACGCAATGTGGATCCAGGACTTTAAGCTTAGGGATTCAGACTTTTCCTTTGTAGCATTGGATCTGCAACCAGCAAGATTTAAATTGTCTGGAAATTTTATCCTCACTTTATTCACCTTTACCAGTCTCTCTTAAGTCCAGCTTCTTTTTTCATACAGTCATATGAAAGGTTTCTATATTATTGTTGTGTAATAATAGCAGCAGTAATTTCTGCCTCTTCTTTCTCAGTCTGTGTCTGTGTATGTGCTATAAAGAATGCAATAGCTGATGGTGTCTGTCAGGGCCAGAGTAGGCTGTTATCTAGCCATTATATCAGATTTATCTTCATTCCCATTTGCCCAACGCGCTCTCCAAAAGCTCATTTGTCAAGCTGAACTTTTCCTACATTTATAAACCTTGTCTCTCCCTATGGCTGTGGGGTGAAAACAGCGTGTAGCATGACTAGAGGAGGGCGACTGGCACCCTGCTAAGCTTGGCACAGCAAATAATCCATGCATTGCCCGCGAGAATACGGTTGCCTGTGATTTATTGTACGAATCAAGCCAGAGCGTTGTACTGTGGCTCATTTTCAACCTTTTCCCACCCCCTCTTCTTGTTCTCACCTGGCAGGTCTTTGAAATATCTAAAAAAAAAAAAATAAAAATAGGCAATCCAAAATTGAAGTGTTGGGTTAACAATGTTATCTCTGCACATGCATTGGTATTATTAAAGGAAGAGATAGGGGACGTGTCAGGCAGATATTGGCCTGTGCAGATAGATTTTGGGAGGCATCGCTCCATAAGGACCCGAGGGGGACGCTGTTGTTGTTGTTGTTTTTTAAGGCACCTGTAGGACGATCTGTGGAAGATTGTTCCAGATGCCTGTTGTAATTCCAACTTCCTGAAACACTGCTGGGAGACATGTGTTCCGAGTTCACGGACTGGTTGGAATGTTCCAGCTGTGTCTATTGATGTCTGGAGTCACAGCTGTGAGAGTGACCTTGGTTTAGTTTATGCTAATGGAAATGTTTTTTGTTGGGATTTAAAAAGTGGCTTCAGGTTTGTGGGTAAAATGGCAGAAATGTTTAGAATTACTGTATACATTTACATACTATACAAAGTTTGGGGTCAGTAAGATTGTGTTTAAATGTTTTTGAAGTTTCTTATGCTCACCAAGGCTGCATTTATTTGATCAAAAATACAGTAAAAACAGTAATATTGTAAAATGTTATTACAAATGAATGAAAATGTTTGTTTACTATTTTAATATATTTTTTCCTGTGATGGCAAAGCTGAATTTTCAGCATCATTACTCTTCAGTGTCACATGATCCTTCAGAAATCATTCTAATATGCTGATTTGCTGCTCAAGAAACATTTCTTACTGTTGTCAATGTTAAAAATAGTTGTGCTGCTTCATATTTTTGTGGAAACTATGATATATTTTTTTTTCCAGGATACAAAGTTCAAAAGAACAGTATTTATTTTAAATAGAAATCTTTTGTAACATTATAAATGTCTTTGAAATGTCCTTGCTGAATGAAAGTAGACTATCAATTTATTAAAAAAATAAAATAAAATAAAAAATAATAATAATAATAATAAAATAAATAAATAAAAATCTTACTGATACCAAATTTTACACTTCTGGTAACACTTTACTTGAAGCTGTATAGATAATTTAAATCATAAAATTATTAAAATGAATTACTAATGCCTTATAATATGAATTCTAAAGTGTTATATCTTTTCATTTTAACCACAGTTATGACAAATTACAATCTATTCTCAGCAATTTTTAACACAATGTAAGACACTAGCATGTTTTTTTTTAATTCATTACAGCCTTTAAAGGCATAACCCTGAATAGATAAGTTTCATAATTTATTATGTATTATAATGTAAAATCATTTTAACTATACTGTAAAAAATTAATCATCAGTCTTGTAATTTTCATTAAAACAATGAAGGTGATAATTAAAATAGTGTGTATATTTTATTAATAAAATTGTGGTTCAGTGTTGTATAGAAAATACTGAGAACATTTCACTAATAAAACCAAGAGATACATTTTCTTAATTTAAGGAAACTTAAGTAGTTTTGAGGCTTGAATTGAGGAACCAACTAAGCTAATAAAATAAGGAAAGAAGGCTACTTATTTATTTTAAGAGAATTTGTTAAATTATGCGGTTTTAATTAGAGACACCATTGTTAGTTCCCAGCATGCTTTGCATATGGCTGAAAATGGAGAGTAAATATTGAAATTAAGTGTTATTTTATGTGTTTTTATGTGTGTGGAAATATGTTAATGTTTAATGTTCAGTTATGTTTGACATTTATGTGTTGAAGTTTTGATCGTTACCATTGTGCAGAAGAGTAGAGCTAATGGTTAGGAGAATAACTGCACGTACTAATAATTTGAAGCATGTTGCTTTGTTTAGTGAGCAATAACTTTGCTATTGCCAGTGCAATAACAAGTTTTTTTTTTCTTACTTGTGCTGTGCTAGCAGCATACAGTCTTTTAATTGTACAACATAATTCAAAGTCAAATATAAACTTCACCCAGTGCTAAAATAAGCCATGTGCCCCTGCTTCTTCACCGACCTTCCTGTCGTGACTGAGTGCTGGCCTGTTCGTCGTGTTGCCGTGGAATTGAGACTTTCGTCCTCAGAGGGGTTTGTTTTTCCACCTCAGCAGCGCAAAGCGGGAATGGGAAGCGCGCGCTTGGATCGGAGGCAGCGACTAATTAATGCCACACCCTCCAAATGTCTCGCAAATAAAGATAAATGGTGATGGGAATACAAAAACACACATACAAAATGCATCTCACAACTCTTTCCAACAAGGAAACCAAACGTTAATTAGTACAAAACTGCCTTTAAGCCAGTGGCAGTGCCTCGATAATCGCCTGACTGGTCACATACAGGTAACTCCATAAACACCGCGAAACTGTAAAGACTTCGACATCCACTTATTTTAAAATGTCCTCAGCCTAGCTTTCCTCCTCACTGCTCTATGTAAATTACCCAGAAATACACAATGTCGGTAATTGATCTGATATAATCTCTCGCCAGTCCTCCATCAACTCCCCTGCGAGATGATACAAAATTGCGCGGCGCGCACTCGCGCCCACCAATTCAATTACTGCACGAATTACTTGTCATATCCACTTCCCTCTCTGTTTAGTGCAGTAATTTTGATCCTTTTGAGAATTACACGAGGGGACGTGATGTTTAGTGTTTCATAAATGTTAACCCAGCAAAAAGAGAATGTAATGAGCTTAGTAAAATGGGCCCTGTCAGTTTCACTAAGAGACCGATGGTCGCAGGTCGCGGATTTCACCGCTGGATGGCACTCTTGGTACACGTTTTGGGCTTGTTTAAAATTCGAAACCTACCCACTGATCTTATTTTTCTCAATGGAAATAACAATTATAGATTCCCTCAGCTGGATTCAGCACAATTGTGTCATGCCATACCGCAAAGTCTTGCATGCTGTTCTCTGTAAGCCAAGTGGCCATTCATTCGGCAACTTCAGTGTGATGCTCTGCCGCCTGCCAGACTCATCTAGAGCGCAAACTACCGTAGCTTGTTCACACACACTGTGCCTGTAGGCTGTCAGCTGGGCTCACAGTAGTCCTAACCTCTCTCATAGTAGCACCCCACGCCTGCTCTGTCATTCAGAAGAGATTACTTCTAGCACCACAGATCCAGTGTGAGCCTGGAGGTCTCGTGGGAGGCCCGGTAAAACTCCCCGTGGTTGCGGAGATTGCTTTCCATCCTCGGTTCGCCCTGGTATTTCCGCCCCCAGCATGGAGAGGATCAGAAATAATGCACCACAAGTGTAGTTTGGAGGGGGATGCGGCCGTGAAAAATGAGCTTGAATAATGCCACACTTCAGCTATCGACAAAGCATGTTTGCTGGAATTGACTGGGTCGCCATTTCAGCTGTTGTGTGCGCGCGCGCGTGAGAGAAACGGCGTTTTTGTGACTTTTATGATACGTGGACATTTATTAGTCATTTGTAATGGGTTGTTTATTAAGTCACATGAACATATTAAATAATGAATGCTTAGTCAATTTTTGTGTAACTGTGTTAATGGTTAGGTGTGTTATTCTAATAAGTACAAACAGTGCAGTAGCCACATTTGACAATTAGTTGTTATATTTTCTGAAATCATATTCTTAATAAGTATTTTTGTCTTATTGGGGGGTAAACATTAGAAAAAAGTCTGTAAAAGAAAATAGTCTCTCTCTCTCTCTCTCTCTCTCTCTCTCTCTCTCTCTCTCTCATGTTAAATTGTTCAGACATAATTTTGGTCAGGTTGTCATACAAAGAAATAATGAACACATGCAAAAACGAGAGAACCAATGAAATATTAATAACTGATTAAGTTGTAGACAATGTATGTAATGCATTTTTTTTTAAATAAAACCTGTAGCTGTAGTTTGCATTTTTTGCCAAATATTTTTTCAGACGAATAAATTAGCCAAGTTTAGTGTTTTGTTCTTCCCTCATATTTAAAATATTTAAAAAATATAAAACATTTTCCCCATATTTTTATGGTTTAATCAAACTTGTATGGTCATTAAAAACAGATAGCCCTTCGTGACATCACCTTTGGTGCTTTAACTAAAGTCTTGCATTTTTAACTTATATATTTTATAATAATTTTATATATTTTTTAATCTTTTTTTTTTTTATTCAAGTGCTTGGTTTGGAAATCTTACCTTTTTTTTTTTTTAAATCTGTTTTTGTTGTTTTAAATATAAATCTTCTCTTTTAAGCTATGAATTTGTTATTTTATTTCCTGTTTTCAAACAACTATATTGTGCAGAGTTCTTGAGTATTTTTTTTATTTTTTTTTATCTGTTTGTGTGAACGGTACTATTTGACGTGTTGATGAGTGTTCTCTTCCTCTTACACAGGTCGCCTGTCTGATTCGTGTGCCGACTGAAGTGGTAAAGCAGAGAACACAGGCCAATCCCTCCCTCAATACCTACCGGGTGCTGCTGAATACACTACAAGAAGAGGTACGTGTATATCGTCAGCTTGACTTACAGTGAACAATGCACTTGAGTTCACTTGAGTTCACTTGAGCTGTCGTGTTAAACACAGATGAACGGGTGGATTGACTGATAAATAAGTTGTTTTGTAAAGCAATCAGTCATGAAAATGCCATGTCTTTTTGTTTGCACAGAGATGACAACCCTTTTTGATTTGTCATTGCAGGGTTTCAGAGGGTTATACAGAGGTTATGGCAGCACAGTACTTAGGGAGGTAGGCTGGTTTTCTCTATACACATAAAGTACTCAATTAGTTTACATAATTATAGAAATGCTGTTGTATTGGCATTTGATTTGAATATCTCTTAAAGGGATAGGTCCCACTTTACATTAAGTGTCTTTAACTATGTGCTAACATTTAAATTAATCATTTGATGCAATGCACTTATTGCATACTTGTGTTTTTACATTGTACTTATATTTTACCTGCATGTAATTAATTTCTGTAATTAGAGCTATAATTACAATGTTGACCCTTTCCTTACACCTTAATGCACCCTTATACCAAATCATACCGCCAAACCTGTCCCTAACCTACCCGTATCCCACCTCAATAGCAGCAAAAGTGTTTTGCAATACAACACGAATACTGTAAGTGCATTGTATTTTTTTATGTACAGTAAGTACATAGTAGGTACACCTTATATACTGTGACCAAAAGTTCTAAAAAAAATTTATGTCATCATTTACTTATCCTCATGTAATTTCGGTAACACTTTACAAAATGGTTTCAGTAGTTAACAACATTAGTGAACTAATTTAGTTATTATGAAATGAGAATGAACAATACTTTTACAGCATTTATTAAAGGGACATTTAACCCAAAAATATGGCTGCCCCCTAACAGTCGATTAACCGTTAGTCGACGAGAAGAGGCTTAGTCGACCAATATTAGTCGCTTAGTCACATGGGGAAAAAAATCCACAGGCAGTGGCGAAGTCACGCAGTCTGTGACAGTTAACAGCTGTTCTGTGTGGTAAATACAGTACATCGGGCAGGACATCCAAATGCTTGCCTATCATTTATCGACCTCAAATATGGCTTATCATCTGAAACATGTAAGTAGTAGCAACTTTACATGGCCGCTCGCTTTAACGTTAACGTAGATAAATGTGGGCTATTTAAGTGCAGAGTGTGAAAGCTAAATAGTAGCACTCTTACTGCATGACGGCTAACATGGAGGCGATGGCACGATCACTTGCACTCAGTCATTTTTGGTCATACAGATAAGAGTAATACATCTTTTGAATCTGTGAAGAGTCTACTTTTATTTGTGTGTACTCACAATAACAACAAAACGTTGTGCTTTTGTAAAATATTGAAAGCAAACAAGGTGCGCTTTCTGCCATCTCTCTATGTGAACTTAGTGAGTGCGCCAAAAAAGGAAAAAAAAAAAAGAACCGAAACTCCATGTAAACTTGCCTCACAGACATGAAATATATATATATATATATATATATATATATATATATATATATATATATAGAATACGTTTCATACGGATTATGCCTAAAAGCATGCATATAGAACGACTACTAGTTGACCAGAAAAATCTTTAGTCGAGGGGAGCCCTACTCAAAAATTATCCCATGATTTACGCACCCTCAAGCCATCCTAGGTGTATATGACTATCTTCTTTCAGACGAACATAATCGGAGATAGATATCTTTCAAGCTTTTTATTGGTAGTGAACGGGGGCTGTTTTGAAGCCCAAAAAAAGTGCATCCATCCATCATAAATTTAATCCATACGGCTCCAGCTTTATGCTTAATAAAGGCCTTCTGAAGCGAAGCGATGCATTTTGGAAGAAAAATATACATATTTAAAACTTTATAAACTAAAATAACTAGCTTCTGCCACACGATCGTACGCATTGATCTTAATCTTAGTTAATGTTAATTTCAACATTTGCTAATACATTATTAAAATCAAACGTTGTATTTGTTAACATTGATTTAATGCACTGTGAACTAACATGAACAAACAATGAATGATTGTATTTTTATTAACTAACATTAACAAAGATTAATAAAAACTGTAACAAATATATTGCTTATTGTTAGTTCAAGTTAATGCATTATCTAATGTTAACAAATGAGACCTTATTGTAAAGTGTTACTGTAATTTCTATCCTCAGTCTTTTTTTTTTTTTTTTTTGTCCATACAATGAAAGTTAAAGAATCCAGTGTTGTTTTTAACCTCACTTACTTTCATCATACGCATAGTCATTCATCATACACAAGTTTTGTGTGTGTTCCACTGAAGAAAGTACGGTTTGGAACAACATGGTGATATCCCTTTAAACAAGATTTTGACCCCTTTCTTTTTTGTACTGAATTTCAGTTTGCTCATTAAAGTATCTTTTTTGTATTAACAGTTTATCTAGCTTATTAAACTAATTAGCAGTGGAACAAGCGGCAGGCAGAGGAACCACAAGGTGTAACACACCGTAGCCCTCCGACTCAAGAGAAGATGCTTTAAAAAAAAAAAAAATTGGATCTCTTACTCTCTTTGATTAATCATCTGCTTCCTCACACACCTGCATTGCATGATAATGCTTATTGAGTTCAGGCAAAGCTCATTTTTTCATTTGTTTTCCAAATTTATTTTCTCCTCCATGTCACGAAGACGAAGATAAAAGGAGGGAAATATTCGAAATCAAAGAAAACTTGTCTGCATGAAGGTGACACTCATTTTTTCGTGAGGTGATATCGTCTCTCACCGCCGGGCGATCTTGTACTTATTTTCCGCCTCACTTAACTCCCGTTATTCACGCAAACTCCATCTGGACATAAAGAAAAAAGAACAACAAGCTTTTTCTGATTTCTCCAAGGGCTTCTGAATAAATGAATACATTTTGGATGCGAGCGGGCGGCTCAGGCGGAATACCAAGGGCCAGATAAAATAGAGGTGCCGAGAGGTGCCCCGCTTCTTTCTTGGGATTGGCTTTGACGTGTGTCAGGAAGCTAATTCATTTTCTCGGCCCGCTATCTTATCCAGCGCTGCAACCCTGTCAGGGTAAGTTTGTTTACCCTGGATGCCGAGTCCTCCTTGCGCAAGGATTTAATTGGGGTCTTCTCCATTATGCAGATTCATTAAAGAACCCCGGACAAGAGGTTGTGATGAGATACAGCCCGATATGCACTAGTTGATCATGTAGAAGAGAGAGAGAGGATGGCAAGCAGTTAAATGACAAACAAAAAGGCTGGTGTAAAAAGGAATCCTGCATGCATGACATGATGTCAATATAAATAAACAGTAGGTTTTAGTTTGATTATTACTTTTGTGACTAAAAAAATACAGATTGGGGTTGGTAAGAGGTAAGTTTTATAAAAATGAAGTCTCTTATGTTCACCAAGTGTGCATTTATTTGATCAGAAATACAGTATAAATTGTAATATTGTAAAATATTACTACAATTTAAAAATAAATGTTTTCTATTTGAGTATATTTTAGAATTCAACTTTGCAAACATAGAAATAAACTGCATTTTCAGCAGCCATTACTCCAGTCTACATATACATTATATATATATATATATATATATATATATATATTATATATACACACAATATATTGTTGTAAATGTCCTTACTTTCACTTTTGATCAATTTAATGCTTCCTTGCTGAACAAAAATATTCATTTATTTTTAAAAAAAAAAATCTTACTGACAGAAAACTTTTGAGTGGTAGTATATTTTAGCCATTATCCTTAAAATTTGTAGTTTCCTCAACTTGAGCCTACCAAAAATATAAATTCTGTCATTATTTACCCACCATCATGTTGTAATATAATTTACTTTCTTCTGTGAACATGAACTCCCCGGCCATTGGCCACTGTTTTCAATATTATAAGGACTGTGGCTGTCATAAAAATATCGTAAAATTGGTTCATAAGACTCATTCACTATATTACAAGTCTTCTGAAGCCATTCGATAGCTTTGTGTGGGGCACAAACCAAAATAAAAATCATTATTCAATAAATATCTGACCGATTGCAGCTCTCTGTAGCTTTGGTAAGTTCTTGAATGTTTGAGAAAAGTCCAATTCGTGAATGAATTATTTTCAGGCGGCTCTTCTTAAATGACTTCTGAATTATCCAGTTCTGAAGTTATCCAGTTACAAGTTGTTAACAGGAGAGGATTTTCAGTAAAAAAAAAATAACACCAGTCATAAGCTTAGCAGTTTAATCTTGTCTTATAGAGTGTATCCTGGTTTCATCCACTAGAGGGCATAACAGGATTTGGACAAATCTGATAACCATCTGCATGAAAGCTGGAAAAAGACCACAGCACTCAGATTACTAGGAACATCAAAGAGCACAACTTTAACTTTATAAAAGCTGAATTGAAGATAAAACCATTTTCTCTGGCTGACACTTTTGTAACCTATCCTTATGTATCTTGGCCTATTTGCTGCAGTGAGAAACAGTAGTATTAAAAATGAATAATATGGAATTTGTTAAAAATGTTTCTGTCATGTTGACGGAAGGATACGATCATAGCACTTTCTCATGGTCCGTGACACACGCCCGAGAGAGAGCGTGAGAATGAGAGAGGCAGACAGACAGAAGAAGAGTGCTGTTGGAGATACAGCTCACAGTACTGTTGGTTACCATCTGACAGTACTCTTTGTATATCAGCACAGATGTGAGAGCGGAGGGAAGGGGAGGAGAGGAGAACTGGCAACCTTGTAAGAATGTAGTTATGAAACACCTACGCCTTGAGCCGTGCTCTTGTCAGTTTCTGCATTAGTTTTTGCCGAGATGTCCAAAAATGTTTTTTCCCTCGGCATTTGCTCAGATTCATACACTGATCTTAAGTAGGGCAGGACGATAAAAAAGTTATTGTGATTTAAAATTTTTCATGTCAGTCGATATCGATAATTATCACGATAAACATCAAATCCTTATTTCTTTCAAGTTTAAAGGCAGATTTTTGCTGCTGAGTAAAAGTTGGAGAAACCAGACAGTTAATCATCCGTAGTATCGTACATTTAGATTGTGATAACCATAGGTAAAACCACGCATATAGCATGTCACTACCATGGTTAAATGTAACTATATGGTTTCTGTAATATTTGTTATGAAAAACAGTAGCCTAAATACATTTAGTATAAATACAAATGCACAAATGCTATAGCTTAATAATAACAAAAATACTTTCTTCACAATACCATCATGCAGTTAGTGTTACTACAGTAAATCCATGGTAAATGTTGGTGATTTGTAGATTGAAAAGCGTTCTAACTGAAACGTTCATGGCACAGTGCTTCTCCTGTTATCCCCGTCAGTGCTGTGTAGAATGTCAGCGCTGTTTCATATGGCTTTAAACTAGTTGAAATCACCAAGACATTTTATTTCTTTGCAGAATTCAAGCGCTTTTGGATCTCACAGCACTGTTTAGTGGTCGCGTGATTAAGACAATGAGTAAATGCATCGCTGTGCTTGAGCTGAGCTGATAAATGGTCCATGTGGCGCTGTTAAAGCTTTTTCATTCCCCTTTTGCCACATAAACATTGTATCGAACATTTAGCAATCTTTTGTTATAATTTTGTCATGGAATATTATATTGCGATAATTATCGTTTTATCGCCCAGCCCTAATCTTAAGTGATTTCTGAGAAACACTGTTGATATTTGAAATGAACCCAAACAAACACACCCCTCCCTTCATTGCTCCACCCCCAAAATACTTGAGCACGCAATGCAAGAGTGGATGTCTCTTTATCATAGCTGAAGCAATGCAAAATAATGCTTCATGAAAAATATAGCAGAGATGATGAACCAAAATGAAGGAAGAATAAAAACTGAACAAGAGTACTGTACAAGCCAGAATTTGTTGTTAGTCACCAGCAGCTCCAGATAAACAATGACAATCAAAACTGTCCTGTTACTATTTACAACAACAGCCTATCTTGGTTCTGTGAAACCAATATTACTCATGTATGGAGCAGAAACAACGCAACATCAGCGTCCGTTTTCAGGCCTTCCCATTTAGGTCTCTCCAGTGCTGGAAAGCTTTTCTAATATTAACGTGGGTCATAAAGCTCTTGCCTGATCATAACACTTCTTTTTCCTGTGATATTCCTTTGACCTCTTCGCTTTTGTAATGTCTCTCAGCCATTTCTCTTTCTACAGTCTCTCTCTTGCTCAGTCTCTCTTTCCTCCCCCATCATGAGTGTTTACGCCCCCTACTGCTGATTGGCTACAAGTGTGTTGTAGTGCTCAGTCCCGATCCACTTCCAACAGTGTTTCTCAGAAATCACTTACTGCACCTTTAAAGGGAGAAAAAAAGAATATTCTTATACCATTTACTCACCCTCATGTCAATTCAAACCTTGTTTTTGCCGTTTTATAACACCATAAAGTTGGTGCTCTATATTAAAATTAAGGGTAAAAATGTGAAACTTTTTAAATGTCTTGGCCGTTTATTTACACAACAGTGGCATTTTGGGGCCTGAAAATGCTAACTTTTAAAAACGGGTTTCAAAGTGCAAGTTTTCGAAGACAATAGCGTTAAAACAATAGCGTAAAATACAAAAACGCGAGTTTAGGAAAACGGTGATGTCATGCTCGTGTGCATTCTGTGTTCAGTTTATAGGCGTGTAGTGTTTCTCTACAAAGTGACATTGCCAACTACTGGCCTGGCATGCATAATACAGCATTTTTAGTAATTTTGCCGGTTTGTGTGAACGGGATTGTTTTGACAATGTTGTTGACTGTACGCTACAAAAAGAAATAACTTACGTTTTTAGTACATAACACAAACGTATACTAAAACAAAGAAATATTCAGTTTACATTTATTTTAATATTTTAATCTTAATTAAATTGTGTTTTTGCATTTTAATTTAGATTATTTTAATATTAATAAAATAATATTACTATGAATAAATTCAATTCATTTTAAGTCTTTCTGTGGCCGCATTAGAACTTTGCTGAGGCCTGATTGAGAACCAATGGCGTAGATAGAAGATAACAGGATTCTGGAAGAATAGTAGCTGAAGTGAAGTTTTGAAACTGTTTGGTTACAGTAAATGCATTTTCCAGAATATTGTTGCTGAAGTGGACTTGTCAGAGTGTATTTACCTTTGTTCTTTTTTTATTGCATTGTGTCAGTGTTTGACAGAATGCTAAACACATTTCTTATCAAATTAAATCAAATTCTTCTCAGTTTCTTTCCTCTCATTCTCGTTCCACCTTCTTCTGATCTCTAGTTGACACTGAAGCCAAAGAGCCCCAGAGGTCTTGGACCTGCCCGAGATCAATTTGTTTGACTTACCCCTGTGTTTATGTTGCTGTTGTTCATTGGTCACAGTGGACTGTGTAGCTAACAGGTGGACGGGTGTATGTTTGACCTGCTGTTCAGTGTGGATTCGCTTCTCTCTGCTTTATAATGCAAGCAAAAGAGAGGATAAGAGGCAGGGGTGTGCGGTTTCTTTATTCTTGTCTGGTGGATTTATTCTTCAATCAATTTCCTGTCAATTTTTCACAGTACTTTGGTCTCTCCATTTAACTTTTAACTGTCATTTCCAATCTTTTATAAACTGAGAATGAGAATGTTATTTTGACCCTTTCACAAAGTCCCTTTAAACGGGGGCTGTAAATTATTCAACCCTCAGAAATCCAGCAATAATATTGCAGGTCACGAAGAGGCTTTTAAATATTTTGGACATTTTGGGTATGTTAATGTCAGAACAGCCCTATTACACTGCCTAAAGGTCAAGTTCTGTTGAAACTCATTTATAATTTGTCTATGATTTATGAATGACTGTTGACTCAACTTGATCTCAAAATTGAGATCAAATCAATCAATATTCAGTATAACATTATATAAATATTATTTCTATTACTAAAAATGGAAGATTCATACTGGAAGATTGAAATTATAAATACACTACTGTTCAAGAGTTTGGGGTCAGTAAGATGATTTGTTTTTGTTCTTTTGAACTTTGTTCATCAAAAATTCCTCAAAGTGATCAGTTTCCACAAAAATATTACAGCAGCATAACCATTTTCAAATTTTATAATATTAAGAAATGTTTCTAAAGCACCAAATCAGCATATTAGAATGATTTCTGAAGGATCATGTGACACTGACGAATGGAGTAATGGCTGCTGCTTAATTTGGTGAAAAATAGTTATCTAATTGCTTTAGGCAACTTTAGCTATACTGCAGTGGGTCTCTGAGGGTTAAACTTTATTCGTCAGGGCTGGATTTAATATAACTTCAATCAGATATTTTCAGAGTTCAGCCATCCAGTTCGTTAGCTCTGCCTCATTACTCTGTGATCCTTTTTATTGTCTTTAGTTGATCTGATTAGCAGACATTAAACATGCTTGCCATGCACATTCCTCAGCATATTTCACAATGATATGTGTGGACATGCGTGTATGAGTACATTATGTATATATGTGTGTTAGCATTAATCCATACTGGTTTGTATTTATTGTCTCTCAGCTAGTTGGCTGGCTGGCAGAGTTTCTGTTTATTTTACCTGTGGCACATACTGTATGAGTGAATGATTTATAGCACACTTGTGAAGGCACGAAGGCTTCGTTTCTATCCTCCACCTGAGCACATCGTGCCTCCAGCTGAAATGTGAGAGTTTTGAAGAATGTGGTGTGGTGTCAGGATAAAAGTGCTGTTCCCATATACTAGCTGTGTATTAACGAGGGCTGGTGCTGGCATGGAGGGTTGCATGTCAACCGTGACGCGGCAGACCAGCTGTTGCCGAGGCTGTTGGTGAGAAAAAAGTTTCAGCTCTCTCCAAACCTCAAACTAAACTGCTAATCCAGCTCCCACTGCGGCAATGATCCTCATGTTCCATATCTACACCACTGATGACACTCTCACTCATTCAGCTGACTTAATGACAGCTGCCAGGTTCAGCACCATTCACAACTGAATAGAAAATGCCTTTTCAATTAAACTCATTTACACAATTTGAACTGAGGTAGCAAACAGGATGTGGAATTAGAATTTGAATTGAAATTACAGGAAGTTGAATTAAAACAAAAAAAAAACCACAAATAGTTTTACCCATTAATATTATCCAGAAAACAGTACTTCCAGAAATATTTGGTGATATTAAAGGTACACTATGTAACTTCCTTTGACTCGTGTATGGTGTGGGAGTGGCATAAGTTAGCTGTCACAACGAGCAAGAAAGGTTGACATGGAGCAAGCTAAATCTCGGGGAATCATCCGTTTTAAACAAACGCCGAACAGAGGAGAGTCTGCTGGCAAAAAGAGAATACGACAGAGCTCGTAATAAAACAAGAATCAACATTGACTTGGCTTTTCGGACATGGAGAGAACTGAGGGATTTGAAATGTTGTAAAAGCAACGCGGAGATGGTGGCTTTATTACTCAACAAGTGAGTAAGGTATTTTATTGAACAGATAAATTCCTAGAGAGCTTCATAGTGTATAACAGAGTTCATTATAAAGCATCATCTATTGTGAAGGGTCATATTCATCCACATAGTCGCAGAGCCGAAACACAACCAAAACTACGTTCTTTCGCAAAATGCATGTATTTTTGTTTTTTTAACTGCTAGAGGGCCAAAAGTTACAAAGCGTACCTTTAATAATGTTAATAACCTAAATTATAAAGTAATTTAAACACTGTATTAATAAAGTGTTTGAAATGCTGCAATTAAATTTAAGCATGAAATATGAATTTTTAACAAAATATTTTTCTTCATAATTTTCCATTCATTTCCCAGAATATTCAAATTTACCCAAAAATTTTCAAAATGGAGCCAAACATGCATATATATTGAGTAAAATGATTTAAATGGTCAGTATTTATTTTTATAAAGTTAACTGAAAACAATGTGGAGGACGTGGTAGTGTTTGACAAACTTAAAATGGCTTTGATTACTGTATTTGTTTGACATTATTTAACTTATATTAAAATATATAGAACTTAACTCTTTACCCGGCAAACATGGAATTTTCTTTTATTTGTGAGAAAACGTAAACAGTTATACGCGTTTTCACTGTTATACGCTAGGGGGCGATATGACACATCTTCTGAAAGAGTAGTGAATCTCCTGATCAAAGAAGACTCAGAAACAAGCAGTCATATGTAATCATATGCATATGTAAAATAACTCGACCATCAACATTAAACAGCATATAAATCAAAACTGCCTAATGTTACAAAATGAAATGGACGAGCTATAGGACTGTGAAGCTTTAGGGGTGTTGATGGACTCGATCTACTCCATCTGTGTTTTGATCATCATTCTGAATCCGATCTGGATGTAGTCTTTGACAAAAACACAATTTTCTCAGCTTTTTGCCCAAAATGTTGTTTTTTTATGAAACTTATCCATATTCACGTGTTGATTTAAAAAAAAGAATGCATGAAACTAGAATAAAAAGGGTTTTTAGTTTAAAAGCATGAACAAAAACACTGGTGGTGGCTGGCAATTTTTTTAAAAAACGCTGGCGGGGAAAGAGGTAATTAATAAGTAGGCAAAATTTGTAAAAAATGAATGATATAATTTAATTATATTTTGTTTCGTAAATGTTTGGTACTGTGTTAGACGGATGTAATTCCTATGTTTTGTTACATTGTTTTGTTGTTGTTGTTGTTGTTGTTTTCTTTTTCAGTTGCAATTCAGTAAATTCCACTTTTGTTATTCCAGTTAAAATTACAGTTCAACATCCAGTGGTACAAGCTCAAAAATGGCAAGCTCAAGTCTGATTGGCTGGTTTTATATGAGTTGGCATGCACAGGTTTTATCTAAAGAGCTAGTGATGAAGTTTACAAGGTTTGTGACATTGAATAGTTTGAATCTTAGTAGCAGGAAAATCACACCTTTAAATGTTGTTGTACATTTATATATGTTTTGTTCTCTAACTTGTGGCCAATTATAGGCTCTTAAACATAATTTTGCATGTTTTTTACATGTTAGTCAGACAGAAACATCTTCTCTAAGTGGGCGGCTCAGTGTGGACCAGACTTTATGTCGACAGTCAGAAGTCTGGCTACGTGAGACTATTTGCAGCTTAAACAAAATGACCCAAGGAGAATTCTGTCTGGTTTGCAGATGGTGCTGATGTAGTGTAGAGATGTTTGGGCCAAGGTGTAGAAAGGTTTTGTGTGTATGTGTGTGTGTGTGTGTATGTGTGTGTCTGTATGAGTCTTGTCCACTATTTCCTCTCTCCGAGGGACTGTTTTTGGCCGGTCTTCTCACAAAGGCTGTTGATCAGCATTAGAGGAATCCTCTTATGTGAGAGCGCTGAACAGGACACTTCATTTGTCTGGGTTTTCCTGAGGATTTGAATTGGATACAGACCTTTCCATGTGTAGAAAAGTCCTGGTTCACACGCACATGAACACTTCAGGTAGCAGCGCATATACAGAGATTGATGTATAGTTCATGTTGTTGGTGTGCAGTTCACACTCCCATTCCTGCTAGACTTCAATCTGTCATCCTTTAGAATCATATCTCATGCTGGGACTCCTGTCTAGCACTACTGTTAAATTATCCTTTTACCCACAATCCACTGCAGTGCATGTTACTCTCACTGATAGCGTAACAAACACAAGACTCTAGGCAAGCTTTCTGGAATGGGAACCTCAGAACGGATGTTGATATTTCTGTCCAGTGTCATACTGATCAACTAAATCAGCTCAAGCACATAATAGTTTTGTCGATAGATATTTAGACTGCTTTACTCAGATGACTATCCACCTGATACTCAAACATCCACATGTGCTGGATTTCATGAGTTACAGACAGCTGTGACGCTTCAGTCAGAAATAATCACTCAATCTTAGCTTTTTATATCACATGGATACAGTCATCTGATCACTGATTTTGAGTGCGTTTAACGTAAGTCTAAGTATCACTCACAGCCTCATGATATGATACATATTGTGGGGCCCTATGAAATCATTTTTATTTTTTCCCAAATTCCATTTTTTTTTCCGTTTTAATTTCTTTTTGGTATTCATTTTAATGGTTAAATTTTAGTAATCAAAAGCATGTCTAATTAATTGAAATCATGAAACTCATACAATGTAACAATTTATTAAAAGTTTAACCAAAATTACATGTTTTTAGGGCCCTATGAAATATGTTTTATTTTTTTCTCAAAATCCTTTTTTTTATTTATTTATTTTTTTTTTTTATACCAAATTCTGTTTTCTGGATTCCATTTTAATGGTTTAATTAAATTGTAATAATCAAAAAGCATGTCTAATTAATTAAATTAATAAAAACAACAACATTTATAACAAAAAAATAAAAGTTAATTTCTATGAAATGTTTTGTTTTTCAGAAATTCTGTGTGTATTTTAATTTTTCATCAATTGAATGGTGTAAGATATTAATTTAATTTATCTTTTAATCATATGACTAAACAAACTTGTCAAACAAAGTGCTGCACAACAGAGCTTTACTTTTAAAATATGGAAGACAAATTGTGATTATTCCTTAAAAATAGTTTAATTAATAATTTATCATTATTATTAGTTTTAGTATTTTTACATTGAGACATAGCTAAATTCTACTGTACAACAATAATATATTTCTGTCACAATTTAAGTTAATCCAAACTTTTATTTTGATGTGTTGCCATGAAGACTTGTGTTTATGGTATGACGATATTTTTTCTCAAATGAAACGGTAAAATACTCATGAAGTGACTCTCAGAGTGGCTTGGGAGATGAATTCATGCATTCATGTCCTCATATAGTGAGGCAACAGAGACTGAAAACGCCACGAGCGTCACGCGTGCCTCAGTGTATGTGTGGTAAATGAAACCACGCGTCTGTGCCATTCATTCACACAGACACACAGAACATGAATTTATATTTAAATAGTCTTTTTGCGGTTTAATATTCACAGACATTAGTCTATATCACTCCCATATATGCTGAGTGATATGGGACTTTACATATATATAAATGTATATTTTATATATAAATATGTATAAAGACAACACCTCTTTAAATTTAATAATTGTATTTTATATTGTCAGTGGACAAAAGCCTAAATAATTTTATAAAATATTATCTGGCAAATACTTTTAAGTTGACATGTTGTATTTTTTTCCCACCTGCTATTATAACCCTGAAGAGAAACCTTTTTAAATCAATTCAGATATATAATTCAAATACCTTCAATTTATTTATTTATTTTTTTAAATTCCATACTGTCTGTCATTAGAATAAATATATATTTTTTTATTGTCTAATATCTTAAGACATTTCTAATAAATACATTTTATTTAGTATTGTTCTGGAAAGAAGTTAATATTCTTATTCAGCAAGGATGCAATAACTTGATCAAAATTGACATTGTTACAAAAGGTTTTTGTTTCAAATAAATACTGTTCTTTTGAACTTTCTATTCCTCAAAACGATTTATACAAAAATATTAGGTGGCATAACTGATTTCAACATTTATATTAAGAAGAAATGTCTTGAGCACCAAATCAGCATATTAGAATGATTTCTGAAGGATCATGTGACACTAAAGACTGGAATGGCTGCTGAAAATTCAGTTTTGCCAGGAATAAATTGCATTTTAAAGTAGATTAAATTAGAAACAGCTATTTGAATTGTAATAATATTTTCATAATAGTTCTTTTTTTACACTATTTTTTTCTCTCAAAATTTCTGATGACCCCTTTGTGTCCGCCCTGAGGATCCCTGGACCCCAATTCGAAACCCCTGATATTGTATGTAAATGATTGTATCTGCACAGCACTAGTTTGAAGTAAGTCAAATGAGACTTTTTTTTTTTTTTTTTTTCTTCCTAGGGGACTTTTGATGTTCAGAGAAGCAAGTTTTTACTGTATTTATTTATTTTAACAGTAACTCAGTCAGATTTTGTCGCTGTGGGTTTGTGTGCACGTTCTGATTGCTGGTTAGGTTGTTTTAATTAGTGTATTTCGCTAGGTCTTGGGGTTATGTTTGCTTCCCACAATTTTCTGCATGTTTGCCTCAATCCGAGCAGAAAACCATCTCAGCCCCTCACATGTGGTTTCAATAAGGGCCGCCGGTCTGGCTGGGGACCCAGAGAGAAAGAAGGGCTGGGATGGGGGTGGGGAGGGGGTCTTGTCCCTCTGCTGGCCCACAGACCTGTGACCTGAGCTTGAATATGCCTCTGAGCAAAAACGAACTAAAACGTTCACACTCACCCGAACAGTTTTTTTTTTTTTTTCTTTTTGAGTGCTTTGATCCTCCGTACAGTGTGTGATTACACTAAAAAACAACACTAAATAAAACTGCTTCGCAAAAACTAATATAATGATAATCTAATAAAACTTGCATCAGAAGGCAATAAGGGATGGGAGTAAGTCATCCCTCCTAGAGGGTGATATGCATTGCCCTTTTCATGAAAGCGCGGTGCCCTTGTAAAACAAGTGTGAGGTTAACCTCTAATTGCAGGGTGGGTTTCGCTGTCTCATGCTGTGATTTATTTCCTTCGCGCCATCTCTCCCTCCGTCCTTCTCCAAACTCGTTTTCATCTTATTTCTCCCTCAATATTATTTTCAAAACACTATCTGCTTTTAATTCTGAAGACATCTTTTCCTTTTCAGGCTCTCCCCCGCTCTCAGTAGTTTATCTCAGGGGCAGCGATGCTTATGTGTCCTGGAGTTGTGTACTTAACCCCAGTCGTCTCTGGAGAAAAATGGAGTCTGAGCACCGAGCTGCATGATAATGGGAGGTTGAAGGTGAACGGCTTTACGGGACAGTTAATGTTATTATTACAGCTTGAGAGAGGTTCAGACCGGGAGCTTGTTCCGATCGATAATTATTCCAGATTTGGTTGTTGCATTTGCGGTTTTAACCAATTATCATGTGAAACATTAAATAGCTCGCTGATAATCTTCCACGTTTGACCCAACTATCAGCACTGACTTCAGTTTCAGCATTTCCTGTGTCCAAATTTAAGGTCAACAGATGTTGAGGTAACACATGTCTCATGCCAGATTTTATCTGGCAGGACAATATGAATGAACTCCCATTGTTTTAGCACATAATATAAATCACAGAACACACAATGTCGTCTATTAGCGAACAAGTAATCATGGCCAATTCTACTACACTATTGCTCTCCTGAGGGATAGTATTGGACTAAATTGAATGAAATCATGGTGATGTCATTTCAAACTGCATGCTGGGAAGGCCATAAATGCGGCTGTGATTAGTTTGCTAGGTAGAATTTTTTTTTTTTCTTATATAAGTGTAAGATTCATCACAATTTCTAACCGCAACCATAACTAATATCGGATAAAAAGCAAAAACCGATATCTGTGCAATGTAAAAGGGCTGCTTAGATGTTTGGTGGGTTGGGAGGACGCACCTGCTGAAGCACTGACTGCTGAAAGCTGAAGACTGACTGTAATGTTTAGTTAAGCTCACATAACAGCAGCCCACGGCTGGAAACATCTGTAGGGAGCCGTCAGGTTTGGGGGTGAGAGGATGATGTCACTGCTTCATGTCAAATACTGCACTTATTTAACCCTCAGAGTGGAGGAAAAGTCTTTCTTGAAGCCCTTGACATCTCCTGTTTCCATTGTCTATAATTTGGTTGTTTTGCTCATGCTTGGAAGAGGGTATGGACATGAATGAAGTCTCAAATTTTGTGGCTTGTTGTGCAATTTGACTGGCTTTGTTTCTTGTTTTGGGTGTGCTACTATTTTAAGTGATTAGACTTAGATTTTCACCAGGTGGACAATAAAATATGTAGGCCCAGATTCACAGACAGGGCTTAGATTAAAGGGATAGTTCACCCAAAAATGAAAATTATCCCATGATTTACTCACCCTCAAGCCATCCTAGGTGTATCTTTTTTCAGACGAACACAATCGCGTTTTGAAGTCAAAAATAATGCATCCATTCATCCATTCCAGGGGGTTAACAAAGGCCTTCTGAAGCGAAGCAATGCGTTTTTTTAGGAAAAATATCTATATTTAAAACTTTATAAATTCAAATAACTAGCTTCCAGCAGACGACCGTATGCAGAACGCGCAATTCGACTTGCGCCAAATGAGTAATCCTCTGACGCGATGTATGTCGCAGGATGTAGGAGTATCGTAAGCTTAGACGCCTCTGGCAGTTCAAACAAATAGGGCTGTGCGACAAACTCAAGCTCCTCTTTAAAAATTATCGTTTTAGACTTATAATCCATGACCAGTGATTTGTTTTGCTCTATCCACTGCGCCTCCGCGTTCGTCATTACGTTGTGCGTCAGGTCAAAGGATACTCTTCCGACGCAAATTGACTTGCGCATTCTGCGTACGGTCGTTCGCCTGAAACTAGTTACTTGAATTTATAAAGTTTTATATAGGGATATTTTTCTTACTTCATTGCTTCACTTCAGAAGGCCTTTATTAACCCACTGGAGTCATATAGATTACTTTTACTTTTTTTTTTTTTTTTTGGATGGATGCATTATTTTTGTCTTCAAAACGAAGCCCCCCATTCACAACCATTATAAATCTTGGAGGACTAAGGATATTTTTTAAATATATCTCTGATTGTGTTTGTCTAAAAGAAGATATACACCTAGGATGGCTTGAAAGTGAGTAAATCATTTTTGGGTGAACTATCCCTTGATTACATAGCCATGATTATGCCTTAGTTAAATTTGGACATTTAACTAGCTTTTATAATCGTGCCTTAGAAAAACACGTTACTGGTGTGCATCTTGAGACCAAACATTGGCACTGACATATTTTAAGATATGTTAGTGGAAGATGTTTTCAGTTCAGCTCAATAGTGCATTTTAGTCTGGGACTAGACTTAAGCCTTGTCTCTAAAACCAGGGGATAGACTTACATTGAAGGAGGGACTTGGGCCAGAAAGCAACGAACTAGTAAACACTCATACAACTAAATAACAACCACTCATTATAATAAAAAAAATAAAAAAACATTGCTAGCATTGCTTCTGTGAAGTCACCCTCATCGAATGTATTTTTAATGCAATGCCACATGTAGTAAAACAGTTCAGCTAGTGTGCTTTTATTCTTTCAGGAGAATGTTTGGCTTTGTATAGTTTACCAGTACCGTTATCATTCTGCATGAGGGCAAGTTGTTGATCTGTTTTTTATCTTGCAGTAATTATTATTAGCCCAATATCAAATATGCTTCAAGTCTTCGGCTGTCTCCTTTCTTCAGATATGAAAAAGGCTTTGTAGAACAAGAACACTTTTACCATACCTGGAGAAGTGTTTCATACACACCTTCTGCACAGTGTCTTCCAGATAAGGTTCCAAACATCTTTATCAGACTGAGGTCACTGAGTTTATACACAGCATTTATGCTTGTTGGTTAATGTCGGTGCAGTTCAACAAGTGCGAATGCACCTCTCAAGCCCTCTCAAGCCTGGTTCACATGCCAGATTTTGTTGCCTGAAGATTATTATATTATATTAGATTAGATTAGATTAGATTAATTTAAGTTGTCAAACGAATAATCGCGATTAGTCACATCCAAAATAAAAGTTTGTGTTTACATAATATATGTGTGTACTGGGTATATTAATTGTGTATATATAAATTTATATGTAAGAAATATTTATATGTATACGTGTGTGTGTGTGTGTGTGTGTGTGTGTATATGTATACATATAAATATTTCTTAAATATATACATGTGTATTATATTATACACATACATGTGTATCATTATTTTATATTATATATAAATATGTTTTTGTTAAATATATACATGAATGTGTGTGTATTTATTTATATATATATATAATAAATATACACAGTACACATTATATAAACAAACTTTTATTTTGGATGCAATTAATCACGATTAATCGTTTGATAACACTAATTATTGTATTTACACTAAAGCAAATTGTTAAAATGTTAAATGGACAATAATTCATGTTTCACAAAACTATATGCAGATTATTTTTTTCTTACTGTAAAAAAATGCTGTAAATAGAATAAAATAATCCCAATTAATCTTTTGACTTCTGATCTTTAGAAAGCAAAATGAAGTAGTCATTGGACCCCAGTGAAAACCAATAGGAAAGCTCTGAATTTGAAAACCTTCTGTATCTCTCTCTTTTCCGGCCCATCTTTTATTTTCTTTCATTCTCTCTCTGTCTTGCTCAGATTTTCCGTGTTCCCCCAAGGACCGCTATCCATCTCGCCGCTGTTGTCAGCACCTTGGACCGGCCAGGGGGCATCCGATGTCACATACACACAGATTATAAATTGACTCACTTAAAGATTTCCTCTGACATCATGGCCTGTGTGTGAGGCCCCGCTCCACACTTTGGTGCCTCGCGTGAGAGGGCCTCCATGCCAGTCGGACAAGTTTCTGTGTTTGTTCGTGTGCACGCAGGCACCTGTAGCTTACACTGGTCACTGTCGGACTTGAATTTCCTATTTTGTTGTCGGGGCATTCACCTGTTCGAATGCGAACAAAGGAAACAAACGGTTCGGCCGTAGACCCGGTAGCTTGTTGATAGGGGTGCGGTCTATGTTTTCACTGTTCTTTTGTTCACTTGTTGCATCAGCCTGGCACACTTGCTGCAACGGCACAATGCAACTCCGGCCAGAAAATCCCCCCACAATGTAAATATTATGTGACGGTTCTGGGAAGCGTTTTTGCTCATGTCAATGGAATTGCACTCTTGAATATTTGCCAGCTCACTGATTCCAAACAGTCCTTAACCACATAACCCCTCCCTCGCCTCTTCATTTTTTTCTCTTTCTTCCCCCCTCCAGCCTTGAACAAGTCTTAATTTGTTTAGAATATTATTACCCAGAACTTTAACTTGCTTGTCCCTGGTGCTGATGGAAACCAGGGAGCTTCTGAAATCTGATTGGCGGGCTGCATCATTCCACACCTTCTGATTGGCCGATCGGAGCATTCTAGTGCTCCAGGCTTGTCCATGCACAGTCAGTGAAAGTGTTCATGTGAAGCATTCAGCCTGTCAGAATTCCACAGCAAGTGGATTCACATATCCAAACACAAAAGAGTATTGAACTCTTTAGCACTGCTGAGCTGATTCATGCTTTCTCCATACTTATGAGCCAGAAATGTGCAAATACTGCCCATTACAGCTTAGATTTAGGGTGTACTCACACTAGGCACTCTGAACCGTGCCCGAGCGCGTTTGACCCCCAAAGCCCGGTTCGTTTGACAAGCGTGATCGCTCCGTTCCGTGCCCGTGCCCGGGCCCTGTCCCGCTTGGAAGAGGTGGGCCAGAGCGCGGTTCACATGCAATATGAGCGCTAACTGTGCCCGAGCACAGAACAGTTACTACTTTTGTGTGCGCTACTGTCATCATTATGATGGCAAACATCTTTATGACTACTTTGATAGTACACTTATCAATTCATGTAATTAATTCGAGTGTATTTGGGTTTATAACGGGTCTGATTCTCACCTTATTGATAAACAAGAATTGTAGTTTGCGAGTAAAGCTGCAAATTCCTCCATTAACGTCAGCTGCCTTTGTAATAATCCTCTGATATGTGCTATTGAAAATCGATGCGCGGCATAAATTATAAATAGCCTATATATTAGGCAGTATCTTAGCGAAAGTGCATTTCTTCCTGTTTTCTTCCGTTCAAAAAGTTGCATCGTATATGACGTAAGCGTGCTCCAGCCTGGAACGTTAAGTGCAGTGGGAGTGGGGAGGGGGGACAATCGCGCTCGGCCTCGGTTCAAGGCAGCCGTGCCTAGTGTGAGTACACCCTTACATTCAAAATTTTGAACCTCCCTTAACAGATTTGACTTTGCATGTGTGTGTTTTCTGTATGAGGGAGCAGGCCTCTCTCTTCTCAGCCAAGATTATATGACCATAGGGATGCGTGAAACATAACACAGCTTCTCGCTCACTCTCCCTCTCCTCTGATAAAGTGTTTGGGGCATCCCACTGGCTTGCTTTCAACTCAATGATTTTTCCATTATTTATGTGTTTATTTATTTTCTAAACTGGTTCCCAGAGGAGTTTTTATAGCACTGGGGTTTAAATCACATTTTCAAGCCTCACAAAAGATCAGTGATACTGATCCTGCTCCATTAATATCAACCTCTGAGAAAAAGTTGTGTAATGTCCCCAATTGAATTAGGGGTGCAAACTAGGTTTTTAAAATTATGCAGTTTTTATATTATGTGGTCCAAGACCACATTAATTATATAAATTGAATTCAGATATTCCCTCCTAATTAATGATAGGCTTGGCCGCACCTTAAATAGGTCATATTGACATTAGTACCCAAGTTAAAGTGCCCATAATATGCTATTTTAAAGGTTCCTAATTTTGTCTCCTACAATAGATTTACATGCATCAAAAAAAAAAAAGCCTTAAAGAGATAGTTCACCCAAAAATGAAAATTCTTTCATCATTTACTCACCCTCAAGTAGTTCCAAACCTGTATGAATTTCTTTGTTCTGCTGAACACAAATGAAGATATTTGGAAGAATGTCAGTAACCAAACAGATCTCGCCCCCAATTGACTACCATAGTTTTTATTTTTCCTACTGTGGTAGTAAATGGGGGGTGAAATCTGTTTGGTTACAAACATTCTTCCGAATATCTTCCTTTGTGTTCAGCAGAACAAAGAAATTCATACAGGTTTGGAACTACTTGAGGGTTTTTATTTTTATTTTTGGATGAACTATCCCTTTAATTTTCTCATAGTGCACATTGTAGCTTCACCTCATTTCTCAAGGAGTCTGAAAACTGTTCGAAGATTCAGTCTCTCTAAACCCCTCTTTTCCACAAGCCAACTCTGCTCTGATTGGCCAGACGGCCCAGTCTGTTGTGATTGGTCTACCGCTTACAGCACGTGTCGGAAACAGTACGCCCATTGCCATATCTGAATTTCAGTTCCAGAAGCTTCCTCAGCACTTGTATACACAGTGATACGAAAAGTAATGACAGCGTACTTTTTTCCAGTATCAATTCCAGCCTGAGTCCTCGTCTATTTGAAGTGCATGCAAAGTGGTTTCGCAACGCTGAAAACATCATCTTCTCGATATGTCGACAACAAGAACCAAACTCTTCCTGGCCTTAGCTAGAGCTACAGTGTTTGAGGGCGGGTCAAAGTAGATGTTGTTCGCGGGCAGCCAATTTAGACCATAGGCTGCCATTATGCAAATTTGTTACATTGTTAGGTATGTAACAGGAAGTGAGACTGGAATTACTAACGACTCGTTTCGGCAGTTCAAAATCGGTTCTTTCTGGAGACTAACTATATTTGTTGTGCACTTTGATCTTTGAAACTTTGCAGACCTTTTACATTTACAAACAGCTATATTACACACACGATATAATATCACACATATTACACATGAAGGTAATATTTGAAAGAGCATAATAGGGAAACTTTAAAGGAAATGCGCTAGAAAAGTCCTGCTCATTAAAGGACATCCATTTATTGCATAGACGAAGCAAAAACATAACGCAAGTGTTTACAATGCACATGCACAGTTAAATTGAATGATGTTAAACTGAATATACGAAGCAAACTGTAAAATTAACAACACTGAAATAAGAGCGTGCGGTTTATCTGTCAATCAGATGCACGTGAAAGTTGCGTTCATTATTGCAACAGTAGACTTTCGACGTGTTTTCTTTCTTTGAATGATTTTGTATATATTTATTTTTCTTTCAAATGTATTAATGATGTTTTTTATTTTTTATATTGGCTATTTTATGTTTCTATTTATATCATATAATTTGTAATGGGGAACAATGTATTAAATTATAGACACATTTTGCCAAGTCTATATGTTTATATTCATGTATATGTGCTCTAATGGTGAGTGAGAGAGTGGTTGAGTTATCTGTTTCAAATTTATGTGTATTTTAGAGCTAGAGAGATTTTTCTGGATCCCTTCCATAATTACGAAAGTACTGTAAAGATAATAGATCTTATGAGGGGGCTCTGCACTTCTGTCAGGTGTTGAATACATATTCACACACACACACACACACACACACACACACACACACACACACACACGTAGTATCGTGACAGTGGTGAGCAAACATGCCTGAACAAACACAAATGTGTCACCCAAACGTGCACACACACACACACACACACACGCAGACACCTGTGAAGAGGCTCATAAATCACTCAAAACATAAACAGGTTTAGCGACATGTTTGACTTTGGCAGATGGCTTTGCATAATAAAACTGTCTTTCTCTCAAGTTTTCACCCCTCCTGCTCTCCACCTCCAATTTGTTCCTGTTTGTTCCTCATAACAAGCTGTCAATTAAAAGCTTTGATAAATATGCTTATGTTTTATGTTACTGCGTCAATGTTTGATGTGTGTACACTCACAGAAAATCACAGGTTTCTGTTTGTACTTACAGATGCTTTTAGCATGCATTGCTACAATATGTATTAGGCATGTGTGTGTGTATGTATATGCAGCCTTATGTCTCACACGGGACGAAGAGGATTAAGTAAGTAGTAAGTGTGTGTGTGTGTGTTAGGAAGGACCTGTAAGAGTGAGTGTTTTCCACAGCTCTCAGTAATAAATGAGGGTTAGTCTGTGGGTTCCTCCAGCCCGTCTGCTGTTTTCATACCCAGCGCTGCTGAATCACGGCTCAGCTGATGACATATCCATCTGGCCCTCATCTACTTCCTGTCACTCTGTCTCACTCTCTTTTCTTCTTTCGCTGAGTGTCTCTGGAGTGGTCAGTATGTCTTCCCTCTAGAGTTAAGAAATATCCGCTTTCCACTGTGCTTTAATAATTCTTCTTTTTATTTCAGTACTGTACAGATGTCATCTTCCCTCACATTGTAGACAGAACTGCAATATCAAAACCATTCTTCTGTTTTTCCAATATAACTCTTTCCATTAGACATTATTTTAATTTCAATTTTTATTTTCTTTAATTTGATGCTTCCGTACTTTTTTTCATTTTAACAGCTTCATTTTACAATGACTATTTCAACTTTTACAATGAATATTTTTTTTCCTCATTTATTTTACTCGTCTGTATCTCACTCTCCTTCACTTTCAATTGAATATTTATATTTTTTCTCTTAGTAAGCTGTTAGATTACTGTCTTAGTATGCTGCTACTTACAAAATATATACATATATGGATGCACTGTAAAAAATAAATAAATAAATTAATAAAAAATCCCCGTAACATTTATGGTGAAAAAACGGCAGCTGTGGTTGCCAGAACTTTACTGTAAAAATACGGTAGCAACATTTTAGGTTTTACAGGATAGCACTTAGTTTACTGTCTATTTTACAGTTCAAAACAGTATAATTTTAAGGTTTATATTGTAATAATTACGGTTCATAACTGTCACTGTAAAAAGAATTCAGTTAAATTTATGGTAAAAAACCAGACAGCTGTTGTTGCCAGAAATTTACCATAAAAAATACGGTAGCAACATTTTAGGTTTTACAGATTTAACTTAAATTTACAGTAAAAAACAACAAAAAACAAACAAACAAACAAACAAATAAAAAAACATATTTCATTAACTGATATAATGTTAATTTACCATTAATTTACAACAAAAATACATCAAATGTGAAGTGTCACGCAGGGAATTGTGGGAATGTCAATTTACATTTTTTCACTGTAAATTATACAATGACTTGTTATTTTTCACTTCCAAAAACTGTAAATTTGAGGGTATTTTACTGTAAAATTACATTAAATGTAAGGTTAGATCTATTACAGTTATTCACCGTATATAGTACGGAAACTTTCTGTAAACCAATTAACTGTTTTTCACCGTAGCATTTTTACAGTCTTTTACCATTAAAATCACAATTATTTTTTACAGTGTGGAATAAAAAAGTTTATTATTAACATTTATTATTATTATTATTATTATTATTAATACTATTATTATTTATTAATACATATTTATTTTTTTATCAAACAAGCTTTTGTTTTCTTGTGAAATAATGTTTTTTTAAAAATGTACCTCTGTCCTTCTTTTACATACATTACGTTTGATATTAATTTAATGCAAATACATTTACACATTTAGTGTAGTTCAAATGTCCAAACACAGTTTTAATATTTACTGTTAGTTATTTATATTTGATTTTTTTCAAACAAACTCCTGTTGTTTGTGCCTTTGCTGTTTTTTTTAAAAGGCCACACGGTTTGATATTAATTTAATGCAAAGACATTTATAGTGTCTTAATATTTATATAATACTTAATATAGTGTTTTAATATTTATTATTATTTATTAATATTTTATTTATCACATTATTTTATTTTTTTGTGAAATGTTTTTTTTTGTACATTTTCTTTAATGCTTCATAAAAAGTTCATAAATAGATGAGACAACGCTACCCGACATGCTTTCATGCAAATTTTAGATAAAGTCCAATACTGAATTAGCATATTTAATTTAGATTGAAATGAAGTAAAACACATTGCATCGCATTTTAATCAAGGCAAATTAAAAGTGAATGTGATTTGAATGAATCCAATCGAACTGAATGAGATTTCAGATTGATCTCTATCCCTTTCTCCTTTCATTAGTATTCATCCAGTACTGTCTGACCTATTAAAGCCATTTGTCAAATAGCATGCAAAGCAGCACCCTTCCAATCAAGCCTCATTTAAATGCATTTTGACATCTGTTTTCCCAGATATCACACTGGCGGCCAGGAGCCTGACAGTGAAGAGCACTATAGAATACTAATATTCCCATGGGTAACCCATCACAAATACACAGCCAGCCCTATCTCTCAATGATAACGTACCTGACAGTTACACACTGACAGCAGAGAGAGTGTTTGATTCACATCGGTGTGTTGTTGTTTGTCTATCATCACTAAATTAACAATACCACACAACACACAATCTACCTTGAGCAGTTATGGCTTGGTTTTTGATGCTGGAAACCTTAACTAACATTATAAATGCACTTCAGGGAAAAAGTGTGATGCTAATGTGCTTAAACTGATATCGGTACAGCTGGTCAGCAGTCAGACCACACATGTTAAATGTGCTGTCATCCAGTGGACCGACTCGTTCTTGTAAAGAAGCTTTCTGGCCTTTGGTCAAAAACCTGCTTTCCATCCTTCTGTCTTTCCATATCCGTCATCCACTCTCTCTTCTCATCCATTTTGGCCTTATCAATATAAATCTGACCATCTGTGTTGCTCAGGCGCCCCGTCTCTGCCAGAAGTGTTAAACTTATGCATAAATCAGCTGTGCCTCGTTTCTGTTTGCAGATTCCTCTAAGCGTTCCGCTCCTCCCGAGCACAGAGAAGTTGAATTTATCACGTTGGTAATAAAAGACAGGTGGCTGATTTAGTTTTTGGAAAAAAACGCACAAAGACACACACACTCCCCAGCATCGGGTCACATTGGACCAATCTGTTCTTTGTTTTGAAATCAGAGATGCAACATTTTGGCAGTGTGCATGATGCCCACGCAGCGTTTACAGTACTGCTTCACTGTGTTCGTTATGTTAATTTTTGTCAAAACTTAGCCAAAACTAAAGCCAATGAGGGCTTTGTTTTCACAATCAGCCATTTTTATTGTATTAGATTACACTCTGTTTGTCCAACGAGATGTTTCCAATAAAGAGTTTTGTATGGAGCTCAGAGGTTTTTAAACTGACCTTAGTGTGTTCAGTATGAAGGCCTTAGTGAGAAAAGAGAGTCCAAATGAGGGAATTTGTCATTTATCAATTAGGGGGGCATGCTATACTAAGCATCAGTATTATTATTCATCATTCATACTTGGTATTTTTCATCCAGAACGTCAGCACATAACTTGTCCCTCACCTTTTGTGCTATGAACACTAAGCAAAGCACTAAAGACAGCCAATATTGTTGTAAACTGACTTTTTCTGCCATCTTTAATTGGTCTAGTCTTTGCTTAGACTAATTGTGAGAAGCAGTCTTAAGTTAATGCACGTTTATGCACCTGCCTTAGAATATCATATACACTTGAGGAACTGCCTAGTAATGCCCTAGCAACCACTCAGAACACCTTAGTAACTGCCAAGCAACACGCTAGTACCACTCTAGCAACACCATAGTAACCATTCTGAAAACCTTAGCAACTGCCTAGCAATGCCTTGGACTCCATTCAGAACAGTTTAGCAACTGTCTGACAACACCCTAGCAACCACTCAGAACACTATAATAACTGCCTAGCAATGCCCTAGACTAAATTCAGAACACCTAAGCAAATGCTTGGCAACCCCCTATAACAAACACTTTAGTAACTGTCTAGAAAGACAATAGCACCACTCAGAATTCCCTAGCAACACCTTATCAACCACTCACACCACCTTAGCGACTGCATGGCAACACCCTAGAAACCACTCTTAACACCTTATTAAATGTTTAAAAAAAAAAAAAAAAAAAAAAAAACCCTAACAAATACCTTAGCAACTGCCTAGAAACACACTAATACCACAGAGAATTTCCTAGCAACACCTCACGCAACCTTAGCATCTGCCTGGAAACACCCTAGCAACCACACTAAACACCTTATTAAATGCTTGGCGAACCCCCTAATAATCACTTTTAAAATCTTTAGCAACTGCTCTAAAAACACCAGCACCACCCAGAATTCCCTAGCATGATAGTATGAACCACTCACTCCACCTTAGTGATTGCCTGGCAATGCCCTAGCAACCACTCTGAACACCTGAGCAATACTTGGCAACTCCCTAACAGTCACTTCTAACACTTAGCAACTGCCTAGAAACACACCAACACCACCCAGAATTTCCTACCTACACCTTATCAACCACTCACACCACCTTAGCGACTACCTGGCAAAACCCCAGCAACCACAAATTATTTGTTGCATCACTTCTGTTGCTCATATTGCCTCAAATCAACAACTCTCATTGGAAATAAATGACTCTATTTTCTCTCTCTCTCTCTCTCTCTCTCTCTCTCTCTCTCTCTCTCTCTCTCTCTCTCTCTCTCTCTCTCTCTCTCTTTCTCGCTCTGGTGCATGACAGCCAGCCACATGATTTTGGGATTTTGTCAACCCACTTTTCAGCAGTGCCATCGATTTCCTCTCTTTTTGTTCCGTTGTGCCTGGTTGGTTGAAGAGGAATATTTCTGCCAGCTCTCTCTATCTTTTTTCTCTCTCTGACCACAGACTCTTCATTTATTTATCGTCTCGCTCTCTGTGTCTTTCACACACACTCTCTCTCTCTCTCATATACCTCACTCTTCCAGACGTACAGACATCAGTATTAAAACAGTTTGACACATGAGATAAATGGCCAGTGCTTGTGGTTTAACATGTTGCCACAAGTCATCCATTTTCTTTTACAGAAGACGAGTGCGCTAAGAGATTTATTTATTTATTACTGTTTTTTTGAACATCATAATGGCATTATTTTGGTTGTTCTGAAGGCAGAACCTTTGTTTTTCCCCAAAAAACTGTGTAATCTGTCATTGTACGACAGTCCTTGTATAGAGACTTGAGAGTTGTATTAGTTCACCCAAAAAATGAAATTCATTTCATTATTTATTTACCCTCTTGTCGTTCCAAGCTGTATGACTTTCTTTCTTCTGTGGAATACAAAAGGAAAAATGTTAACTAATGATGATGATACTTTTATGATACTTTTTGTCATTTTGGAGCTTGACAGCCTGGATCTCCATTCACTTTCATAGTGCAGTAAAGTGCAGCTAGTGTATTCTTTAACATTTCTCCTTTTGTGTTCCACTGAAGAAAGAAAGACATTCAGATTGTATATATGTTAAAGGTTAACTATACCTTTAACTCTGTTCTTGCCTATATTATAAAAGTATTTCTTTTAATTTCAGATTCCATTCTCTCTGGTGCAGTTTCCACTCTGGGAGTACCTAAAGGTATGAATCCACTTTTTTCTTTCACTTGCTCTTATTTCGCTCTAATTTGGCCTCATAATTTCCCTCAAATGAAGGAATAATGGCCTGGTAATGGTCTGACACATTTACAGCTCAAACTACACACACTTTGCCTCCATATCGGTTAATAACTCTCTTTTTTTTAGGTGCTCTCAAAATGACGATGCATTTTATTGGTCGCCCTCACCGGTGGTTAAGCGAAATCGTAATTTCTCACAAACCTCGAGTCTTAGCCAAATGTCCATTTCCTTCTTCATTGTCTGGTCTGGGCCACATAAAAGTCATTTTTCTTCAAAAAAAGGCCCAGTTTGTGAGGATGACATCATGTCTCCAGGGCGAGAGCAGAAAATTCCATTAGCGCTCTTGGCCTAGCGACCAGAGTGAAGCAGAGAAGGAGAGGCATCGGAGGACAATAGCACGTGCAGCTGTGGGCGAGCGTTAACCGCAATTCTCCACCATAATAAGGAGTGTCATTCATGGCCGCCTCTTTGTGACACGTTCAAAGGCATTTTCTCACTCCTTCATTCTTCCATGTTTTCAGCCTCTCCGGCCATCTGTGTGGAGCTTCTGGAATGTGAGAGTCTTTGCTAAACTCTCTTTCAAAAGAGCATGGCTTTGAAAAGCAAGAAAGCGTAGATGAGACAATGGCATTGGATGCCAGTGTTGGTTTTAAACGGCTGCTTTCGCTTCATTGATTATTTCCAAGAATACCACATTCTTTCAATTGCATTCAGTTTTAAATGACCCTGGAAACTAATTTTTGTGACAAAAAAAGTGTAGGGTTAATTCAGTTCATGTTTTTTTTTTTTTTTTATTCAAGACAGATTTTTTACATTGGACACTGAGGGGCGACCAGTCACAGTACCGGTGGTTTAGAATTAAATTCAGTGGATTTATATTGTTGGCTATGGATGAGTAGGATTGTCAATTTAAAATAGCAATGTATTGAAGGGATGCTTCATCAAAAAATGAAAATTATGTTATCATTCACATGTATACTCATGTTGTTCCAAACATGTGTTTGGACATTTTTTTCTTCTATGGAACATAAAAGAAGATATTTTGAGAAATGTCTCAATGTTTTGACCACATAATGGAAGTCAATGATCACCAAAACTGTTTGGTTACCAACATTCTTCAAAATATCTTATTTTATGTTCCACAGAAGAGAATAAGTCATACAGGTTTGGAATGACATGAGGGTGAGCAAATGATTACTGATTTTTATTTTTTATTTTGGGTGAACAATAGAATAAAATAAAAAAATCCCTTTTTTAAATTGACAATATTTAAATTATTTAATTAGTGTTTAAAATGTACTCAATGTAGCTATAAATAATAAATTGATACTTTAATTTAAAACATTTTTTATAAAGCATTTACAAATTTTGTTTCTTTATCCTTTTGCTAAATGCTTTTCTTTATTAATTTGAAGGCAAGTTAAAAAATGCAGTTCACTGGTAGGACCAATCAATGAGCTTACATTAAAACATTTTAAGCACTACAATGAATAATTAAACAGTTTTAAGTATGCCTATTTATTTGAAAAGTAATTTACACATTATTTTATTGTCACATTTATCTACCTTATTGAACATGAATTTAATAAACATTTAAGTATGTGTATTTATTATGTCTATTATATAAAAAGTGATTTCTATTTTTATTTCTAAATTAGTACATAGATAATTATTTTATTTGTAAAGGCCCTTCACTGCAAGAATAACTGCAATGAAAACTATTTATGGCCAACGTATGATAACATTCTGTTTATTATGTCGGGTGGATTCTGATTGGCTTTTATTGTTCATCAGCTGGAAAAAAATCATTCTGAAAGTGGTTCCAACAATATCATTCCTCTGTGTCGTTATTGTTATAGCTGCTTTGTGGACTTCCCTGTTCAGTTAGAGTGAATTTTCAAACTTTAGAGGTGACATTATAGTTATCGTCACTGGTGTGAGCAGGCCTTAAGTTGATTTCCTAATCAACCATAAATAGTGAAATACAAAGTATTTTCCAAACTGAGAAATTTGAACCATTACACCTCTGTTTTATACAGCCATCCTTGCGTCTACATGTGTGTATATTTTCTGTTTGTCGCTTTCAAAGATCTTTGAGCAGCTGAATCCTTTGCCAGCATTGTAATAATAGATTGTAAAGCAGTGAAAAAATCCTTCAAGGGACCATATCAGGATTTTCTTTTCTTTTTTAAATCAAAAGATTTGATATACTATGTTTGTGTACTATGTGCATGTTTTTGTTTTTCAGCACATTGAGTGCAATAAAGTGCAGTGGGCTGCACAGAATCCAAAAAAATGCCGCAATCTACAAGCTTGGCAAGCACTTCATGTTGAGAAATCAAACCCCAAGTATCACCAAACCAGTTCTCAAGTCATTCACACCAAAAACAACTTAAGCCCCAGCATCCGAGTGGCAGGCCGCAGTAAACCATCTGTTCTCTCCAGCGTATCCCACAATTCCCAAAGTTTATCTACCAACAATCCCCTAAACTCAGCACTGCTCTGTTACAAAACCACTGAGCAGCTGTGTCATTACATCAGCCGGCCATTTATTTCCCACCGTGCCCACTCAACTCGACGTTTATGTGTCAGTGGATCAAACTTTTTCCCATGATTAAGTGCAAGTGTGTCATGAGTAAGTCTTAGTTTGCTTTGAGTAATTGAAGCTGAAGCGCACATTTGGAGTAATGCCTGGCCAAGGTGGTGTGTTCCGGAAAAGACTATAGTAAATAAATCTTACATTTAGTTTAGCATGATTAGAAAAAGGTCCATTTGTCCGCATAAATGTTTTTAAATTGATCTCAGGCATGTCTGAGGTTAAACAAAAGAGTTAGATGAGTCAGTCTTTATTATACTTATCAAATGAAAAGTTCAAGCTATGGCGGACTCAGCTGTGGGTTTAACATTGCCAGTTGGAATAATCAAGCAAGTCAGGCTCTTTCTTTACCTCTGAACTACCTCATTTCCCATTTAGGCCCAAAATATTTCACAACTACCTGCAACTCGCTCCTCATCCACTGCCTATGCTCTGAGCATGTTTAACCTCTAGAAATCCTCTCTCACTACACCTTTACTCGCATATCTTCCGTAGCTGCCAGAATCATATTAAACACACTGTTCCTGTCACACAAGGCTGCCAGTGCCTGGCTCGCTGCTTCTCACAGTCCTTTATTAAACCATACAACCCACCCTGACCATGTCGGTTTATCAAGCTCACCATCTTTCCACATGAAAGGAGCCCACCTGCTCGGGTCTACAAATGTCTCCATCCACGACCTTTCAGTGGTGAAACAAACTCCAAGTCATTCATATGAAGACCCATGCATTTCAATTTTTGTTCATTTTGATTTGAATGTGACTAAACGTGGTGTTGTTCACAACAAGGATAGTTTTTACATGCTGTTTTTTTTTAAATCGGCATGAAATGAATGTTTTTGTTTTTTTTAGTGCATGTTATTGGTCTTATTTTGAACAAATTATGTGCTTTTTTTATTTATTTTTTTATTCACCTCAATTTTTAATCAAAATATCTTAATCTTGCGATGATATGACGGACTTCTCTCTGGTGATGTATGCCAAACTTTTGCCCGTTTAAACTCCGCCCATGCAAGCTCGTGTTTATCTTCCTCTGTTTTTGAGTGCAATGGCCACACTTCAAAATCCAAAACAACCGATATATGGGACCAAATCCCTCTCTTACTTTATTTTTCTTTTTCGCTAATGCGTTACATCACAATATGGAGGAAAATCTGCTACTACTTCCATTTCATTGTGAGGGCCCTATCATACACCCGACGCAATGCGGCACCAGGCGCAAGTGTTTTTTGCTAGTTTCAGCCCAACACGGTTATCATTTTCACGTCCTGTGCCACGTTGTTTAAGTAGCAAATGCATTTGCACCCATCTGTTCGCCCATGGGCGTGCTGGTCTGAAAACGAGGTGTGTTCAGGCGCATTGTTGGCGTGTTGCCATTTTGAGGCAACTGAAATAGACTGCACCGTTGACCAACTGAAACCTGGTCTAAAGTCATTGGTGCAATATTTTTTTGTGTTAGTAATATGCGCCTATAGGTGGGTGCACAACATGTGTACACTCTGCTTATTACACACACAGAGACGCACAGCAACACGCAAACATTTTTAAATGTTAATAAATACTCCGTTCAGCTTTTTCTCTTGCAAATTCCGCCATGTAAATAGCAAATCCACCATGGCGCAAGCGCAACTGGCTTTTAAAGGGAACGGGAGATGAGATTCTGATTGGTTTATTGCACGTTACACCCAAAACACTCCCATTACTCATTAAGAGAATAGGGACAACCCTTTTAGACCATGCGCCAGGCACGCCGACCATTTTTCCCGTTGTTAAACTCGCAAAAGTGGATTCAGACATGCCCCTATACCATGTGCTTAGATTGTTAAAATAGGGCCCTAAATGTTGAATTTTAAATTAATAACTAAAATGTTTTGTATTGTTTAGATTTTCATTTTACTCTTTCTCATCAACAATTTTTTTTTCTTTGACCAAAATTATAGATAAAACACTAAAATGAATGAACATGACGTGACAAAATATTTACTATATTTGCATCAATATAGACTCATCAAGCTGTTTCTCTTCCATGAAAGTAGTTGACAAGAAAGAGAAAACTGACCATAGAAGAAGACAGTAGACATGCTAAGAAGATTTCTAAGCAGTCTAAGAAGAATACACGCTAATTTCCACTAGAGTGCCCACATGTAGCAACATTGAGAAGGCAACACATACTTGCATTGCATTATGAAGGCATTCTGACATATTTTGGAAGTCAACAACATGTTTTTGATGTCATTTTAATGATAAAATATAATCGCGGTTGCATGTAGAGTGGACAGTCCGTTTATTTTGAGGAGAACTTGCTTCCAGTTTGTTTTCAGTAAGTGTGACGAGGAGGAATGGATGTTCTCCAGCACAAGCTCTTTGAACTTGAAAACAAAGACTCTTCCTTAATCTGACAGCTAATGAAACACACATGATGTACTGACGAAGAGAGCATTTATGTGTGTGTGTGTTCTTGTGCACAGAGTTGGAGTGGATCATTCATAATTACTTCATGCTGTGCTTCAATTGTTTTCCTTTCTTAGCCATCAGATGCTCCTGGTCTGAGGCTGTAGGAAAACTCAAGCAATTATTTGCAGCCTGGCTGCATAATAACTCCCACCAAACACAACATTAAACCAACAAACACGTGAAACTCCCTCCTCCTTTCTACAGTCCTCACACACACATTTCTCTTTAACTTACCACATTCCTTCCCTCCTACTTCACCTCTTTAAATACTAAGTTCAAACAACAATTAGCCATCCTAAAATTAGTACAAATTGTGCAAATGACTGAGATCCTGTCAAACCTGTCTTACCTGTCTCAGCAACACAGTAGCTCTGTTTCAAAACATAGTGAGCCGCCTGACAGCTTTGCAAATACTCTTCTAAAAGGCAGCAACATTGTTTTATAATGTTGGCTATAACGAGACATGTTATGTATATCTCATTATAGCCAAACATGAAGGCAGCATTACATGTATGATTTCCAGAGAAGACAATCCCAGAATGCATTGCAACTAAAATATGCAAAATACAGTATCATTAAAAAGTTTGAAGTCTTCTTTTTCTTTCCTTTTTTTAACAGTCCAATACTTTTATTTAGCATTAGATGCATTAAATTGTTCAAAAGTCACAGTAAAGACATTTATGTTAAAAAAAAAAAAAAATCAATTTTGAAGTTTCTATTTATCAAAGTATCACAGTTTCCACAAAAAGGATCTGAAGGATCATGTGACACTGAAGACTAGAGTAAAAAACACATTTTAAAATATATTCAAATAGAAAACAGTTTTCTAATGTTCTAATATTTCCTCAATATTACAGTTTTTTACTGTATTTTTGATCAAACAAATGCAGCTTTGGTCAGAATTAGATACTTCTTTCAAAAACATTAAAATATGTTTATTTACCCCAAACTTTTAGATGGTTGCATAGAAAGAAACGTTGATTATACACATGCTTATATTTTGTTTAATACCAAAAATAATACAAATACTCATAATAAAACTAAATAAAAATTGTGTACTTTTATGCTAGTTTAATAGTTTTTTGTTAGCTTAGCAACATGCTAACATCAAAATTAACTGCATGCCACATGAGCAGCATTCGATAAATAAACAGTTACCTTTGAGCTGCACTTCAATGATCTTCCTTATATTTCAGTTAGGACATTTCTTTAGTAGATAGAACAGTAGACAACAAATAAGCAGAACACAAGGATTTGGAACATTTCTAATATCTTAACCAGCACTAGTATTTCCCCTTTTCAACATAATCTTCCATCTGTGACACTCATCATAGCTCGATATCGTTTTCCCCTCGTTTTTTTGGAAAACTCTGAAGAGTTAGCATGTGTGTACAATAGCACTGAGCTGTGGAAGTCAGGGAAGATTTCTGTCACCGTTTTGTCACCGTGGGGAAAATGAGACTCTTGACATCATACTGGAGATGTGGACATTAGGATAGCTGTTCTGTTGCGTTCCCATACATGCAAACCCAAGGGATTTGGGTGTTTTTTTGTTTTGTTTTGTTTTTTTATGTGACTGATAAATGTAATAATCCCCAATTCTCTCTCTCTCTTTCCCTCTGTAGGCCGTGTGGTGGAGGAGGCAGGGGGGACGGCTGGACTCTTGGCAGGCAGCAGTGTGCGGAGCTCTCGCAGGTGTGTGGGATTAGCCTCGGCACAGAGGTCTGGGAAAGAGAGCGAAGGAGAACGAGAGATAGGGAGTTGGGATGGGGTCCAACGCCAGGAATATCCAAACTTTACCTAGCCGCATTCCTGTTTAATTCCACACAGGTCAAGATGGTCACATCAGGTTGTTCATCAGCTGGTGTGTACCAACAGAGAGGTACAGAAACAGCTAATTGTAGGTGGAGAGTCAGTAGAGGAAGTGTGCAACATTGACCTTTTATTGCCCCTGCGTCATGCTCTGTAACTTTCGTAGCTGTGGTCAGCAGTCATTGCGTCAGAGTTTACTCTAAAGGAGCTCAAGTCTGGCCCAGGGGCCCTTGCAGCTGTCTAATTCCCCAGTCACTATTCTGGAAAACATCTTCGTCCAGAGTGATAACTCATCAGGTACTGTGACACAATGGAGGGACGAGGATGCTTCACCTAAAGTGGAAAGCCACACCACCTGGAGAGTGATGTTGGATTCGGATTGCGTGTGCACATGTGCTGCTTTGGCACAGATATATCACTTTAGGTGGATTGCGGTTGTTAGCGTCATTGTGAAATCACCCAAACAAATGTGAATTGTGATGCTTTGTATGGTTGCGTATGCTTGCCATCACTGCCACAGCTGCAAGCCTCAAGAGAACAAGAAACACTTTATTTTCCAAATCTTTCTCAATCTCCATTATTGTGTCCTTCTTTTACTTTTTTTAAAGAGTGTTGTTCTGGGTTCAGTACAATATTGGGCATACAATACAATGTCACGTGTGACTTGCTGTTGATTACCACTGAAGACAATTTCATCTTGTCCCTCAGGAAACAAGCAAAAGCTGATTTGTTTACAATGAAAAGCGTTGCTTTTTTGAAAGAATAGCCTTGAAACTTAAAGGGTTAGTTCACCCAAAAATGAAAATTCTGTCATTAATTACTCACCCTCATGTCGTTCCACACCCGTAAGGCCTTCGTTCATCTTCAGAACACAAATTAAAATATTTTTTAAGAAATCCGAGAGGTATATGACTCGTCCATAGACAGCAATTTAATCAACACTTTCAAGGTCCAGAAAGGTACTAAAGACATTGTTAAAACAGATGACGTGACTGCAGTGGTTCAACCTTAATTTTATAAAGCGACAAGAATACTTTTTGTGCGCAAAAACAAAACAAAAATAACAAAATTTATTCAACAATTGCAACAAATGTTGCATTTTTTATATGGAAGAATTAACTTCCATTGTATTTAAGTTTTTGCTTGTTTTTACAAGTTATGAGTCAAAATTATTTTCTTTGGTAATTGACAGCCTGTTCCTGGAACATTTCTCTAAAAACACATCATTTGCATTTGGGACACCTTTAATTGTTGGTTAGTGAAGTGAAATTAGGCATTATGGGAGAACTAGTGGTTTATTTCAGCGTTGAGAAGAGCATGTTTAAAGTTTGATGCTGTTGTTTGTCCAAACCCTTTTAGAGACGAGAGAGAACCTCTTTCTGTTCTCATTCACGCCAAAACAAGTTTATGAATGTGCATGAATGTTTACCGGTTCATGACAGTGCCAGGCTAGTTTGAAAAATTCATCCGCATTCGCTCTTTTTCTCCAGAACGTTTCCATCGGGTGATCAGTGCTGATGTCATGCCACATATTTACATTTATGCTCGGTGGTAATTATAACATGATTAACACAGTAATTAGTGCTTATTTGTGTTTATGTGCTGATACATATGCACAGTATGTCTCTTTCCAGGTGGAGTAGCAGGGTTCGTCACAACTCCACTAGATGTGGCGAAGACTTGGATAATGTTGGCTAAGGTGAGACTTTGAAACTGTTGTTTAAATCTGTCTCCTGATGCCTCCCAGATGGAGTGCAAGGTGAGCAAACAAACGGCCCTAATGTAGACAAAAGCAACAGAAGACAGAGAGTGAAGAAAAAGCCTCAGTAGACACACAGCTTGATCCAATAGCAGGGTTATCCAGGGACGCTACTGACGCACAAATGCACTCCCTCTTACTGTCCGCTGTCCAGTCGAGACTCAAAACAGACAGAGCTGTGTATGTGCATGTTAGATGTCAGAAGACATTTGTATATTCAAGTGTAATTTCCAGTTGTCTATGGACTGGAACAGAACTGTACTTTAGAGCTGCAAGACTGCAGACTTGGTATCTGGTGCAGATGCTCTGTTCCAAAATCAGCAGCATTAGAAGTTTGATGCAAAGGCTGTTACAAAAGCTAAGCAACTTCAGCTTCTGACAAATTTTGGCAAAAATCTAAAGCAGCATTGTATGTAACAGAGAAGGCAATCCCAGAATGCACTGCGACAAATAAAGTAAAAAAAACCAAACAACAATAATGTTGGTGATAAACATACTGTGTAAAAAAAAAAAAAAAAAGTGTAAGGGCGGCACACCACGGCTCCAAAAATATAGAAATTTATCAACAGATTCAGGTGACATTCCGAGCACACAGGCACTTCATCGGACAAAGAATAATTTTTGTGGCTGAATAAATTCTCCCTGAAGGGACCCAAGCCATACCTATATAAATCTGTTAAGTGGGCTCTTTTGATTTGACCAATTACCACCCAAACCAAACCACCCAGAACACCCTAGCAACCACCTGGTAATGCCCTGCCACCACACCTTAGCAACCACATAGCAAAGTCTTGGCAACACTCTAGCATCAGGACTGGGTATCAATAGAGATTTCCTGATGCATTTTGATTCTGATGCACATGCTCTCAATTTGATCTAAGATTTCTATTTGACTTGATTCCTATTCATTTTTGTGTATCTATTATACCTACCTCCATACTATATATGTGAAAAACAGTACACAAAAAGAGTAGTATGTCCAAATTCATAGTATTTAAAAAACTGTAGGCGAAAAGTACCTGCATGACCTACTATTTCTGGTCAGATTCTGGAGTGCACATTTGATGAACCATCCCATGATATCCGGGAGAGAAAATGTGAACGACAGTGAAGCGACGCAATTGATACTGTAGGTCACATGGCAGTGACAACATGTCAGATTTAGTACATCCAAATTTCATTCATACTACACACATTCATACAATAGAACATACTTTTTTAATGGCCGAAAAGTTTCAAAGCAAATGTAGTACCTACTAGACAGTATGCAATTTCTGGCGCAGTTTTAGACAGTTTTTCCCTTAGCTTAGCAACATGCTAATGATAAACAATGTAGAAATCAGTTGAGAACTGCTAATTGCTGCTTATTTAGAGCAGATCCCAATCTGTCACCTATGAGGTTCCATAATAGTTAGAATGCTGTCTAGAAATCAGCTGTCTTTGTAGGTCAGTTTTGGAACAGAGCTATAGTGATGGAACCAACTCAGTTTGAATCTTTAATACAGGAACATATAATTAAAAAATTTGAAAGATGCAATGTATTGTGAAGATACATATAGATACATCGTCTTTGCAATGAGGGGAACCACACTCAGACAACCTTCTGAAATGGTCTGAGTTTGTTTAGAGGTATATCATTAGAGACATCACAACTCTGTTAACTTGGCCCGTCCTCTGTGAAAAAATAAAAAAATCTGTGACATTTATAGTGAAAAATAAATAAAAAGCTGTGGTTGCCAGAACTTTGCCATGAAAATACAGTAGCAGTATTTCAAAGTTTTACAGGTTGAAATGAAATTTATAGTAAATGACTAAAAATCAGTTTTTTGTTTTTTTTTTGGATCGAGCAACTAAGTGATGAACATGCCTTTGATGAGTGCAAAATGTTGTGCAGTGCCAGGTTGAGGAAAAACATGTATCAGTCGTCTTTGTCTCAAAATCGTTTATTGTTAGTATATCAAACCAGTGACTAAACGGTCAACTTTTCATTGTTTCTCTTAGTAGGATGAAAATAATGTTATTTAAACTGTATATAGAAAGCTATCAAAGAACGCTGGAGCTGTGAGTGTGAGTTCCACATATAAGTAATACTTAGCTTTTTTCATATGCAAAGATGTTAGCCAATCACAGCAGTGAGCGTTTACACTAAAGCCTCACAGCAGACACGCCCCAAAACAGAGCGTTCAAATAAGAGGACTAAAATCAGGGTAGGAAAAATGCCTTTTATTTCTAAATTATGACAATTTTTGAAGTCATGCTAACATTATAAGTGCACCCCAGGAACCATTATAAAACAATAAAACAGCACAGTTCATGATTCCTTTTAATATAAGGAGGTGCAGTGTAATATACAAGGGTAATATACAAATACAAAACACCATCATGGTAACACATGACACTACATATAGGTTGTTTACATATAGAATCTGAAAGGTACGATAGCACAAACGGTTTAATTCTAATGGTCAGAGAGAGAGGATGGGAATGGTCAAGAAAAACTACATTTATACTTGACAAACATTATAAATGGAGTTGATTTTGCATTTGAATAAAATGTTGGCCGCTTTAAGAAGTAGAAAACTGAGTGAAGGGTCTTTTTTGCACCTGTCTCCTCACGCCATTGGCTGACAGAGTGATGTTTCGCTGAAGGTGTCATGCTTCAGGTCATCACTTCAGGTTGCCTTGTGTTTGCCCAAATATCTCTCTCTCTCTCTCTCTCTCTCTCTCTCTCTCTCTCTCTCTCTCTCTCTCTCTCTCTCTCTCTCTCTCTCTCTCTCTCTCTCTCTCTCTCTCTCTCTCTCTCTCTCTCTCTCTCTCTCTCTCTCTCTCTCTCTCTCTCTCTCTCTTTTCATTTGACCAATCAAAGAAATTGAGACCTCATGTTCAGGCAGGTCTGCTTTATTGTGTGTTTTGGCCTACAGACACTCCAGGCTGTTTTCCAAGCCCTGTGGGGAACTGCAGTGTACTGGACTGCTCAATGTACAGTCAACTCATCAACTTCAACTCTGAAATATGAAAAACTAACCCAGTCTAAATATAGATCCATCGAAATTAGCCACAGAAAGCCAGTGTAAAACACACAGTTGTTAAGTTAACTCTCCTTCACAGTTTCCTGATATAGATGGCTGTTTTGAAGAAGGTGCTGTGGGTTTGCAGAAGAGGGACTATAAATATAGATTGAGCAGAAAGGGGAGCTGTTGAACAGGTGGAGATGAGTAAAGTATACAAGGGACAGAGCAGAATCGAAAGGAAGACAAAACACAGTGTGTGTTTACATGTTTGACAGGAAGCTTAACGACAGATCATCCATCATTACTGTGTTTTGTCTCTTTTTGTCAGGCTGGGACGAGCACAGCCAGTGGAAACATCCCAATGGTTTTGTATGAAGTGTGGAGGAGTCGAGGAATACCTGGGTGAGTGACTGGGTCCTAATACTGCATTCGTCAGTCAACAATATGTTTTTTTTCCCCATACATTATAAACCCATTTTAAGAAACACACAACCAGACTACCGTTTCAAAATTTGGGGTCAGTAAGATTTTTTTTTTTTTTTTTTGCAAAGAAATTAATACATTTATTCAGCAAGTACACATTAAATTGACAGTGCAGACATTTATAATATTACAAAAATGTACCATAGCTTCCACAAATATATTTATCAGCTGTTTTCAACATTGATATTATTAAGAAATGTATCTTTAGCAGCAAATCAGCATATTAGGATGATTTCTGAAGAATTGTGTGATTACATTTTAAAATATATTGAAATACAATACCCCCCAAATAAACTAAAAGGTCAGTGGAAAAAGTGGGCAGTCACTATTGTTCTGTGCACAGATGCCCATTGAGTGATCCTGTGAATCTCTCTCTTCATAATAAACTTTCCTCTCTCCATCTTAAACTTTTCTGAAATTTCTTCACTTAAAGATTAACTTTGGGCAGCACACACAATAGACTGTACAACTTCAAGGAATTCCTAAAATCCCTTCCCAGATTGCAATATTTAAAACTCTAAGAGAAGCCGGGGCTAAAAAAAAAACAGAGAAGGCAAAGGGGCTTGGCTATGCTTGCATAAAGGGCAACAACTCTGGCAGTTTCACTACTGCATGCCTTCTACAAATTGCCTGGCTTTAAAGCTGTAATTACTGTAATGGCTCCAATTGCAGACTAGTGAAGCCAGAAAGTGCTTCCATGTGTGTCAGAGCTCTGCGGAGAGCTTCTAACCACACCAACCAAAACATCGGCAATCAATGCAGCCATGCGCTTGTGAGCTAACCTTCCTCAAAGCTTTGATATGTTGCCACCCCAACCCAGACTACAGCCGCATACGGATCCCATGTCCGCAAGCAAGTAGGCCAGGGTGATGCAGCAGCCCACTGACAGAGTAATGCTAGCAATGTTTACAATGAGCATCTTGCAGTGAGCTCATAATGACCTCCAGTTGCAGTGAAATCAATTGGAGCTTTGGTTAGATATAGTATAAGTTGCTTCCTTTAGAGTGTTGCAGTGGTGTATGACCAGCCTCTGATCAGAAATCTACTTTAGTAAGCTTCTGGTAAGCATGCAGTATTTATAGAGCCATTAATAGGGGTGTTATTAGACCCGTCCACTGCTGACTAACTGGCGATCATGGCTGGGCTAGGTGATGTTGTCACAGTGAGCTCATCTGACTGTGATTTTGATTCAAATTCTGCTTATCGATTCCGATTCTTATCAATTTTCAGTTTCAATTCCAATATGGTAAAGAAAGTCAAACATTTAGATATCAATATTTATTCTGTCTTTTTGCAAAACATTCTGTTGCAGCTGAATACCATGAGCAAAATCAACAGCCTAAAGAACAACTAATAAACTAGACTAATATAAATTTCAAACATTATTAAAGACAAGTATACAGTCAGTAATACAATAAGAACAAATGAGCAAATACAACTGAACAAAGTTCAGAAATTAAAATCAAATGTAAAATAACACTGCATAGTTTTCTTTTTATAAACAAAATATAGATTAATCCTTATTAAAGTTACAAAAGTTATTCGGTCAAGATCAGTGAGTGATTTTCTTTTGTTCTTTGATTAACAGTAATGACACAGACAGCAGCAGGTTTATTAGGCTGCTGTCACTTTGAGGCCGAATGCACGGATCCAATATACTGTTGTGCGTTTTCTTTCTCAGATATTAACGTTCACTTAAGACATAACCAACTGTGTTCACGAGGATATTTTAACAAAATTGTGTGTATTTGTCTGTTAAAGTGCAAGAAGATGTGAAAGAGAACTCAATTCAGTATTTGTACACTATATGAGAGGAGGCTTTTGTGCACATGCTCTGGATCTGCCTAGCGCAGAAAACGAGTACCAAATTGAGTTCTCTTTCACGTCTTCTCACGCTTGAATGGTTTAAAACCACATTAAAATATGCACACAGGAATCAATAAGCGCAATCGAAATTTTAATTTTATGACAAGTTTCTGATTCCTGGCCTTAAGTATCCGATTCAAGAATTAGAATCAATTTTTGATTCCCATCCCCACTGTGACGTAACTGTTTTGTTATGTTTAATTTTATTCTTGTAGCAGATTGGGATGGTTTATGGTCTGCTTGCATGATAATAGAAAATAAAATGCATGGCGTTAATGCTTTTATTATTATTGGTGTTGCGATCAGGATTGTTTACATGCTGGATGATACAACAGAATAAAATCTCCCAGATGGCTCTGAGCCATATGTATAGATACTTGAGAGTGGACTCTTTTTATTGAACCAGTTAGAAACCACCCAGAAAACCCTAGCAACAGCCTGGCAATGCCCTGGCTACACTCTAGCATCATGACTAGGGCTGGGTTTTGATAAAGATTTCTTTATTCGTTTTGATTCTAATTTAAAGGTGCGTTCACACTTCACAAAAAAAACATTTAGTCCTGGTCCGCTTAGTGTTCAGATCGGCAATTTTATCACCGAATCAAAAGATACAGAACCTGAAGGCATAGGGATACGTTCACAACCTGATTGGTCGGATTTTATGACATATTGCCTATTTTGAGACTGAACTTACCGAACATCCAAAACAATGCTGTGTGCTGAGATAAATGCGCTTGTTGTGTGTGCGTAGCCTGCATATGATGGTATTTTGGCCAGCTGGGAACTCGTGAAGAGCTTATAAATTGTGTAAAGGAGTCAAAACAGTGGCGGGAATCCCTCTGTCACACATACAAACTATCTACTGCGTGGAGACGCGCGTCTGATGCCTGTGATGTACAAACTCGCGACTATGACGAGAAAAACTGATATGCGTGAAGATTCTGTCCTTTTTAGAGTCTCATCTTCCTGTTTTTGGTTCGTTTAGATGTCTTTGGTCCGTGTTGCATTCATATATCTTTCAAACCGCACCAGAGTTTGTTTGGAAGCGGACGGAGACCCATCTTTTCAGTCTCGGTCCACTTGTTTGGTGCGCACCAGGGTTCGGATGGCAACGTTCACACGTGTTCAAATGAACCGCACTAACAGAGCAATCGAACCAAACATGACAAGTGTGAACACACCCTTAATTTGATTCTTTTCAGATTTCTTTTCGATTTTATTCAATTGCTATTCACTTTAGTGTGTATTTTATTTATAATATCCATTTACTGTAGGTAAAATAAATTTCTCTCATAAGAACCAATGCATAAGAGTCATTGGTTAGTGAATCAGACTACACTGGCCATGTATGTTTGTGGCTCGCTAAAAAGAAATGGTCATTTATTATTTGTGAATAATGCTGCATTCATGTCGTAATTACCATACTGTGACATCTTGGACAATGCTGAGCTTTTTTATGTCCTCAGAATTATGCATTTCCATTGCAACACTTGGCTACACTGACAACTATGGCAACACCAAAATGAATCTGTGTAATTTGAGTTTGAACGTATTATTCTTGCGTTATTAAGACATTAACAGTAGTTAATTATATGAATAATTACACTGGATATCACAAAATACTGCTTAACTACATTTTACTACTAAACCAATGCCATTTTGAGTGGTTCCCCATGACATTGCAGCAGTCAGGTGGTATACGTTAGAGCTCTCAGAAAGATGTAGATCTAATTACAAGCTTTATAAAAGATTGAACAAAATCTTGTAATTGCAGTGATTCCAACATGGCTTGAATGCACCTTTATAGTACACTGGTTGCTTTGTATGTTTTTATGCGATTCACCAGAAAATCTATATTTTTACTCAACTCTAATCGTATAAGCAACACTCACTCTTTCTTCAGAAAATCTAAAATACATTTTAGTAGTTGTACTAACTGTACAAAGTTCCTGTGATGCATATTTGTGTTTTCCGTTTGCCGAAGATAGGGTCAGAACTAACTCAAAGCACGCATGCAAGGTTTCACATTTCTCTTTTAGTGCATAGTCTGAAATACCAACCCCACGCAGCACAGACAAACTGTCAGAATGCGTCCTTGCTAATTCGTTCCAGGATGAGTGTGTTTGCTCACAAGTCCGCACACACATGCTCACTCTCTCTGTAAAACACATGATCCCAGCAGAAGCATGCTGAAACGTCGAGTTCTGCGAATCACTGGAATAGTCAAGAGATCCCTGACATGCTTGGCACCTTGTACAGCTTTGCAGTTGACAAAATTGATGTATTAGAGGTTACACCACTCGTGACCTTTTTTTCTAATTTTAGATCCAACCCACCCCCACTTTCCGACCACCATTATCCCCCACAGGTGTCACACTGAAGGACTTGAGGAGGCTGATCCCAAATCTGTCGGTTTGGATGGCTTGAGGGGTCATGAATTTGGTATGTAGGGTGAGCAAGACATGGATTTCAGTGACTTTCAAGAAAGACAAAAGAAACAGTAAGAAGAGTTGAGCAAGATGAAACAAAACGAGAAAGGAAGCAGAGAGAGCCGAAGCAAGAGAGTGTTGGGAGCTCGAGGGACGTGTGTGGATGTCATCTGGCCATCAGTCATGCGGAGAGGCCCCCGGGGGCCAGTGCTTATACCAAAAGCAGCTGCGTGGAAAAGAGCCTTAGGAGACTACAGTACTTTCATGGCCTGTCGCATCCTCTAACCTCTCCAACATCAACAACCCCTACACTGCACATTCCTGCTCAAACGCTCCATAATCTGTCAAACAACACACTGTCGGCTGAGAAATACTGAATACTTGTGTTATCGAGCATGGCTAATGTTTTATTTTATGCTGCTCTGTGAAATTAATCTAAAAAAGATACATCCAAGCTGATGTAGCATCTAGTTTACAAAATGTTCTATGACTAGCTGTCAATTCAAAATTAATTAACTGTATATACAACCCGAATTCCGGAAATGTTGGGAGTTTTTTTTTTTTATTTGAATAAAATGAAAACTAAAAGACTTTCAAATCACATGAGTTAATATTTTATTCACAATAGAACATAGATAACATAACAAATGTTTAAACTGAGAAATTGTACAATTTTATGCACAAAATGAGCTCATTTCAAATTTGATGCCTGCTACAGGTCTCAAAATAGTTGGGACGGGGGCATGTTTACCATGGTGTAGCATCTCTTCTTCTTTTCAAAACAGTGTGAAGACGTCTGTGCATCGAGGTTATGAGTTTCTGGAGTTTTGGTGTTGAAATTTGGTCCCATTCTTGCCTGATATAGGTTTCCAGCTGCTGAAGAGTTCGTTCGTGGTCGTCTTTGACGTATGTTTCTCTATAAGTGAAAGATCTGGACTGCAGGCAGGCCAATTCAGCACCCCCAATTCACCACAACGGCACTTCTGGACCATGTTCACATATGGCTTCCTTTTTGCATGATAGAGCTTTAGTTGGCATCTGCAGATGGCACGGCGGATTGTTTACCGACAGTGGTTTCTGGAAGTATTCCTGGGCCCATTTAGTAATGTCATTGACACAATCATGCCGATGAGTGACGCAGTGTCGTCTGAGGGCCCGAAGACCATGGGCATCCAATAAAGGTCTTCGGCCTTGTCCCTTATGCACAGAGATTTCTCCAGTTTCTCTAAATTTTTTGATGATGTTATGCACTGTAGATGATGAGATTTGTAAAACCTTTGCAATTTGACGTTGAGGAACATTGTTTTTTTAAACATTAATCAACATATTTGTAATTATTAATAGCCTGAAAAGCTATTTCTAACTCTTGCTTTTATATGTTTTGTCGTCATGTCTAAAGGCTGTTCGCCGGCAGCATCCCCAGAGTGACGTTCATCAGCATGGGAGGCTTCATTTTCCTCGGCGCATATGAGAAAGTGCGCCGTACGCTTTTATAAACTCCATCTTCTTGGAACAGTGTGGGTCAGTTTGTACTGGACCGGTTTCCTCAACCCAAACCCTGACTGTACGGCCAAAACTGCAAAACGAGGTCAGAGACCAGCAAAATCAGCACTACAGTGGAGTGGAGGTTGGTCAAATCTGACTGAGAAACACACCCTCTGTCCCAGTTTGAACCGCTGGTCTTGAGGGCCATGGCTAGGACACCTGGTGCCTGGATAAAAAGATCACATAACACATGGGTTTGCATTCCTGCTCATCAGTGCACAACAGATTGAGTTTAACTGCCTGAATTCCACTTATATTGCACCACAGATCGGGTTCAAACTCAAATGTCATTTTTGCAAGCCTATGTGAATCGATTAAAAAAGCTTTTTTACAAAAATGAGTTGGCTATTTGTATTACAACATGGCCGAGCTAGTCTTTTATGTACTAAAGTCATCATATATGCACTAATTGGAAACAAGTTAAAATGCGTAACCAATATTATTCCAGTGGATTATCATTACATGTTGAGTCTAGACTTTGATCCCCAAGCTTAAGCTAGTTGCTCTACCTGCTTCACTATTATTAGCTGAAAAAACATGCACAAGAGTCGAGCAGAATGCAGAGAAAGACAGATTAGTCCACAGGTGTGAATGTTTGTCTGACCTGTCATGAAGCTTGGGGCACAAGTACAATACAGAGTGTTTGACTGAAGCAACAGTGGGCCGTTCCAGCCCTGTGGGCTCTCAGTCAACAATCACCTTACACTGGTATGTGCTCTCTGTCCTAACACAGACTCCAACAATACAGAAGAATGACCTTAACAAATCACGAGAGACATTTCTGTAGCGGTAAACTGATCAATTAAAATCACAAAACTACATTGGAATGGGTGTGCTAATTTAAGATGAACATAAGCTACAGTGCTCAGCGTAATTGAGTACACCCCCTTACAATATCTCAATGAAGACAAAAACAATTTCCAAAATGTTGACAACACTAAGTTTTATATAACATCTGTTTAACTTATAACATGAAAGTAAGGTTAATAATATAAATTAGAGAACAAAATTTTCAGTTAGGGTGATGCAAAAATGAGTACACCCCACTGAAAGTCTCTGGAGCAAAGCTAAATTTTAGACTACAAATGTCTAATTTAACAAGAATTCAACCACAGGTGAGTCTAATTATTCATTACACAGGTGTCCAGCAGACAGTTGACTATAAAAGGGTGTTAAAACCCCTTCCCATTTCATGCTGTCAGCAATGGCACCACATGGAAGAGAAATGTCACAAGACCTGAGAAAGAAAATAATTTCTTTACACCAGAAAGCTGAAGGCTGCAAGAAGATCAGCAAAGCTTTACTTATCAGTCAGAATACTGTAGCAAAAGTGGTACAAAAATTTAAAAAAGATGGAACTGCAACCATCTCACAGAGACGTCCAGGTCGTCCACGGAAGTTAACACCTCGACAGGAGCGTCTTCTGATGAGAAGGGTTGAAGAAAATCGGCATGCAAGTTCACTGCAGTTATCTAAAGAAGTAGAAAGCCAAACTGGGTTGACTATTTCCCGTGACACAATACGGCGTACACTGCAGAGGAATGGCATGCATGGGTGCCGTCCACGAAAGAAGCCTCTCCTAAAGCCCAGGCACAAAAAAGCCCGCCTAGAGTTAGCCAGGGCCCATGCTGACAAAGATAAAGACTGCTAGGACTCTATACTCTGGAGGGATGAGACCAAGATAAATGTTTTTGGAACTGATGGCTTCAAAACTGTATGGCGTCGCAAAGGTGAGGAATACAAAGAAAAATGCATGGTGCCTACAGTGAAACATGGTGGTGGTAGTGTCCTTATGTGGGGCTGCATGAGTGCTGCATTTCATTGATGGCATCATGAATTCACAGATGTATTGCTCTATACTGAAAGAGAAGATGCTACCATCTCTCCGTGCCCTTGGTCGTCGTGCACTTTTCCAACATGACAATGATCCTAAACACACATCTAAGGCCACTGTTGGATTTCTGAAGAAGAACAGGGTGAAAGTGATTCAGTGGCTCCTGATCTGAACCCAATCGAACACCTATGGGGAATTCTGAAGAGACAAGTTGAGCATCACTCTCCATCCAGCATCCAGTCTCTAAAAGAGGTCATTCTTGAAGAATGGAAAAAGATAGATGTTGCAAAATGTCGCCAACTTGTTCATTCCATGCCTAGAAGTCTTGGTGCTGTCATTAAAAATCATGGAGGCCAGACAAAGTACTAGATGTAATAGTTTTTGTTGTGGGGTGTACTCATTTTTGCATCACCCTAATTTGAGTAAAACTGAAAAATGTGTAATCTAAGTTATATTATTACATTTTGGAAATTGTTTTTGTGTTCATTGAGATATTGTTTAAAATGTTACTTTTCAAAGGGGGTGTACTCATTTACGCTGAGCACTGTATAACTGTTTGAGGACTAGCAACTATCGACACAATTGATTATTTTAATTAACTGAGGACAAAATCAGCGATATCAGGCTAAAATCAGGAGAATAAATGAAATTTGATTTAGTTAAAGCTTCACTGAAATAAAATTGGTGTAGAAACAGTTTTCACTCAGAAATTGCTAGTAAATTTCACAAATAATTACAAAGTTTTGAGAAAAAGTTTGATTCATTTCGATTTCGATTCACAAGCCTGCAATTTGATTCAATTCAATTCAGTATTATTGATTAATTGGGTTATGTATCAGGTACAGTACATGGCAAATTTTCTCAAGGAAAAAAAAATCTCTCAACTAATGCTGTGTAAACTATAGAGAACTCCAGTTGGTACATTACTATAATATTAAAGGTTAAAATTAAGTGAATAAAAGCCTAAATTAATCTGTTTATCATATAAAGCTATCAAGTCTCTTCAGAAAATTTGGACTAAACCACTCAATTCTTATGGATTAGTTTTACGTTCTCTTTATGAACTTTTTGAAGCGTCAAAGTTTCAGTTGTGAAGGCAGTCTATAGAGGGACAGAAAGCTCTCAGATTTCATCAAAAATATCTTAATTTGTGTTCTGAAGATGAACGAAAGTCTTACGGGTGTGGAACGACATGAGGGTGAGTAATTAATGACAGAATTTTCATTTTTGGGTGAACTAACCCTTTAAAGAGTGCCAAAATGGTATTTATTGTTTGAATTTCATTATAAAATTGACAGAATTTGAAAGCTGAGACTGTTTCATTACAAAGGAAACAAAGCACAAAGCTTATTGTGGTTTATTGGATGGGAGGCACGCTACAATGTTCTGCTTATTCATGAACTGAAAACAGCACAGACTAAAAGATTGATTCTTGGGATTTAAGAATCGATGTCGGTTCATCAAAATGAGAATCCAACCCTATTACAAAGCAATAGCAAGTAACACATTGAATTAAAATTACCTGAAATTTTGAAGTAGAAAAACTGAAATAGTATTTTCTTAAAACATACTCCAATAATCTTTAGTTTCAACTTTGAACAATCATTTATGACATTAATTTTAATAGTTTATCTAAAGAAATGAAAATGGGATTCGTGCCTTTTGTTGCTTAAAAAAATGTGATGGGGCACTAACTTACCCTATTCATGCAAGTATTTGCTGTTCCAGTGCATCAAAATAAAAAGACACAAACCAGAGGGTGTAAAAGAGCAAAATGTGACTTTAATAAACACCTGCCATTTTGACACTTCAACAGTTTTAGCCATGTGGGTGAACAGCTGTGATTAGAGTTCATTTCAATAAATTAATCTGGTATTAAACATCTGTAGAGTTAACACATGAGCTAGTGGGGTTCTTCACAGAGCTAGATTACACAATTAACCAGTTACCCACAGTATCAAAGTACTGCTATGGTCAATCTGAACTTTTGGGGGGGTAAATTGGCGTTTGCTGTAATCTAACTTTACAAAACATTCCCCAAGTTTAGTAGTAGAGATGTTTCACTATTTGGCCTAAAAAACAAAACAAAAAAAATCCTTGGCTGTTGACATGAACCAGTTTGGCTCAGGCTAACTAACAAAGACAATATGTAGCTTAGCATTAGCTGCTTTAGTCCAAAGACTAAGAGAGATTAGCTGATGAGGTGTTCACTTATTCCCGCTTTTTCCCTTTACATGAAGACATTCTGTGTGGTTGAAGGAAGACCCTGAAGACCAGCACACGCAGCTTGAGTTTTTTAGAGAGACGCTCTTTCCCTTTCGTGATTTGGCAGCATTTGGCTTTTCTGTTAGCTAAAAGTCACTGTTAGAACAAATCTCTCTAAATGTTATTTTTTGGATCATTTGTTATTTTCCCAAATGTGTTAAAAACAAAGGCGGTCAACAAATACATTTAAAAATTCAGTTCAAATACCACAGGTATCGAAGGTGAGTGAAGCAGCTTTAGGTGAAGCATACATTTGTTAACGGAAGAGCCTTGATTGCATCAGAATTTCAGGGTGTATAAATGTTATAAGAGTGTACTCAAAGTGCTTCAATTTTCCCTTATGCCAATATTTGTCATTTCTGTACCATAACAGACCTGAAAATTCAATGCAGAGCTTTTCCTTCATCACAGACCAGAACATAAATATATTCTGACAAAGGAATATTCCAGGTTAAACACCAGTTAGTGATGACAAATACTTGACTTTGTTGTCTGCTCATAGACTGCTATTGTAAATGCCTTTCTGTACACACATTTTTTGCAAACTGAAGTATGAATTGAAATTAATTTTGTGATAAATGATACTAAGCCATATATGTTGTGGGGAGAAATTAACTTTAGAGTTCCCACACGTTTTTACCAGTGAATTTCCATGATTTTTCCAGTTATAAATATTCAAACATCATTTATAGAGATGGAACTCACAAAAGAAAGAGCATTTCTAGCCAATTAAACATTTTAGATATATATTTTTTTTCCCAAAAACAAATTTAGAAAACTTGTGGCGTATATGGTACGACTCGACTCGCTTTACTTTGGCTCGGTTTGCTTTTCCACTGCAGTTTAGTACCGCTTCAATGTGGGTGGGGTGATCGTTGCGCCACTTCTACTGCCGTGGATCCGCTCCTCGGCTACCAACGAGAGGAACGTCTGCACCTCGTCGACTGACCACGATACATCCATTTCAATTTTCGTGCGAACAAATGATACTGCGGTGGCTGTTGCTGACTATTTAAATTAGCTTGTGTCGCAAATCCAATGACACTGGTAGTGACGATTCTCTCTGACCAATCACTGATCTGCAGTGTTTACACGTAACATTTTATTTATTTTTTAGATGTAATTTTTGCCGATTTTTGCCTTTATTGTGACAGGACAGTATAGAGTAGACAGGAAGCGAGGTGGCGTGACCGGTAAAGGTTCACGAGCCGGGACTCGAACTCGGGTCACCCAAAGCGCAACGATGCTATATTTCGGCATACTGCCCACTCGAGGCTATCGGCGCTGACGTTTACGTGTCACGTTTTAGTATCAGTACGGCTCGCTTGGAACCTCACCCGAGGTGGTACTATTTAAAGCGAGCCATACCGAGCTGTACCATGCAGTGGAAAAGCACCCTCACGCTACCGTTCATAAGTTTGGGGCTCGTAAGATTTTTAAAATTTCAATGCTTACCAAGGCAAATAAATACAGTAAAAACAGTAATATTGTGAAATTATTACAATTTAACTTTTTACTTTTAATATACATTTGAATATATTTTGAAACTGAAATACAAATTTTCCAACATTATGCATGTCACTTTATCAATTTAAAGCATCCTTGCTGAATAAAAATATTTTAAAAAAAAACAACCCTAAAAACAAAAATATTACTGACCCCAAAAACTTTTGAACGGTAGTGTTTGTTCAGTATAAAAAGTCCATAACGTTTTTATGAATTTTAAAGAGTTTGATAATGTCCATGACTATTCTAGGCATCAACAAAAATTAAAACATTTTTTTTTTAAAAGTCCCTGATATTTCCAGGTATTCCCCGAGTATGGGAACCCTGTATCTTATTCAACCTAGAATATTCCTTTAAGACTGCCTATTATGATTATTGGGCTGTTTGAACTTCAAGTGCATGACAAAATTCCCATTTGCGAAAGGGAAAGTGTACATCTTCCCAACAAAAAAACATGTGAAATCTTTGATCTTGCAATAAGGCACTGCTTATAAAACTGGGAAAAGCAGGAGAGATCTGTTTAAAAAAAAAAAAAAAAAAAAAAAAAAAGGCAAGAAATAAAAATAAAATATAACCACTCTGATCTCACCATGCACCGAATAGAGTTGAACACTCTTTTGTAAAAGTTCTAGAATACATACATTCATATATTTATATATGAAAACTCTTATGTACAGCTCAAAGCCCAACGTTATAGCACTCTGTCATACATTTTGCATGCGTCAAATGCAAGTCACATTTCTGAAGTGTGAACGAAGCCTCCCTGAGGAGGATTTATATCTATATACATCATTAACGCTCGCATGGGACGCCAACATCCCACTCAAGCTTCGCCTTCAAACTCCGGACGCCCCTATTCTGCATTCAGATAGATGGGGGCAGCTTTGTCTGTGCCCCTCAGTGTGAGGTAGCAGTTCTCAGTGCAAAAGGATAAAAAAGAGTGATGGTGCGGTGTTAGTCACTGGCCCGCCCGAAGGATTCACTCTCGCTTAGGGTGGCATCAGGCGTATGTGCGTGTCCGTTGGGTAATAGAGTCTGTGTAAGCTCGGACCCAATGTCACAGTCCCCAGACAGGAGCTTTACTGGCCGATGGTAGGTCTCTTCAAGTGAGGGAGGTATGTCTGACCTATTCACCAACAATCCTGAGAGAGGATGAGAAATTAGAAAATAAGTGAAGTCAAACACTAATCTAGTTGTGAAAAACAAGGAATATTATCGCTGTATTAAGTCAATGTGAAAGTGAAGATCATCAACCTGACATAAATCACTCATAACTAACATGACAGATAAACGGTGTTTTCGCCAAGCGATGGTAGTAATAATGATTTATGGGGCGTGAGTGAGTCTTATTAAATTTATGGCTATCTAAAGCACAGCCATGAAGCAAAGGATTGATGAATCCGTTCCTTCATCATTCTCACCTTTTCGGTCATTGTACTGGTGCGATGAGGATGATATTGACACCCTGTCATGGTTGGTGGGAAAGATGGGAGTTTGACTGTCTTTCCTGACCCCATTAGGTGTGCCATTGCAGTGTGGTTCACCAGTGTTGTGGCTGGTGAAAGTTGATGTCTGGTGTGTCTGCTGATACTCCAGGCCTGAAGGGGGTGCTATCCCATGAGGGAGGTAGTTGCAGTGTTTGGAGTAGCTGGTACCATTTTCCAAGCAGTCTGTACACACGACCGGCCCATCATATCCTGAAGCGAGAGAAGCTTGTTAACCTATGATGTTATGTGAAGATCATTTAAACGGACACCTTTCAAAGTTGGCATGACATGAAAATTAACCTATTTATTCACCTATTCATCTATTTTGTAAATGAATGTTATAGATCTTATTGTGAACGATTCATCCATACATTATTTTTTTTTTTTTTCTCTTCTTTTTTAAATTTGACCACGTAATGTTTAATCAAAACTTGATCACTGGATACAGGACTTCATTTAGTCGCTTAAACCCTGCCCCTTTAAGCTCGCATTTATTTTTGAGTGCAATCCAATCAACACCCAACTCATATTATTATGAATGGGAGAAAGTGCAATGCGCAATATGGCGGAATAAGTCCCGCCTTCTAAATAAGAGCCAATCGCCGATTGGTAAAGTCATTGCATCACTGCAGCAGCCTTTAGAAGCTCCGGTTGAGCTTGATCCAGCCTGAAAAATGCAGTTTTTTTGTCATGATTCGACCGTTTACAAACTAAATTTATGAGACAGTTGTTGTCAGATTTCATTGGTGATTTCAAATATGAAATTTTTGCTTTGGAGAATTTGATGTTTCCCCATTCAAAGAGATAGGAGCTGCACTTGCATGCCCGAGAGGCGTTTCAAAGATGGCCGCCTAGTGAAATGACTTGTCTTAAAGGGACTTTGACCAAGTCCCCACGCTACATTTTGTACACATTTTATAGAGACTACATTCGCAACGAGAAATTTCTAGTCATACATCTAGTCATTAATATTTTAGACATGAGAATCACTTGAGATTTCCATGATTTTTCTGGATCTAATATATTTCTACAACTTTAACTTTTCAAATTCCTTGAGATTTCCAGGTTTTTAGTGACCATGGGAATCCTGTATTAAATGATTGTTCATATTTTTATGACTTTTTGAATTTCGTATGAAATAACTAAACACTTTGATTGTAAGTTTTAGCTATAAAGCTGGAATCCCAAACAAAATCTGCAATAACAGCAATTCCGAAAAATACTCAATTCCCAAAGAGCTACATATTTTTGACTGCAAGTAGAATATATTATCATTGCTATTACTCTCCATGTAACACATTTTGCATAGTTTAAATATATTCCACAATTTATTTTCTCTCAAAATTAGCTTGGAAAAAGTCTGGAACTACAAGAGAAGCGTGGATACCGTACCATTGTTTTCTATGCGTCCGTTGAGTTGAGATCCACCATTGGATTCCACTCGTATACAAACATCCTGTCTCTCTGATAAAGTGCCCTGAGAGGACAAGTAACTGGGGACATCAGGAGGGACAATTGTCTCGTCTGTAAAAGGCAAGAGCAACAGTTTTAGATAAAAGTCTTGCAATGCAAAAAACTAAATAAATTCCTCCTGCACAACATGCTGAGGCCTAAACAAAAACAAAAAACTAAATCTGTGTGAATAAACGCACCTGTGTTTACACTGCACTCCTCGCTCTTCTTCCTCGTCTGGTAGATAATACACACCCAAACTAGTGATGTCACCACAATACTGGTCACCACAGCTATGACAATGATTCCAACAGTAACAGTGCTGGGGCTTGTAAAAGGAGCACAGTCCTCAAAGCGCTGGTAAACATTCAGCTGGCAGTGAGCGCGCTCTGTGCCGAGGGTGTTGGACATGACACACGTGTAGCGTCCTGCGTCCTCTAAAGTGGTGGTGCCGATCACCAAGAGCTGATTCCCTGGAGTGAAGTGGTGACGGTCGCTGGGGCGAAGAGGCTCCTCCCCCTTTAGCCAGGTGATGCGAGGAGGTGGGCTGCCTAAAGCCTTGCACTGCAACGCAACAGTTTCTCCCACCACCACATTTCGATCCTCCATTTCCTGTGCCAGATGAGGGGTCTCTGCAGGAAGTTTACAGGGAATAGTTACTGAATTACATACGGACATTGGTAAAGTTGCCCAAGTACAAAGAATCCCTTTAGTTCATGTCACAGCTGCGAATCGTAATTGTATTGGACCAAAAATTCTCCTCAAGGACAAGATGAGTCTTTTTAGAAAAAACGTAAATTGCTTAAAGGTCACCTATTATGCTAAATCCACTTTTACAAGGTGTTTGGATATAAATGTGTGTTAGCAGTGTGTGAACACAACCACCCCACAATGATAAAAATCCACCCACTCCTTTTTTTAAAATCCCCATTAAACCAAAGCGGTCTCATTAGACAAGCCGTTTTGATTCTCTGAGTAATGTGACGTCACATTACTCATGCCCCGCCCACGGCCGCTGATTGACAGTCCTGTATTACCATGGTTTCCGCCCTCAGCGAGCTGTACGCTGTCCACCATTTTCTCCGCGGTAGAGCAGCTGTAGCGACAACAATGTCTGGTAAGTAATTGAGATGTTTTGTTGTTGGATGCAAGAGTGAACATAACAGTCTTCATTCACTGACATCTGAGCCGCTGAACGCAGTGGATTAGTTTTATTTTTGAAGGGAATGCGCCACACATCTAATTTACACATACGATTTCTGTAACGCTGCCTGCTATTTACTTTCACAGACATAACTGACCAAGTTTATGTGAACTGTGTGTGTTTTTGACAGAACCTTGTGTGTATTTGACAGTTTAAACAAAACAAAAAAAAAATGTGAAAGAGAAGTCACTCACGAGACTTGACGTCTGACAGCTGTGTATGTGTGTGCTTCAGATAAGTGCGCTCAGAAAACGATCCATTGGAAGTTTAAACTGATATAGCTTTGGAAATAAACTTTAATGATGAAAGAAGAACTATGCTATCCGTGACAGTGTTCGCGATATAGATGGTAATCAAAACCAAGCAGATGTCTTGTTAGTATTTGGCAGAGAATCCGATTGAGGCAGGAACTGTGATCAGAGAGGGGGCGGGGCACGGCAACTCATTTGCATTTAAATGCACATGCGCAAAAACAGCCTGTTCTTGACTGTAGTCAGAAATGGGTATTTACAACATGGATTTATAAATGATGATTCACAGACACATTCTGGGGACATCTGAGACTTAAATTACATTTTAAAAAATGGGCATAATAGGGGACCTTTAAATCGTATTTTGTAAACTTTTAGGACTACACTATCATTATGACTGTAGGTTCCATAAAAAAAAGTCTGATTCCTGAACAAATTAGTTCTTTTTTAGAGAATCAAAAATACAGCAGGGCCCACTCTCCTAAAAAAAAAAAAAAAAAAAAAAAATTGACCAGTGGAGTCTGATTCCTGAGTGAATGTTTCCTATAAACTGGTTCTTTTCAGTGAATAAAAAACCTACAGCAGAACCAGTGTAGTCCAACTCCTGAATGAATGACTCTTATAAACTGGTGCTTTTTAGTGAATCAAAAACATACATCACCAGTGTAGTTCGATTCCAGAATGAATGACTCTTATAAGCCTGTTTGTTTTTAGTGAATCAAAAACATACGCTAGGACCAGTGTAGTCTGATTTCCAAATGAATGATTCTTATAAACAGGATTTTCTCCAGTGCAAGCAGTATGTAGTCTGATTCATGAAACGACTGACCCTTGAGTCAATTCTTTTTAGTGAATGAAAAACAAAGCCCAGTTTAGGTCCACTATACCACATAATGTTATTTGACTGTTTCTGCCTAGCAATTACTTAGTCGAGAGCTCAAAAATACCACTATGTGAGCCCTCAGCACTTCCTCTACTGCCTGTGACCTCTTTCCTGACCTTTCACCTTCAAACCAGCACATAAAGCCCAGCTGCTTCAGATGGAGAAAGAAAAAGAAAAAACACTCGTAGAACTAAGCAGCAGTTAGCAAAACTCTCAACAGCTTAATAAACAAATCTGAATTCCATGATGTAAATATTACAAAAATGACCTTACCTAGCACTGTTAGTGTGACATTGGCGGAGATCATGCCTGCCGTGTTTTTGGCCGTGCAGCTGTACACGCCCATATCCTCAGGCTTCACATCCATGATGAAGAAGACATCATCATCAGGCATCACACGCATGCGGCGCTCTCGGGCGGCAGGGAAATCTGTACCACCATCTTTCTGCCACGCCACCTGGGGAGTCGGATGTCCTTCGGCCGCGCACTCCAACCGTGCCTTCGTGCCCGTGCGGATCGTGATGTCGCGTGGGGTCTTGACGAATGAAGGCAGCACTGTGCGCATAAAAAGGCAAAGGGAAATTAGCCCTAGCAAGGATTATTCCCATAATGTTGCTGCATCAGCACCAAACAACCCCAACATTCATAGCTGTGACTAACTCAATTGGCAATGGGAAATGGCTTGATTTGGACGGGCATGAAACCAAAAATGCCTCAGGACAATCAATTTGCATCTGTTGCTCGAACTGACAAGGCATGTAATCTAAGTGTACTGCTAACAGCAGAGAAGCTAAAAAGTTCCCAAAATGTTGCATGTTGCATGATGGGAACGGGGTTTATATATATATATATATATATATATATATATACACACACACACACACACACATTTATAATTTTATTAAATATATATATGTAAAAAAGTAATATTTAAATATCATATAAACACAAATATATAATTATAAATATTATAAACATAAAATGTAATATTTTATATGTATAAGTACGTATAATTATAGAATTAAATATAATATTCAGGGTTTGAAATAAATCTATTATTACGAATGAAACTGATCTAAACAAAACCCAAAAATATATATGAATCATTTAAAAATATTTAAAATATATTTAAAATATTTATTAATAAACATATATTTATATTTTATTGTTTGTTAAGTTCAAATGTTAATAAATGACTACTGTGTATTAAGCATACACTGACATTAAAAAAAAAAAATGAATTGCAATTATTGGTTTGACAATTAAATCCTTATTTTGGAACAAAGGTTTTTTGCATGAGTATTTTGTGCAAATGGTATGACTTATACATTTTCAACTGTAGATGAACCAATCACATACCCAGCTAAAGAAGAAAACTGAAAAGTACAGCTAAGTAGTTTAGGTTTGTTAAATGTACCATTTACAGTGACGCGGGCCTTGTTAGAGTAGGAAGAGCCAAAGTGGTTACTGATGATGCACTGGTAGCGGCCCTCATGGTTGAAGGTGACGTGTCGGAGGTGGAGGATGGTGGTGTATTCCATCACCCCTCCATCACTGGCCCGCACATGGGCGAAGTTCTCCACCTCAGCTTGGCGTAGCGTCTCCTGGTCCTTGCGCCAGGTGAAGGTCATGGGTGAGCTGCTGCTGCTGGCAGCCGTGCAGGTCAGACGCACATCTTTGCCCAATACTGCTGCCGTTGTGACAGGGTGGACTGTGATCTGGGGTTTGGGAAGATCATCTGGACGGAAGTGAATGCATAGACACATTTTAACACCTTCCTTTTTGCGACTTGTTTTTTTGTCATAGACTATGGATTTGGATATAGCACTGCTTACCACAAACAAAGCTCTGTGGTGGGGCCTGGTAGATGCTAGTGCCCTTTAAGCTTTCTGGGTGGGCACATGTGGCCTGAACGCCAGGCTGCAGCCCTCGTGTTACCAGCCACTCCGGAAACCAGTGCAGCTGGCAGTCACACAGAAAACTATCACTCTGAATATGACTGCAGAAAGAGGGATCAAAAGAGAGAGATCAGTAAAAGCCAGTTAGCATGATTTGACAGAAATGAATTACTGTGCGCTTTCAAGTTGTCACATAGTAGCGTCCAAAAAAATGCCTCATTTAATATTAGCATAATGTCACACATATATATATATATATATATATATATATAATAAATTAATTATTAACAATTCATATTTATTAATTAAATAATAAATAATTTCATTAAAAATTACAACCTTCAGACTGAAATATATTTAATGTTATTTCAACAACAATAAATAATATTCTGTTCAAAAGTTTAGGGTTGGTATGATTTTTGGTTTTTTGGGTTTTTTGGGTTTTTTTAAATCTTATGTTCACCAAGGCTGCATTTTATTTGTTAAAAAATACATTAAATCAGTAATATTGTAAAATATTATTACAATGAAAATAAACAGTTTTCTATTTCAATATATTTTAAAATGTAATTTATTCCTGTGTTGACAAAGCTGAATTTTCAGCCTTCAGTCACATGATCTTTCAGAAATCATTCTAATATGCTGATTTGGTGCTCAAGAAACATTTCTTATTATTATCAATGTTAAAAACAGCTGTGCTGCTTAATATTTTTGTGGAAATTGTGATGCATTTTTTCAGGATTATTTGATGAATACAAAGAAATTGGAAATAGAAATCTTTTGTAATATTAAATATGTTTTACCGTCACCTTTGATCAATTTAATGCATCCTTTCTGAATAAAAAAAAAAAAAAAAAATGAATTTATTAAAAAAATATATCTTAAAGACCCCAAACTTTTGAACAGCAGTATATATAAAAAGAAAGTACATTTAAATAATAGTATTATTATCAATAAATACTCAGGCACATGGGTTTTAAAAAAATCAGTATGAATGGAAAGTTCACTTAAAATAAATATTTTATTATTTCAATTGTCATTAGTGATGGCATTCTATTTCCTTTAAACCTTAAAGGAAACTAAACATTTAATTCCTCAAGTATTTATATTAATCACAATTATTTGTATGACTGTTAACTGTCAGCCAAACATTCATGATGTCGAGAAACATTATAACCACATGAGTGGTTGTGCGTGTGAAAAGGAGCACGTGTTTGATGGGACTCACAGGTAATGCAGGTTCTTCATCTTACTGAATGCCTCTGGTTGGATGGAACGGATGGCATTTTCCCCCAAGTTTCTGTTGAGAGATTAAACAGGGCCCTCAGGCATGACAGAAAGAGGACATGGAAATGTTCACATACAGCTGCTGCACTCGCATGCAAATCCGTAGCCTATTTTTATACGGGATAACTCCGAACAAGGTGGAAAGACCCTAATATCAGATGTGGAGTTACAGCATCTGCAGAAGTGCTTAAAAATTCCATTTCTTCTACGAAACTGACCACATGCTCCATAACTGTGCAAGTTAAAGCTGGCTCTAACGAGACAAGAGCAGCTGGCCTTGCAAACCACCCCGTCCTCTCCTTTTACAAAGACACTATTAAATTGCTAGCAGCCCTCTTAAGCATTTACTTTTGGCAGCCGCTGCTGTAAGTGCCGAACAGCATTGTGGGATACTCACAGGTGCTCCAGAGCCTCCAGGCCCGAGAAGGCTTTCTTGGCCACCGACTTGATCTTGTTTCCAAACAGAGTTCTGCCGTTTCCAGACACGCAGGGCGAGATAACCGAGTGGGAAGAGAGAGAGAGAAAGAGAGTGCACAATTAGTTGGGCAGAATCTGATAAGAGAGGGGGATTGTGGGATTGGAAATCCGAACTGTGTAGAGATTAGGAGGAGGGCGAGGAATCGGGGCCCAGAGCAGGTCTTCAAAGCTTACTTTTATCTTTATTAGAATTTAATAGCGATGACAAGGTGGAGCCCAGAGCTCGAGGTCACATGAAAAGGAGCTTCAGTGGCTGGAGGACGACACGGCTTGTAAAGTAATAAAAGTGGCCTTGTCAAGGCTGTGGTTCAAACCCCTTGTAGGGGCTAATCCTGCTCGCTCTTCAAAAGCAGCCGTACGCACACACGCACCGCGGGACGGCGAAGGGGAACAAGCTCCTTCGGGGATGTAACCCCCCCCAGATGACACAATTTCCATTCTTAAGCATGTTGGACCAAAACAAGCCCCTGATCAGTGCACTTCCTGTCCAAGAGGGCTCAAGACTCCTCAGTCAGCACCGTGAAAGCCAGCACCTCCTCATATAAACCAGATTTGACACCTGACAATGTTGTCGTTTCAATCAGGGGATGATCTTGCTGACCTTGGATGGGCGGATATTGGCTCACAATCTTGAGGCGTGTCTGGGGCTGATGCATGCTGTGATAAACAAGACCTTCACAGCAGCAGAAAAAAGTAGCGATGCACTGATATTAAAATTCTGGCTGATCTGATCCTTATTTTCATGTTATGGCTGATAAAAAATGAATGATCAATGTTAAAAATCTATATAAATCTATAAAAAGCTTTTAAAAAAATCTCTATTTTATCTTAAATTAAAAATAAAAAATGTAAAAACTAAATTTTTTTTAATGCTACAAGGCATCACAACATAGTAATGTTAGATTTGTTAGACCAGTAGATTTTTCTAATTGATTTTGAGATTTGCTAAAGATTACAATGTTACCTTTGTTATTATATTATTAGTGATTATAAACATTAACGATGACTGCAAAAGTAATCTAAATGTAAAAGTAGGGGAAATTAACATGCAGAATTTATACTGATGGATATCAATAAATTAAAAAAAATTAAAATAAATAAATAAATAAATCGGTAAGCACTATTTTAACTAATAATGTGCAATACATTTGTTACAATATTTATTAATCTTTGTTAATGTTATTTAATAAAAATGCAACTGTTCATTGTTAGGTTATTTTAGCTCAGGTCCAATAAAAAATATTAACAGATAGGCCTAAAACTTTTGAAAATGTATTAGCAAATGTTGAAATTAACATTAACTAAGATTAAGAAATGCTTCTTAAGTATTATTCATTGTTAGTTCATGTTAACTAATATAGGTTATATTTATAAGCTTATTTTAAAGTGTTACCAAATAATATATAAACAGTTTTATAAAGTATAAAAATGTACATCCTAAAAAAGATATTATGCCAAAAAATATTGTATATTCAATAATGGATCTATTAAATAAAGCATTCATTTAATTGTCAAAAATGATAATAAAACTAGAAAAAATAAAAAAATCTCACCACTATAGTAAAGTTTCATGACAGCTACCTAGTTTTTTCAATACATACTTTTAGGAATCACCGCAGTAAACCCAGCCCTTGCTGTGTCTGTCAGCAGACTGATGGTCATTTGTGTGCGCGACAGCATCTGTCATCTCCTGAAAGACTAAGACATCACCTCCACTCATCTCCTCAGGCCCCCCCACCATTTCTGAAGCAACCACCCATCTGCAGGTCACCCTCTGGGCAGCCTCGAGCCCTGAGCTTCCATACCAACCCCATCATTCAAAAGCTCTAGCAGTTCACTCCGACAAAACTGAGGTTCCAAATAGAAACCATTGAAATAGATGCTAACTGGATCAGTTAACATCAAGAGAAAGTGCACACGGAATCTGTGCATGAATTGCAATGAGTTCAAATGATTCGCAAGCAAATTATCAAAGAAAAATTGACTAAAACTTAAGTCATTCTCCCATTTTGAACTATAGGAATGGCCACGTCCCCATCTTATGGTAACAAAACAATGGAAAAGACTTTGATGATGTGCGTGTCGCTCTCTAATTCTCACTCGTATATTCCCAGGATGGGTGAATAGGCTTTCTGGCAGGGTGGCTGTCAGGATTTGGCCAGGGATGTGCATCAACAGGCGGCTTCCGCAGATTTGCGAACCTCTGCTCCCGTAACAAAAGGCGCAGAGCCGGGCGTTTGATGTGTGTGAATACACCCCCTCCTCCGCCTGCCTCCCGGTTTATGCCTTTGCTGATTCCATCACTACAGCAAAGCCAAGAGCTCATCTCCTTTCGGTCAATGATGAAAAGTGTTCGCCCCTAGTAATCAAATTCAATTGACCTTCCTTTACCAAATCTGCAATGCATGAAACATGAGCCTCGTGTAAAATGCAGGTTGAGGTTACCTGTGCTTCCTATTCTTTTTAACTTAATAAACAGGAAATTTTCTTGGAAAGGCGTGGCCTGATTTTGTACTATGCAATTTGATGTTTACTGTGAAGCAGGAGATTGGGGATGTCACTTGTCATGGTTGCAACTGGTTTAAGATTGTCTAGAATTTAAGTGCAGAGGGAAAGAGTATGATACTCACAGCTTGTTGAGGTTTTCGAGGCCAGTGAAGGCCCCATTGGTGTCCTCTATAGTGCCAGAGATGTCATTGTGATCCAACTCCCTGCAGAGAGAAAAAGAAAGAGATTAAGAAAGTGAGACAGAAAGTACGGAACAATTGACATTTGCTAAGCTCCAACCACCTTGGTTAGTTTAGATCTTCCCAGAAATATACTGGAAATTTCCATGAATAGTGATGATTTTTACTAAATATGTTCATAAATTGGAAAAAAATATTTTTTGGAAAGGTATGTATTCTTTTGTGGGCTGGAATGAAGTGTGAAGCACTTTTACTCTGCACTTAATTTTATATGTATATAAAATAAAATTAGTGTTTTAGCATTTTTTTGATCATTTCTGTAGGAAAAAATGAGGTAGGATTGGTCAGTAATGTTTTAAAGGCGGTGCTTAGTGGAGGGTCAGTTTCTCGTCCATATACCGCTGACAGATGTTCCGCAATGGCACAAGCTGCCCTGGACACCTGGTTGAAAACAAGAACGTCCAACAACACTCTCTTTCTTGCTTTCTCTCCCTCTCTTTCCCTCTGCCAACCAAGCACATTCTTTTCTTTGTGAATTGTGACATTAAGGAGCGCAGCAACGCACAGGCCAATGCATGAATAATGCATGACAGCTGAAAGCGTCTTGCACAAACACAACTCTTTCACACAGTTGCGCACATATACTCGCTCTGACAGCCGTTTGAATCAGTCACCGCACCAACCATGTTGGCAGGTAAAGGCATATGGGCACATCACATAATACAACTTCAGACGAATCTCAAACAAGCCTGGACAGTGCCAGCGGTCTGCCTACACGGCCCAAACTTTCTGATGTAAATCTCTAAACATGAAGGATGTGGCAGGCCTGTTCCTCTAATTTAAATAATCATGCTTTTGAACACATTTCAGTGAAACCTGTCAGTTAAAGCCCAAAGTATACTTCAGTTTTAGCATGCAACTGCTACAAACAATAGATGGCCGTTTGTTTGAGGGTTTAAAGAGGTACTCACAACGCAGACACTAAACAAGAATGAAACTTTCTAGTGCGCACGTGTCGAGCGCCTATGTTCGCACACGCTCTCAAATAGAGTATACTTTACATTTTTAATGTAGAGTAGAGATTTAAACTATATTCACTATATACAGTGCTAAAGTTATTAGACATCTGATACCCAATGTATGGTTTGTGCCACAGGTCAGGGCAGCCTAAACTATCAGTATTGGTGCTAAAAAATAAATAAAAATAATCGGCCAACTAATCGATTATCAAAATAATCGTTAGTTGCAGCCCTACACATTTACCGTTGTTCTATTAATTTTCGCGGGTAAAATCATTTTTCATGTTTCTGTAATGGTTAATCCACCAGTATGTGTAAGCTCTTTAGTTACAGCAGTATTTCTAAAGCTACAATATATTTGTTGTTGTCATCCATAAATTTTTGATTTTACTGTTTTAAAGGCAGGAAAAAGTAAAACACTTAATAGTTGTTGTTTTTTTCTCTCAGATGCCCAAATAAATTACAGTCAATAAGAACGGAGACTGTTAAGTTTTTGTTTTTTTTTTGATATTATGTGTGAATATTATTTAGAAACTATTTAGTTGTTTCAGTTTGTTATTTTCCTAATAAATGGCAATACCATTTTTAGCTTTAAACAAGTTTTTGATAGATTCCTAAAATATTTGTGTTCTCTCTTTATTATGACAGGTAGTCTAATAAATTAAGCACTGTATGTTTTCATAGCATTCAATTGGCACATTTGTTTGAAGTACATTGGGCAGGATGTGCAACACTGTGTTTTTTTGTCAATAAAATAAAAATAAAAAATAATCGGCCAACTAATCGATTATCAAAATAATCGTTAGTTGCAGCCCTACACATTTACCGTTGTTCTATTAATTTTCGCGGGTGAAATCCAGTCATTTCAATAGGAATCCCCTCAATCTGGAATGTCATATGAGGCCGTATGATTTAACTACATAGATTTGTATTGTAAATTTGCGAATGCGCCACATTGACCAACAGAAAGTTGCTTGATTTGAAAGTGAATTCTGTGTGAACTGTGCTTCATACATTGCTACACTAATAAAGGAAAATGAACGTTTTTTTGCCCTGCAATACTTTGCAAATGTGATCACAACTTTACAATGTTTTGGTAGACTTTTAATGGAATTCTTTGAAGTACTATGGTATATGAATAGTAAGTGACGTGACGTGTAGCCAAGTATGGTGTCCCATTCTCGGAATTTGAATTTGTGCTTTGCATTTCACCCATCCAAGTGCACACTCACCCGGAGCAGTGGGCAGCCATTTTTGCTTCGGCGCCTGGGGAGTGATTGGGGGTTAGGTGCCTTGCTCAAGGGAACCTCAGTTATGGGTATTGAGAGTGGAAAAGAGCGCTGTTCATTCACTCCCACACCTACATTTCCTGCCAGTACTGAGACTCGAACCCGCAACCTTCCGTTTATAAGTCCAACTCTCTAACCATTAGGCCACAACTGCCCCCCTTATCATCTCAAAGATGCCATTTTTGTAAGGGGTCCCTTTGTTTCTACGCCATTAAAAAAAGATTATTGTTGCTGAAAAAGAATAAATGTCTTTTTGAGGTGAAAGAGTGGAGGGATTGAGCCCATTCCCTCCAGGCTGACAACCGCCCCTTTGGCTCTTTCTGTTACTTTCCCTCCATGCCTGGCCTCGGCTGCCAATTTCCTATTCTTTCTGGCTGGCTGCTTGTGAATGGACCCTGGCTTGTTAATGACAGTAGGGGCGGAGGCCCCCAGGCCTGACCCCCACCTCCTCGGCTCAAAGACGGTCCGGTTCTGGTCTTTCACACCCGACCAGGGCTTCTCTCGCCCGGCCAGAAGCGCGCACCAATTAAAACCTCCCCTGCTTCTTTTCAACGGGAGACCCAGCAAGGCACTAAGGCCATGATTAGATTAGAACTGGCTCAGAGGAGAGCGAGAGAGAAAGTGAGGGAGAAAGAGAGAGAATGATATAAAGGAAATCAAGCAAGTAAGACATAAAGGAAGGACGGAACAAAAGAAAACAGAGGCCCTCACAATCGCACTTCACAGGCCCCGTCCCCCCACACTCTGCCCACTGCCAGCAGCGCTGAGGGCCGTGTTGTGCCTTGGCTTGTCACCCTACTGTGAAAAAGCCTTCATCTAAGAAAGTAAAGGCAGAATTCTTCTCTCTTTTCTCTTTTGAGACACTGAAAGAGGGGGGCATGAAGTGGCGGTTGAGACTTTGTGTGTCTATAGAAGTCAGGCAGGAGAGCTGGTCTCCCATAATGCCTTTCACTGTGCAGGAAAAAAGAGGTTGCCTCTTCTAGGAGGCCTTGAGCAGGGTGCACATGTGCATCCAACTTTGGTGGGAACCAACAAGGAAACAATAAGGAAAAGAAACCAGAAAGCTTTCTCACCAGACTTAATGGCTAACGGCTACTTTAGCAAATGCCACTAAATCAGTCAACACGTTCTTCTGCCACAGTTTTAATTCATTTAGAAACCAAGACTGTTTTCTTTACCCATTTTAAAAAGGGAAATGCTGTCTAGAACACTGTGGATCAATTGATTTCAATGGGGATGGTGTGTTGCCTTATGTAGGCATTCTTTTTTTTATAAATTTTTGATAGGCAGGTCTCTTTTTTTAATATTTTATTTCTATGTATTATTTACTATTTGTTTTTCTTTACTTTTTTATCATTTTAATTTATTTTATTTTATGGATTTTTTTTACATATAGTAGAGAATCACTTTTTAGGTATTATTGGGTAGAAAGAAAAAGAAATGTAATCAGGGCAGAACGGACTTGAGCCTGCTTACCCCGTATGAACATCATGACTCAGTGTGATAGATCTGTGGCATAATGGTTGGCATGTAGACTTCCAAACCACTGTGCCACAGCTTTGACACCATCAAGTGTTTTTCACATGCAGGATTAGTCCCATTCTGGATCCTAGAGGCTTCTTCACAGGGTAAGAACACTTACAGCGTACGTAGGGAACTAAGGCCTCTGAACGCTCCCTCCGTGATGTGACTGATGGAATTGTGTCCCAAACGCAGCGAGATCAAGTTCACCAGCTTGGCAAAACTACCCTCAGACAGCTTCGTCAGGTTATTATAAGACAAGTTCCTGCAAAAAATGGAAAAAAAACAAAAACTGCGTTCAACTTTTGCATTTGCATATTATGGTATCCTCGATTGGCATTTGCAAACTTAGGCTTTTTCACTGTTTATCACAGAAGGTTGATGTCCCATCAGGTACAGTCTTGTCCAGAATGCAATAACAGCCGTGTCATAAACCTATCTGCAAAATCACGGTGGACCACTCAGCTGATACCACAGTCAACATGCCCTACCAATAAAGCCTTGTTACCCCCACGACGGACAAGAGTGTTAGCTAGAGGAAGATATCGCAAAATACGCTTGACAGGACTGAGCAGTGTATACACACGTTCACCCAGATAAGATCACTTTCACTCAGGTACAGATCTCTATGTAACACTTGGCAGACATATACGTGGAGGATTACGCTGTTTTCTTTAACTAGCATCAGGAGAGATGAGTGAAAATGGGGCTGAGCTCCTAAGCGCTGGCAATCCCGTGCATCATTAGGGGATAAACAGAGCTTATCTACAGCAAGACGAGGAGTGCTGTGCGTTTAGTGCAGTAGGTGATACTGCGGACAAATGCTTCCGTGTAATGTAAAGATTGGGTGCGATTACATTTTGACTTGGTGTCAAATTTGAACAATAACCAAGATTATATTTTATGTTATATAGACTACCGTTCAAAAGTTTGGGGTAAGTTAGATTTTGTTTCAAGAAATTAATACATTTATTCAGCAAGGATGAATTAAACTGATCAAAAGTGACAGTAAAGACATTTAAAATGTTGCAAAAGATTTCTATTTCAAATAAATGCTGTTCTTTTGAATTTTCTATTCATGAAAGAATCCAGAAAAAAACGTAGGGTTTCCACAAAAATATGAAGCAGCACAAATGTTTTCAGCATTGATAATAATGTTACATGAGCACCAAATCAGCATATTAGAATGATTTCTGAAGGATCATGTGACACTGAAGACTGAAGTAATGATGCTGGAAATTCAGCTTTACCATTACAGGAATAAATCACAATATATTAAAATAGAAAACCATTATTTTAAATTGTAATAATATTATACAATATTACTGTTTTAACTGGAGTTTTGATCAAATAAATGCAGCATTGTTGAGCATAAGAGACATCTTTCAAAAACATTTTAAAAAATCGTACCAACCCCAAACCTTGAATTGTTTATGTACAAACATCTGAAAATCATCTTAGAAAGAGCAGATTTACATAGATTCTAAATCATAAATGTCATTCTAACATTCGTCAAGCAACGTTGTAGCAACGTATTTCAGAGAAAAACTCTACATGAAATGCACACATAAACATCTTAGTGACATATGTGTGGGCTATCAGCCATCTTAAACCATAAAAAAATTAATGTATGTATAAAAATAATAAATCATTAAATAAAATTGTATTATTCTTTTAAACAAGAAATAAATGTTTTATATATATATATATATATATATGGTTTATTAAAGTTTTAATTTATTTTAATTTATTTATAAAGAAGAACCAGGAGGAGATGGTTGAGGAGAGGAAGAGAGTGATATCTCACAGTTCTCGCAGTCTCTCACAGAAGCCCCAGCCCTCAGGGTTAAAGTTGGAGATGGAGTTGTTGGAGAGGTAGAGCTGCAGAAGCGACTCCAGACCGTACAGAGAGCCGCTGTTCACCTCCCGCAGACTGTTATAGTCCAGGTGCCTACAGATGACAAAAAAGAAAAGCAAAATGCTTCACTACATGTGATAGATGTGTATTTTATTGCAAGTCACTTTGGTAAGAAATGTCAGTTACAAATGGTCTATTGTGACAACTATTAATAATTAAGTAGCAATTGTTTAGGTTGTGGTAGCATGAAGGTTTGGACTCACAGAACCCTCATCCGGGCCAGACCCCAGAATGCCCCATCCGTCAGCTTGCTGATGTTGTTTCTCTGAAGCTTGAGAACTTCTAAACTGCTCAAACCTTGGAAGGTGAGTCCCTCGATCAACCGCAACCTGTTCCGGCTTAGCTCCCTACAAAACACACAATTAAAATGTGAATAAAGTATATTACCAAAAATGATGAAGTACTTGAGGAAATGTAGTTCACAGCATGATATTCTGAAGACATTAAAAAAATGTTTTTTTATGGGCATCTATGGTTTCAAAAACCCTTCACATCCAAGGAACCTTTCCATTGCACAAAAGGTTCTTCATGGTGGAAAAAGGTTATTAAAATATACTTCACACTGAGAAAAAAGGTTCTTTGGGAACCCAAAATGGTTCATATATGGCATTGCTTTGAAAACTCTTTTTTGAAAACTTTATTTTTAAGAGCGTAGAATTGTAAACTGATAGCATGTCCAGCTGACCATCAGGTCAAATAAAGCAGCTCTGCTCCCTCTTTGATGTCATTACTAACTAACATATTGTTCTCGCTCACCAACATAGCTGTGGCTTTGTGGTTGCTGAAATGCGCTCCAGGTGTGTGTGCATGTGTGTGAGAGGTTTAATATGAGCTTATGTTGCCTCATACATACATAGATTAAGTATCACTCTGTCCACCTGAAGAACAAAGCATATTTTTGATGGCAGTCTGATATGAGCAGAAACAAAGAGCTTAGGTACAGATGGTTACGCTTGGGGCACAAAGGGATCAATGGATCTGCAGTGGAGTGAAAGAATTGTCCTGCTCTGATGTTTATCAATGGTCTTCTGATCATGAATGCTGATATGTTTAATATAACATGTGGAAACAAGTGTTGGGGAAGGTATTTCAAACTGTAGCTTCCAAAGCTGCTGAATAATTTAAAATATAGTTTAAACTACTCAACTACTCATAAATTAAAGTATATTAACTACCCTTTTAAAAAAGCAGTTGCACAATAACATTAGTTGAACAAATGAGTCCAAAAACAGTACTAGTATAGAGATGTAGGGTTTTGTCACATTACCCTTTGGGTTCACATTGGAAATGTTCTTGTGTTCGAAAACAGCTGGACCAAGTGCAATTAAAAGGAGCAAAACTTGGGGGTTGAACTGTTGAAAACAGTTGTGTTGCTTAATGTTTCGGTGTTGCTTAATGTTTGGGATTCTTCATTGAATAAAGTTCAAAATAGCATTATTTATTTCAAATAGAAATCTTTTGTAACATTACAAATGTTTTTACTGTCACTTTTGATCAATTTAATGAGTCCTTGTCCTTAGAAAGTATTCATTTCTTTCTTTCTGAACCCAAACCTTTGAACGTGTATATGGACAGTATAGTGCACTCACAGTTGTGTGAGCTTGGGCAGCTCCAGGCCTTTAACAGGAAGGTGGGTCAGTCGGTTCCGGCTCAATCTGAGGATCTGCAGACTTCCGGCGAGGTTCTTAAACGCCCCGAACTCCAGATGAACAATCTTATTACTGCTCAGGTGCCTACAGAGATGAAATATCACACTTCAGATTATGACAGAATACAGTGTTACATGAAAACACAGATGTTCACAGTTATATCTATTTGAAAGAGAGAGAATGAGTGTGTTTCTTACAGGTCCTTGATTTGTAACCCCGGAGGGAAGCAGTTCTCTCTCAGCTCTGTGATGTCATTATTACTCAGATCTAGCGTCTCCAGAGCAGAGAAGTTCTGCAGCAGGCTCCCCTCCAGTCTGCGGATTTTATTATGGTGCCTAGAAGGGAAAAAAAGAACATATCTATTATAACTAACTCTATACACAGCTGTACAAACCTTCACAGAGTGTTTAATATGGTTTCACGTGACACTCTGGACAGATTACATACTAATCTATCATTTAATGTCTACAGAGATCAGGCAAACAAATGGAATATCCTGACAAAAAACTAAGACTGCAGATCTGTTCTTGGTTACTCTAGACTTATAATTCTCACGTCACGTTATCGCAGTGTTTTTCGGTTTATTAGTGCATAGGCAACTATGTGAAGCCATATGTTGACCCACATATCTGCGCTGATAGGCGGCTGGCTGCTCTAACCACATGAGGCTCTTTCGGAGAGAATGTGTCAATAGGGCTTTGAAGCCCAATGGAGGCTTGTTTCCACACACGCCTTTAGAAGTGCCAAGTGACTGTGGCTTGATACGGTAACTTGATTTGTCAACACACACATGCAAACGCACAAACACATACAGGCCTGGAATCCCAAACAAAAACCCAGCAATGGTGACAAATATCAGTCAGATGAAAGATTCATCTAAACCTGTGTATGTCTGTTTCTGTACATATAGCTTTGGGTGCAACAGAAGAGATTAACAACAAATTATGACTCAAATAACTTTTGAATGTTAAAATACTTTCATCCTATTCCAGTTTAAAGTGAAAAGACAACTATATGCCACTTCATTTCAGCTTTAAAACAATTTTTCACACCAAAGATTTTAAACCAAAACAATGCATTTCTATGATATGCATCACATCTAGTTTTTGCACTGGACTCTGTGTTAATACTTTTGGTGCAAAAAAAAATTATGTTTGTGAATATTTTATACTTTAGTTTTGTTTAGTCAGACAAAAGTGTAAAGGCCCGTTCAAACCTCGTTTTAAATATAAAAGAATAGCACTGTCCACACCACAGCTATAACGATAACGATACAGAGAAACAATATCGTTGGGATCACTTTCAGAATGATTTTTTTCCAGCTGTTGAACAATAAAACACTGACAGCCAATCAGAATCCATTCTAATTTAAGAGGTCACGCATTTAAAATAGCAGATGACAGCAGATGACAAGTCAAACCCCCTTTTCAAGGATACTTTAAAGAAAAGGGATCTATGGAACACAATTGGTCGGAATAAATAGTGAGAAGTATTAACGATGAGATCATTATGCCAGGCTAGCAAACAGTGTAACATAAAAATTACCACAGGTATCCAGCACTAGTTTCGCTAACATTGTCTTGCTTCCTTTGAAGTTGCAGTGAAAAAGACTTGGCGTTGTTTTTATTCCACTATATTGACTTCATCAGCTAAATTCACTGTTAGATTAGATCGATGACATAACATGCTAAGGACATCTGCTGGTTAAAGCCATGTAAATGCAATAAGAACTGCAAAAACATGTTGGACACACTTTAAAACTGCAGCGCGTGAGCTTACACCGTGTCTACACCAAACGTAAACGGTGCGACGCAACGCGTCAAAAGACAATAGAACCCATTATAATCAGTGATATTGTCTACACTGGATACGGCGCGATGAAACAACAAATTCCTGACAGTAAACGGATTCTCCGCTCTATTTCTGACGTAGTCCAAGTGCTTTGCAACAGTCGGTTTGTCGCATTCAGTGTAGACAGCTTTTAGCTGTTGCGGCGCGGTGCGATGTAGACACGGTGTTAGTTATCTTTATAGTTATTGTTCTTGGTGTAAATGGGCCTTAACAAATCAGGTATTTAACCTTTTTTCAAATCTTAAATTATGAATTGGATTTGGATTAGATTCAGTGTGAAGTGTTAGGGTTAGTTTGTGGATATTTTATAGTTTAGTTTTGTTTAGTCAAAGAAAAGTGTACAAATTCGTTATCCAACCTTTTTCAAATGTTAAAAATTATGCATTGTTTTCGGATTAACACTTTCATTTGATTTGCAAATATTTCATACTCTTGTTTTGTCAATTCAGTCATGCAAACTTTTTCGAATAAAATAAAATGAATACAATTTCCACACAAGCCTTGGTTTTAGAGAAAATATTTTGTTTTGTTTGTGAATATTTTGTGTGTTTTTTTTTTTGTTTTTTTTTTGTTTAGTAGGAAGTAAAGACAAATCAATAACAGTTTTCTCTCAAGGGGGCTTTGGATTTCTGTCCTTTCCCCTTTTTTCTTTGCTTCTATTTCTCTTTAGGGTTGAGGCATGAGAAAGCAGCTGACTTAAGAATCACACTTGTTTTTGCCGGCCACGGAAGGAATGGCGAGGTCAAGCTCTCCACATCTGGAATTTGTTTTGGGGTAGTTTCAGAGTAAGCCATCCCCGGCACTGGAGGATGGGACAGTACTAAAGAAAAAAGGAGACAAAAATCTCCCTCTATTAAATTTGCTACTAGATAACATAAGAAAGAGAGTGGGCTTAAGGAAATGATGTTGCACAAGATGAAAGCTTGGGGTACAAGCTATTGGGCAAATACCGTGGGATATTAATACAGTTTATTCAATACAATAATATATATCAATGAACCCTGGCATTACTATTTGTTACCATTTCTATCTCAAAGTACCGCCGCAGTACTTTTTTGCAAGGATACTATGGGCTAACTGAACCTCTAATTCCAATATTCTCCACACTAAATAAGATAGATCTTTGGTCGTACCTGAAACATCCTCCACTGAGGCTGGCTAGTCATGCTCAATGCTCCAGCACCTGCACTATGATCAATGCTAGCAGGAAACCCTACAAAGTCCAGGCAGACAGGCCCATACAGCAAAGACGAGTCTGTGCTAGAACAACAAAGCCTCCTTATTCGGATTCCCAATTCTGCGTAAATCTCACGGTAAACACATGGTCCGCTGAGACCAAGAGGGGATTTCTGCTCTGGTTGTCTGCTGGCAGGTGTTCTGTGGGAGCCTGATAGACCAGCAAGGCCTTTCCCAGTGAAGACGGGACCCAGCCGACACGCAGATGCTCCCTGGGTTGACCGTTTAACTGGAATTCTGGGTGGGAATTGCGAGGGGGAAAAGAAAGAGGAATGGAAGGACAGAAGAAAGAGCGAGTGAGAACGACGGAAGGAAAGAGAAAAGGAGGGAGTACCCCCACTGTCCCACCTGAATAAACAGACAGAGGGTATGGATAAGGACGAGCACTGTGCTTACCGCCCTACAGGATGTTCCTGTGACTAACAGAGCACTGAGACTCCACTGAGTAGCAGGTCAGCAGCTGGTGACCTTCTCCGGGCAAAAAAAAACATGCTGACGTTAACGAGAGAAACGGTCCACTCTCACGCGCTGGCCAACCCAGGCCTGAATCCACAGAACGTTTTAATGTGGTACTGCTGGGATCTGCTCGAATCTAGGATCAGACTTACCACATCTGGGTTACAGCAGATCCTAAAACAGACCTAAGCCAAAACGATATTTTACAAATAGTTTACAAAGACTTTGCTTGTGGTTTAGTTGGGGTTTTTTTTTTTACACTTGTTTGGGTTAAACTGAAATGCTGTAGCTGGGTTCCAGACCAACGTCTGGATCAGTGTCTGAATCAGTTGTTGTGGAGAGAGAGAGTGTGGGAGCTGAATGTCTTAGCCAGTTAATCCAACCAAAGCAGCACCGCACAAAGGATTAGCAGGTTAGCTGCTTTAGGCAGCATTGATTGGCTTATCTGCTTGATGAACTCCAAAAATAAGGAGAGGTTTGGGAAGGTTTTTTGAAGGGTATTCTGAGCCTTCAAAGATTGTTTCAGGTAGGGATGGACTGGAATGGATGAGTAGACTAGTTAGTCAAACAACCAACTAGTTTATTTATTTATTTTGTGTTCTTTTTAAAAGGATAATTCATCCAAATCACCCATCATATCACCCAATTATGTACCACAATATAAAGTCATACCGGCTTGGAACGACGAGTAAATAATGGCAGAATTTTAAATTATAGGTAAACTATCTCTTTAATATCTTTTTTTTTTTTTTTTTATTCAAAAGAGTATAATTCCATACTCTTAAGGCCCCGATATGCTCACGGTGAAGTTCTTTTTTGTTTTTCGTTTAGGGGTAAAACGATGTTCGAAATACGTGAGCAGCGATATACTGTTATCGTACATCTGCCGCCGCCCACACTGCTGAGAGCGAAGTTTAGATGAATATGTAAATATGTGTTGCGTGCTTTCCTCTCAGTAACAAAACAAATCAAAAAAAGAAAAGAAAAAGAAACAGCTAGTATTTTTTTTATAGAAAGCATAAGAAAAGCATCTGATCATAAGAACAAGGGTATGTTAGCACGAGCTCTGCAAATTAGCACTCCCAGTCATGTCAAGTTTATTTATATGGCATTTTATTCAATAGATTATTTGAAAGCAAGCAACTTTACGTTATCAAACATGAAAAACAGTGTCAGTGCCTCATTTCATGAGAAGCACAACTTCATTTTCTACTATAAAGCGGCTATCCAGTGTGTTTATGTTCTCACCCACGGAGACCTTTCCTCGACGGACTCAACAGACGAAATGAGTCAGCCGTTTCGAACTCCCAAAACGAACTTCATTTTGGCCTGATTTTGTTTGCAATGACATAAAGCAGCAATAATACAGTAGGGCTGCATGATTTATCACGATTAAACCGCACACGATTTGGCAAAGGCTGCAATTATTTTATGCGCAGCTTGTCAGAGCTGTACGGCTCTGTTATCAGCAGTAAATGCTTCTCCATCTGAAAGCCAGAGGGTGCTCTTGCACAGAAACTCTACATATGCCCTGCCGCAGAAGAAGATAACACACGTCATATCGCTGTAGCTGAATAAACAGAAGATTTAAACGCTTTGATTGATTAAACATGACTAATAAACACACAACTTCCTTATTCTGTGTAAGAAGCCACATCATCTCACAGAAGGATGCTCAACTGTCGTTATGAAGTGAGTTTGTAGTAAAAACATGTTATTAAATGTTGTCTTTTGTTGGACAAGATGTTAATAAATGCTTCTAATGTCTGGAAAGATGTGACGCGTGTTGCTTTTTCAAATGTACATCATAAGCTACTCAATCTCGCAGTGCTTTCAGATAGATTAGCATTTGGAGCCATACTTCATTGACAAGCTGCGCATAAAAAAATAAATAAATCATCGCAGCCTTTGTGATTTCATAATCACACTAAGACTTGCGTTTAAGCGATAAACGCGCTTAAGTTCAATGTTATTTTCAATCGTGCAGCCAAACCAACAGAAAAAGACAGCCATTTAAGCATTGTCACACATTAAGACTCTGTGATACATGGAACTTTTTATTACTTTTTTGGCAATTTATTATTTAAGAATATTACTTTTGCCTACAAAACCAACATCGTTAATATATCAGTGATTTTATTGTGATTTTTATTTGGCTATTAAATTTTCTAAAAAGATATAAATTCTTTTTTTTTTTTACTTTTTGTCTTAAACATTGAGTCTGATAAGTAACAATGGCTATTTTAATGATATATTGGTTTCTTTCAATATTCCATACTGAAAAATCATCAAAAGATGAAAAATATTTAGACAAAGATAAGTTTGTCAAACGTTTTAACGTAAATAAATGTGGGCTCCAGATACCCCCCACCCTCAGCCCTACATACACCTCACACAACTAGCAAGAGTAACATCTGTCAAACACTCCCCAACAGCTGACAATCACAACAAACTAAAACAGCAATATATTTCAGTGTGCATTTGTACTATTTGGCTTGCATTGCTGTGGCAGTAAAACGTGAGACCGGATGTCCCACATCAAACTGTTTGAATACGACTGTCAGCAGTCAAAGGAAAAGATTAAAATCAGTAGAATGCAGACTCTGCTGTTTAAACACTTCACTAGAGAGAGAGGGAAAGAGAGAGCTACTGTTTAAATGGTGTACTCAGTTCAGATGAAACGGGGCATTGAGGAGTCTGGTGTTGGTGACAGACGAAGCAGTATTTTAGTGCTGGCTCTGTGGCCGTATCACAGGGGGCTGCTGTCCGACAGCATTCCAGCTGGTGAACTCAGAGGGAAGGAATTCTGCGGCGTTCCGAACAAGAGCCACGAGCAGGAGCAGGGTCAGGTGTTCCTCACAGGTGGAAATCGAGAACTCTCGCTCTTTCTGTTCCTACCCCTTCATCCGTCTGTATCAGTAACCATCCGATCTCGCCCCCTTTCCGACCGACCCCTCCCCCAATTTTTTACAGTAAACCGTTTGATTGACAGCTACAGCTGGGCGTTCTACTGCATTCAGCTGTGCGGCTCAAAAAAGACGAGCCCTTCCCGATATGCAGCGGCCCTCCATGGCAACAGGCCTCGAACCAAGGCCAAATAAAGAAGCACCCTTCCATTTGGACCTACATTCCCTGATCATCACCCCCCATTCCAACCTTTCCCGATATCCTCCAAGCACAGCTCGGCAGTGTAATATCAAATGTTCGAATCCTGTGAAGTGAACTGAGCAGTCGTCAGGTTTTTCATCATTTCTGGGAGATGGTGATTAACTGTAAATCAATGAGGTCACACCATGACAACTGCCCGCTATAAAGACACCGATCGCTTTACCGCTCAAATGAATGACACATTTGGTAGTGGAGAGATATATTACAGATGGGAACATGATCCGTGCAGAAGACAGATTACTGCTGGGATATCAGTCTGTGTGAAGGAGATATAGGCAAACTGGTTCTCTGAAACAGGGATATACTGAATTAAGTCTATAACCAAGCATTATTTAAAGCGTGTAAAGCATATTTTGATACTTTGATGTAAAGAATTCACTGCTTGAAAACAGCATTGTTGTTTTTTTTAAATTCTTCAATCATTTTGCAGTTCTGTTTGGTGACACTTTAAAATTACGCACTTCACCTTTGATATTAGTTTAAGTATAAAACTGATACTCATCACTAACATTTTGATCTTGTGCAAATATGTCAATGTTACTATAACACTGTGAAAACTCATATTCACAAACCATAAATGTGTACCTGGATGCTGAGGAAGGAATGGGCTTAAACGCCAAGAAACAAACACAGATACACATGATCACCCCAAATAAGGTAGTAATTCTCCAGGGTAATGCTAGTAAAGGCAGTCCCACCATTCTGAGTTTCACTACCACAGCCAGCAACACTAAACACCGTCCAGAGGTGGGAATTTTTAGGCTTGCACACTCCGATTTAATAACTACAAAAATATTAAACAAGTAACAAATGGAAAGGATTTACTTGAAACATGTTTCCCTAAAATTGAAAAATCCCTAAAAGAAAATACGACTGCTCACACCGTGCAAACAATAATTTGTCTCATGTATAGAAAGTGCCAACTCAGCAGTAGGCATCATCATAGCACACACTGATGTTTACTTACAAGAACAGTGTAACGACTGTTGTTGCTGCGTCTCCAAATGAAGGGATGGATGTCAGCTCATTGTGGTCAAACCTCCTGTCAATCAAAAAAACAGGACAAAGTCCAAGTTAAACATAGCTTAATATAATAACACTTAAGTATGGGGAACACATATTATTCACTATTAACTACAACTTTTCCCACAATAAACTCCCAATTTACTGCTTATTAATAGTTAGTAAGGTAGTTCTTAAAGGATTAGTCCACTTTCAAATAAAAATTTCCTGATAATTTACTCACCCCCATGTCATCCAAGATGTCCATGTCCTTCTTTCTTCAGTCGAAAAGAAATTAAGGTTTTTGATGAAAACATTCCAGGGTTATTCTCCTTATAGTGGACTTCAATTGGCCCCAAACGGTTGAAGGTCAATTGTTATATACTTGCACTAGCATATTGTATATGACAATTTAGTTCAAACTTTGACCTGTGGAGGGCAGTAATACACTTAGCAGCATCTACACTGCCAGAATTCTAATAGAGAATAAGAAGAAGAGAGCTAGTTCAAGACGAAAATTGGTTAAAACGTATATAATTTTTAATTTTTTTTTAGAAAATGACCGATCGTTTCGTCTGGTATCGTTTAAAGCCCTTTGAAGCTGCACTGAAACTGTAATTTTGTAACCGTTTAGGGCTAATTTAAGTCCATTATAAGGAGAATAATCCTGGAATGTTTTAATCAAAAACCTTAATTTCTTTCGACTGAAGAAAGAAGGACATGGACATCTTGGATGACATGGGGGTGAGTAAATTATCAGGAAATTTTTATTTGAAAGTGGACTAATCCTTTAAGTTTAGATATTGGGTAGGATTGAGAATGTAGAGTAAGGTCATGCAGAATAAGGCATTAATATGTGCTTACAAATAAATAGCCAATATTCTAGAAATATGCAAGCTAATAAGCAACTAGTTAAAAGACCCTAAAATTAAGTGTTACCAATTTATTTATAACATTTTTAATAACATTTCTTATAATATACCTCATAGATGTCACATTTGAAATATTGTATGTAGTGTATATTTTTGAATATGTATTTTGTGATAAATATATTCATAAATAAAATAAATTTGATATATAATATAATATAATGTAATGTAATGTAATGTAATATAATATAATATGCTTTTACCATGGGAACAGGAGTCAAGAAATATACAAAATCTCATATAGAAATAATATATTTAATATATATTTTTGAAAATGTTTTAATGTATTTTGCATTATTAAAGTATTAAAGCAAAGAATTATATATTAATAAAATAAATGTGTGTGTGTCTGTATATATATATATATATATATATATATAAATATATATATATATATATATATATATTTTTTTTTTTTTTTTTTTTTTAGATTAAAGATCTTACTGACAGTGACCATCCACACATCGAGAGAGAAAGTAGGCCCGTCTGGCTGAGGGCCAGACACAGTCCCTCGATGTATTAAATATTTACAGCGCAGGTTAGTGGCTGGTGTCGGGTGATGATGGAAGGCGCTTATAATAGCAAACCTCTTTATTCCCAATCTCCGCCACTTTCAGGACAATAGCCACCAGCAAAAGTACTTAAATATCCAATAGCACTGACAGCACACTTTAAAATGATTTATGACCGATTGTGGCTAATGGCTGTAATTAACATTATTACACCATTTAATGTACTTCATTCAATTGCCTCTCTCAGTGGGGTTTTAGCTGTGGGAATGTTTTCTAGCCAGGATCAGAAGTGGTTTATATATTACACGTAAAATTACCCAGCTCTTCTACTCAGAAACAAAGAGCTGTCTTTTAAATTATATGCTTAAAGATGTGAATTGAATGAACACGAATTAAGATCAGTTTAAAAAGACATCATTGTCCTGAAAACAAACGTTGGCCATAAAGTTTGTGAAGGCCAACAACACCCTAGAACATTCTGTTACAGCCCTGGAAAAGTTGCTAGCATGCAAATTGATTTCATTAAACAGGGACAGATTTACAGCTGACATTGGGCAGATCTACAGGAGGTTTAGACATGACGGGGACATGGGACTGTTCTACTCACACTTCTCTCAGGTTGGGCAGATTGGAGAGGATGTCCATATCGACTGCTGTCAGCTTGTTGTGGCTCAGATTTCTAAGTGAACAAAGAGAGGGAGGGGAAGAGAGAGAGAAATTTATTAAAACACTTTTGTCAGGCGCTCATAACGGTCGACAGACTCTACTCCTTCAGTAAAAAGCGGTGACGTGAAAATGATCACATTTGTCTCACGAGCAAACTCATTCAAGCGCCCTAAATCTCTCGCCTCACTATATCTACTTTGCCAGCAGCAGCTTTCAACAACACACCAAACAGTCTATCAGTCCGGTTCATCACTGAAACGTGTCATATCGACACTTATGGCCCATAAATCAGAAACATCAACAGCCTCCTTTAGTGGGACGTCATCTTCATTTCAGCGCGGTTCAGGCGAGCACTCATCCAAGGGCTTCGGATTGGGCTTGGCAGAGCGCTGACCTCCTGCTCTCCCTGCTGAAATGTCAGAGATTGATGGCGCTGTGATCTATAAAGCTCCTGTCAGCTCTGTGGTTTCTTCCTTCGCTCCTCGGCTACTGCATGCTTAGATTTTCCTTTTGGATGGGCTGCACCATTCTGCATTGTTTATAATTGGTTTAAAAGGGGGCTCTTTGACTGAACTGATATTTAATTTTAGAAGAGTACTGAAATTTTGAAAGTACTTTTTTTCCATTTTTATTCATTTTTAGAGAAAGAGAGAGAACCACAAATTATGAGCAAAGAAAGCAGGAATGGCATTAAGAAATGATGTAGGTGAGCTGGATTCAAAGTGGAATTTCCCAAATAAACACCAAGGCTCAACATGTATAGATCACAAAAAATGTTTAATGTTTTTGAAAGAAGTCTCTTATGCTAACCAAGGCTGCATTTATTTGATCAAAAATACAGCAAAAACAGTATTATTTTGTGAAATTTTATTACAATGAATTTTTTTTTTTTAATTCCTGTGATGGCAAAGCTGAATTTTCAGCATCATTACTCCAGTCTTCAGTGTCACATGATTCTTCAGAAATCATTCTAATATGCTGATTTGGTGCTCAAGAAACATTTATTATCATCAATGTTGAAAACAGTTGTGCTGATTAATATTTTTGTAAAAACTGTGATCATTCATTTCAGGATTCATCAAAAGAACAGCATGCATTTCAAACAGAAATCTTTTGTAACATTATAAATGTCTTTACTATAACCTTCGATCAATTTAATTCCTTCTTTGTTGAATAAAAGTATTAATTTCTTTTTTTTCCCTTTTTCTTTTTTTTTTTTTTTTTTAAATCTTACTGACCCCAAAACTGTTAAATACTTAAAATACTTCTCGATATATATTTTACAAGAATATTCTAGGTCAAATATTTATATTTTAAAGGAATAAGCTAGCTTAAATGTATCATACATTTTGTACACCAATATTGCCAGTTAAATATTGCACTATATTTTTGTAAAGGAATTTTCCAGGTTGAATTCAAGTTAAACAACTGACAGTTATGCACTTAGAATGGAAGTCTAATGGGGCAACAATTAGTGACTGGGCTTTTGGAAGTTCAGACCAATGGAAAGTGTAATAAGAAGTATCCACCTGTAAAATCCGTTTAGAAAGCTGTTTGTTCCCGCAAACACAAACTATTGACTTTCGGATTATCTTCAACTCCCTGACTAACAGATTCAATGACGCACCCATCTAGTTCCACTTAGTAGAGTTAGCCGTTTTAATCGGCAGCTCATCTGTGCTTGTAAAGAAACAATTGGATGATTGTTTTTCCATGTGAGTCGATTGTGAGCGAGGTTTTGTGGAGCTAGCTGGTTGTAAAGAAGCGGAATTACACCTAATGTGTCTGTTTCTCACTCTGTCAACCGCAGACCATGAAGCTGTGCATATGCAAACTTGAGATAGAACAGACATGGAATATAGTTAACATTTAGTATGGTTGTACACCTTCTCAATTTAGCATTGTGTACCAAAAAAGGAATAAACAAATAGGAAAAATATTTTAATGATGCACTGCAGACATAATAATCACTTTAAGTAGCTCAACCTGTCCCTATTCAAGCAGTAAAGTTAGCAAAAGCAATTTACTCTAGTACTTCATTTGGTCTGAACAGGAAAACTGTCACAATGCTTCTGTGGTTCGGCTCATGTGTGTGTTTGTGTGGAGATAATAACACAGGGTGAGCTGCCCTGAAGGCAATCGTCTGACAGGGGTGAACACAGCAAAATTGCAGTCCTGTACCATGAGGCAATTACCTAATTATACCGAAGCAAAGTGAAAAATTACAGGCTTTCTTAAAACAGCCTCGCCAGGGGGCATGAGAAAAATCATGTACACGTTTGGAACGGCAGTTGCTAATCTGCTTTAGCCGTTTCCAAACTGCAAATTGCTGAAAGTGAGCGTAATGAAACAGACAATCTCGTCTTTCACGCGCCGATTACTGACTGATGTTCATATTAGTTTCCACTACAGAATTGTAAGGGCTGAAAAGGAGACCAAATACAAGGTTAAACAACTCCACAATTATCTGAGCTAAGATATAATATGTTAACAGCTCTGTCAATCATTAGTGGGTGGAGCTAATAAAGAGGTGGGAAGTATTAGAGTCATTTAAATGTTTTAATGCCCATTCGACTAGATCACCTCAGTCTTCATGGGGACCTAATGTTTGGAGAACTGACCTATTCCTAACCCGCCAAAAAGGAAATGAGAGTGATTATATAATCATAGTGTTTAATTCTCAGTCACTCCACTTTGTTTAAGCCTCTTTATCTTATCAGATAACACTAACTTTCACACCTTCAGGCTGACCTTTGGGGCATAAATCACATGGCCGTTGTAACCGTACAAGCAGGCTTAACTAACACTCCAGTTTTCCAGTGAGGGCTGGAAAAAATGTAAAGTCTTTAAGACTCAAGTCTTTTGTGGCTTCTGAAGTCCAAAATGTGAGGTTTGTGGCTTTCAGGCCATGTTATCTATACGAAATTTCGTAGTCAGAAAAAAAAAAAAAATGTCTTAATGTTTTTGAAAGAAGCCTATTATGCTCACCAAGGCTACATTTATTTAATGAAAAATACAATAAAAATTGTAATTGTAATTTATTCCTGTGATGGCAAAGTTGAATTTTCAACAGCCATTACTTCAGTATCTTCAGTCTTCAGTGTCACATGATCCTTCAGAAATCATTCTGATATGCTTATTTGGTGCTCAAGAAACATTTCTTATTATTATAAATGTGAAAACAGTTGTGCTGGTTAATATTTTTGTGAAAACCAAGAAAGTAAAAAAGGAATGAGCCCTTCGATATCTCACTCCAACTTCTTGTTCGAATAACAAATATTTTAAGATGGACAAAACATCAAGTTGGTCTTTAATGATTTCTCTTACTAGGTTTGAATGTTTCAGCTTATTGCAAAAAAAAAAAAAAAAAGACTGAAAAAGCTTAAATTCATACAGAAATATTAGACTTTAATAAAATATTAAATTATTATTGAGGTCTGACAAAATCAACAATGATGATAAAGCTATATGAATACAGCTATACATTTATATTATACAAAAATATCTTTTCATATTTTTCTATCATATTTCTATCTAACATATAACTACTGTATATTTGTGATTACCCATATATTATCAGACTGTAAGTCTGAAAGCTCAGAAAGGCCAGAAAGCTCAAGAAATGAATGAAGAAAAAAGTAGCACATGTAAATCAACTAATTAAACGACTGTATGTGTAAATATATTTATTAACTTTCTAGTCTTAACCCATTTGCTTTAATGCCTATTATGATTCAAACTATGAACAAACCCATTGCTCTTAACTCTGAACTAAACAAAATCTCCTCTTCCTCAAAGAGTCTTGCTGGCCAACTAGACCTTTAAGTGAAAACCAGAAACACTCTTTTGGATCACTAAGAAACTAGTTAGTGCAGTTGAAGTTGAAGGTGAGCGCATGCTCATCTGCTTTTATGCCATCTATCCTCTATAAATTAGCAATGCTATCTTCAAGAATGATCAAATCTTCCTTTAACTGCTCTCAGATCAGCTCAGAAACCTGTACCCACTTCAGATTCAGAACAGTGAGCTTACACACTTTTACATGCTATTCAATCATTTTATAGCCATGCAGACAATAATGACTTCCAACCTAACCGCGCTAGTACAGGCTAGTAAATTCAACTTCAACTAACAGGCATTGATGTCTATTTTTTCTCTTTTCCATTAAACCTGAAGGCAAACGGCCAACGGCTTCCTATGCCAGGAAAACAGGCTAAGAGAACATTCACATCTAACAAAGGTCAAAGTCATTTAGGAAATGACCAAAGAAAAAAAAAAAAAAAAGCAACTAGTATAAACAAATTACCAATAACATACTGAATTGTTCAGCTTTTGATTTATGCCAGAATTTTATCAATTATTATGTTTTATTTTGGTCACTTAATGACATTATTTGGTCAAGAACCTGTTTAAATGTTGAAACCAAGCCGAGCTCTGATATGCTGGTTCAGATATAGAAAATAATATCAATGTTATAGTTATATAAACAATAAAAACAACTTTTTTCCCCTCAAAGGGTCACATCATGAGTAGAACGCCATAGAGACGACTTTTATCTATCGGTCTATCTTTATCACTGATAAGCAGAGTGTGAACTTCGGTCTTTGGAAGTGTGAAATGATGTCAGTGATGAAGCTTTATGATGCAGCTGGAAGACAGAAGCTTCTTTAATGCACCCTGTTTTAGAGGGCCATAAACTAGTCAAAGAATAACTCTTCTGTCACAGCACTGAACGAAGGAGAGCACGAGAGACCAGACGGACAGACACTTGCTTCTCTAAAGCCGCACAGCTTGTGCTCCTCTCTCTCTCTTTTTTCCTGCCATAAAGACCATTTACAGCCAAGCAACACCACTGATAGTGAAGCCAGGAGCTTTTGCCGACAGTCCAAACAAAGCAGAGAAAAGGGAGCGAGAGTATCAAATCTAGAATGAAGATCATAAGATAAAGATCATCAGGAAGTGAACGCTACACGGTGGGAGAGAGAGAAATTAAATATGAGAAAAAAGGTAACAAACAAAAGAAAACAAAGTAACATGAAGCTTGAATCCAAGACAAACCAGACACATTTTAAAGACATATGACAGAATTTGGGCCCAGGAGCCAGTAAGAAAACTCTCCTCTTGCCCTAGGCTGAGCCAGAACCAGATCTACAGATGGAGGGCTCACATTTGATTATATACACATTTGTTTCAATTGATAAGTTTCTATCGTTTAATGAAAACCCTGAGTTTAGACAGGGAGTGTAAATATGTCCTGCGTAGTTACAGACCAGCTCATTCCAGAAAACTTCAAAGTGAACAGAACAAGTGATTGTTAGATTACAGATTTACCCTGCATATGGTTTATTATCTTAACAGAAAGGAAAACACTTGTGTAATTGCACTACTAGCTCAACGGAAACATCAGAGTGGTCAACATCAGCAGTATATTCATCATGTGCAGTATATAGCATATATTAAATTTAATTTTGTGGAACTGTATGACCAGCAGGGTCAAACTTGCATATGTATGAGAACATTCAAACTCACAGAAAGAGAAATATTATCAGTGTCGGGGGTAACGCATTACAAGTAACTTGAGTTACGTAATCAGATTACTTTTTCAAGTAACTAGTATAGTAACGCATTACTTTTTCAATTTACAACAAAACATCTAAGTTACTTTTTCACATTTATTGACTGACAGCTCTGCTGTCCCCACGATGAGAGAAATAAAGCACAGAGGTGTTGTGTTCGCTGTGTGAACATGAAGGTTATTGTAGTTCTAGACTAAATGTGAATATGCATTTACTCATCTCACTTGCACAAAAACATTCATTATTCCTCAAAATGAATAAAAACAGTGAAATGCAATCTCAGAATTTTACACAAACCTGTAGTAATTAACTATATTAAATTACACAAATATCTTTATGTATTTTAATCTCATTTTATTAACCAATGTCTTTGCTGCTGACCTTCAATGATCTAATTCAACCATACAAATAAGCAAAAATTACTTTAGATTAGATTTAGAAATAAGAGTGTTGAACTTCCATCTCCTGTATCCTATTCTTCTTTAATCCAGAATGGCAGTTTGAGCTGCACCCTCTACTGTATAGTAGGGATCTGCATTTTTCCAAAATATTGTATTCAAATATTTGGGCTCGTAAAAAACGAATATTCGTTTATTTAAATGACGTTAAACGAGAAGGACGTTATTTTATTTATTTTTTAATTCATCAAGATTTTGTAACCATTTCTGAACAAGCTTACAATTAGGCAATATACACAACAAGCTTACGTTATATCTTAAGCTTTTCTTTTAGTTCAAAGTATTAAACAATATGTGCAAAGAAACAAACAAAAAAAATATATAAAGAACAAAAGCATTTAAGCTCAAGCAGCGCGAACGGGAAAAACGCTAATAAAGCAGACAGCTCCAGTTATCGTACAGAACGTACATAATACACTTGAGTCAGTATATGGTTATCGTTTTCATATTGTTTCACATGTTCATGTTGAGAAAAACAATAATATCCACATGGTTGGGTGAGAAAACGCGCTGCGCTGACAGACATTGCAGAAACACAAAGATAACGATAATACATAACGGTATGCTAAGCTAAGTTTCTAACAGCAGGACTTTGTTTTTTCTGTTCGTAAATATGTCTCCCTCGACGAAACTTAAAGGAAGCATATGTCTCAAAATCATTTTGCTATCAGATGTTATCTTCTCGGCTCACTTTCTCAATATGGTGGTGATATTATGATAACTCGGTTTCATTAATTCATTTGATCAAAAGTAATTCCATTTTGTAACATCATTTTCATCTAAGTAATTCCAAACTTCGCGAGGCAGACGACAACATTATGTGATGATCAAATAAAATTAACTTGTTAAACAAGCTCCACAGCGCCACCCGGTGCATTTAGTTATAACTGCGAGTTTTAGTGATTAGGATTTATCATGGATTCACTGCATTCATGGCCAGCAAAGCAACATAGTAAAATTCGAATAGTATTTTTATTTTTCGAATATTATTTACAGATCGAATATTCGACTATTTGCGCACACCCCTACTATACAGGCATAAATATGCTTTTCCTTTAGCCTGAGGGTTATTTATTTCACTTTTGGTGTGAAAGAGCCTTAACATTTGTCAAAAATAGAACTTGTTTTGTTGTTATTAAAAAACAAACAAGCAAGCCCAGCCCAGGTGATAAAAAGTAAAGCAAAAGTAATGTAACATTCCTTTTCATAAAAAGTAACTAAGTAATGCAATTAGTTACTTTTTTAGGTAGTAACGCAATATTGTAACAAGTAACTTTTCCCAACACTGATTATAATTACTACAAGATAGCAGCAGGGCAGATAACACAGGAAAGGTGAAAAAAATCAGGGGGAAAAACAAAAGCACTACATTAATTCTCATGATCACAAAAATTGCTAAATCTTGGATCGACAGAGTATACATATCTACCTATATGCCTGCACATTAAGGTATAATGCCAAAAAAACTTAAGAGGGGTTAGTGGGGTAGTTGTCAGTAACGGTTCCACAGAATGTTAAATGGTGATTTTAGTCTCCAGACCAAATGTGCAGGGGGTGCTCTATAAGGCCTGTTTCTCTCCAATTCTCTCACCCCTCCCCTTTCTTTCACTGTTTTTTTTATGTCTTTTCCAGATCTCCAAACTCTTACCAGATGTACAGAATTCACAGATGAGTCATCCATCACTTCGTAGACACTTAAACAAAGGAGGGGAGAGAAGGAGGTGCTCAAATGTGTCTCAACAGAAAGAGAATCTGGAATATTTGTTTGATCCTGTTGGAATTTCAATTCTGGTTCTAGTGTGGCTGCCATTCCCCTAACCGAGACAAAACAAACACTCATCTTCATCTAAACTAGTCCGAATTGCAATTACGCAGCGTTTTAGAAGATATCCGCTCTGTCGGTTCACCGTTAAATGGCTAGTTTTATGTTTCAAGCCCGTTAACAGACAAAAATGACTAAATAAAAGAGGCCAGGGCATAAATCAACAGATAAAAAGTCCTTGAATTCATGGAAACTCCTCATGAGCGGTGCTAACGGAAGGTGCCGTTAACCTCTGTGCCATCCAGGCCAAGCTAAACACAGCAAGGCACTCCTTTAATTCACAATCCGATAACGCAAGCAAACTCCGCTCCAGGCTACTGCACACACCTGGAGCAAACCAGCTCAGCTTTTACATACGTTTTGTGTTATGCTGTCAAAAATCTAGAATGCGAGTTGCTGTTTTTGAATGCAGCACAAGTCTACAGCAACGGGATTAATAAAGCATACTGCTCAGATAACGAAATGAACAAGCATCAAAACGAGTTCAACTGCTGATGACATACTGCTGACTGGTTTCCACACGTTGAAAGAATAAACAATGGGTCGGAGACGCAGATCAAGATCTAGAAGTTTCGTCAATGGAAAGCAATGGACCATGACATTGAACTAACTCTTGTAGCTTGGCCAAAGACACACCGCACCCTTAACATACAGGTTTACGCAGCGGTTCCACAACAGGTGACAGGGACCATAAAGAAAAGAAACACGGTGCTGAGAAAAATCTGGCGGGCTGTTTACCAACCCTAAAGAGGGGGCCAAACTACACTCACACATGTGGCAACCCAGGTTGCACATACAAACCAACCACCACCCCCTCCGCTTTCAAAACAATCAGGACGGCCACCAAAGGGTCATTGTAGTTTACTTTGAGAAATAAGACTCATATGGCACGTTATATCGAGCCAAACTGTTTCCATCACCTCGGTCTTCACAGCACACTAAATAAACAGACAAAATCAAAAAGCTATTTAATCAGAAATGAATCTCATTTATCCTGAATGTTAAACGGTCAGTGCAAAATTGCTTAATTTTCTGCCATTTCTATACTTCAGATGGATCAGATGCAGGGAACATTTTTAATGGAATATAATTCACAAGTTATTCAGACGACTTTTTCAAATTCGCAGATGGAGAGTTTGGAGGACTCTGTCATGCAATAGTGAAGCCAATAAGATTACTCATAACATTCATCAGTTAATTCAACCGTCTCCTCCACTCTCAGATTAAAGAGATAGTTCATCCAAAAATGAATCACGTTGTTTTAAACCTATAAGACTTTACTTTCTTTGGAACATAAAAGAAGAGACAATGGAAGTCAATAGTCACCAAAACAGTTTGGTTACCAACATTCTTCAAAATACGTGTTCTGCAAAAGAAAGAACGACAAGTTTGGAACAACATGAGGGTCAGTAAATGATGACAGAATTTTCATTTTGGGTGAACTATCCCTTTAACCCTCACCTTGAGTAACTTCATCAGCCTTTATCTTAATTGAGTCTTAAGGCCCATTTTTCAAAGTTAACTTAAATCCACAAAGTCTCGTGCGCGAGTTGGTGATGCCAACACCTCGCTGCTTCCTACTCGCTATCAAGGTCTCTGCGAGCCACGGGGGAACCATTAAATAAAAGAAAGAAAAAATGGGCAGTATGGAGAAACTATTTGGACAACTGGAAGGTATTAAAGCTTGATTTTATACTCAGGCTATGTCCACAGGGTTTTTCCAACCAAAGCTTTTTCTACTCTTGATTGATATATTGCAGATGGACAACCAAAAAAATATCTCTTGCCTATAAATTCAGCTTCTGTTGGATGTGTCAACATGAAAGCAGATTAAGATGCTGGAACGTGCCTTTTTTGTTCATGGAAACGCTGCAACGCTGTTTGACGCTACTTGGGAGTTTGTGCCACATGGTTATGCAAGCAACAGGTTTGGATGTCACAAGCGCCTTGACTACTTGTGAATTGCCAGAGAGGCGTACAAAAGCTCTGAACATGAATAGTGACATGTGAATAGGGATAGTTGTCGGGATTAATGAAGTAAACAATCAGCATTTATGACAGACCAGAGTTGCTCTAAGCTTTTGAGAGAAAAGCAGCCACTGGTTAACAACACAAGCCAGTTGTTTTGGCTTTTGATTATTTAAAAAAGGTTATCACCTGTAGAAATAAAAGTTTTGTTTTTCATGAAATCAAAACTGAATTTGAGACTTTACTTTCCTAAAACAAGTTACTGGTCTTATTATGATAATTCATTTGCAAAAAACATTCCTATTTCGTCGACGTCACCAAACCCTCTTATTTTTCAACCTATTCCCTCCAACCACCTGTCAAATAGAGACCACTCTTCACCAATTTACTCGTTGAACTGCCAATTTTGCTCAGAAATATGTCACATTTGCTTCCCACCAAAAACCCTTTATGCATTTTAATGGTATATTCAAGAGCCACGGACTAAAGCACTCAGGCAGACCGAGTCAAATTACTCAGCAGTAGGTTATACAGTCCTTGAGGCAGAACATCAACAGAGCTACCTGCCCAATCATTCCCATCTAAAGCCTGATATCATGTGTAATGAATGTTTCACAGTCCTATCAGACAAAGAACGATTATGCCAACCATCCTTGGTAGCCTTCTCGTCTTCATAAAGTTATCTGTGGGTGTATTTGTCTTCATATATTTCAAATTAGGCTCAACAAAGCATCTAAAGCACCAGGCCTGAATAAAATTTGACAAATAGGATCATATACAATGCAAAACAGATAGCTTGTGACTTCAGTTGATGCTTCCGTGTTGAAACTTGTGTGTGATAACCATCTTTTAAACTTGACAAAAACAGTAAGGGAGCTGCCTTTGTCAAATTGACAGACAAAACGAGTATCTTTGCAGTGTTGAAAACATGCAGTAAAGGTGTTTATGATAATACTGGGCAGTAAAATCTTTCCCTTTGAAAATGATATGATTGTGATCTTGAACATACAGATAAAACCTTTGTGACTGTCTAGGCTGTAGAGATACTTTAGACTAAAACCGAGCACCCAAAAAGACATCTTTGAAAGTGATGTCAGGTTTGTAGAAAAATGTTGAAGAAATAAGATTATTAAAATGAAGTTTTCTACATGATGTTTCCAACAAATATAATGGGTTTTTTTTTTGTTTTTTTTAATAATCTTTAAAATATATCTGGGAGTTTATACTATGTCAGATAACCATAAAACAGCTACTGCTGCTGATCTACCATCTTAGTTAATATAGGGCACTTTTGAGGAAAAAAACTCAATTTTAAGTTCTAATCTATAAACCAGATAAAATAAAATGTGATAACTAAATTGCATTATTATTGCCACATAACTAAACTGCAAAGTTTGTGAAAAGTATAACTGAAGGTAACACCTTTCAGAGATATAGACAACTAAAAAAAACAAGTAGATTTTAAGCCTGTTATCTCAGAAACAAACTTTCTGAGCGCAACCATGGAGAGATATTGAATTATTATAATCTTTATCGTTTGTTTCTTAGTACACTGGTCCAAAAATATGTAAATATGACTTCAAGGGCCATAATTACATCCAAGAGCAAATGCACAACTGAATATGTTCGTTGCTTCATGACTTTGACTCATGATATCAGCAGGCCTCCCAAAACCATCTGTCAGAGTTTCCAAACTTATGACAGTAACTAGCAAGTCATAACCTGGCAGGCCACAACCAAGTCGGAGACTACTAATACCTTGTTATGATTTTAATGACAAGGAAAAACCTCTGTTAGTACTTAAAAGTAATTTAAACACGTATGTAACATTATATATAGGACATGACACATGTCATTTGTTATTCTCTGACTTTTGAGTCAGTTTCTTCCCTGCACAACTTCAGTTAAGGGTGTTTAAGAACTTAAAGCGTGTTAATTTAGAGAGAAGGTGATTTGAACTAGTTATTTCGTTCGGACCGGACAGTTTGTGTACTTACAGATGCACAGTGCTCTTAGGCAAGTCTTGAGGGACATCAGTCATGTCCAAACGACTGCAGTCGGTCGTATCAAGCGTACACGTACAGTTTTGAGGACACGGTGCGCCATAATTGATTAACAGTTCCAGCGTCAAAAGCCAATAAAACACATGATATGAAAGTGATCCCATCTGTCCCAGCCACGCCGCCATTTTGTATCCAGTTGTCTCAGCGCTTAACGACTGATCTCTCTCTCTCATCCACAAACGGACAGCTCGAGCTTATTGAGTTTCTCACAGTTCGAGTAATTCGCCTTCATTAAGTTGTTTGTTTACCCAACGGTAATATCAAATTATACTGCGTTGTTTTGGGGCAATGCATCAGTCCTGGACTTGAAAACGGTCCCCAGTAAAATTTTATCTCCCCTGCTGCACCACGCAAGTAAATCAAAGGTGAATCACGACGAGGCAATAGTAGAAACTTGTCCAGAAGCCAAAACTAAATGCAGTTGTCCTTAAAAGGTTGAAAAGTGGGTCTGGATCGGAGATAGACAGACGCTTTGTTTTGGCAAGAGAGATCCACTGGATCCAATGTAGTTTTAGGAGTTTAAATCGTCAATAGTGTTTCTAAAGTTCTTATAATGGTTTGATCCCAAGTGATTCATTATTATGAAAAGTGAAAACATAGTAGATGGTGTCCATTAAGTCCATACGAGCGTGTTCAAAGAAAATCTGGGATCATCGGCGCTTTAAAAAAAACTTTTCCTCAGGGAAAACCGCACTCTTTAAAAAGTTTGAGGCTCTCGCTTCTTCACGGATTTGATATAAAGTTTCCTAACTGCGAATGCAGGACTTTGGATCACTGCAATGAATTATAATAAACCACTTTTTAAGCGTAGCAGTTCCAGTAAATCCGTCCGACTGTTGTGAACTTTGCGGCTCGCGTTCGTTCACTCTCTCTCTCTCCAGCAGTCCTGCTCGCGGTTCAAGGAACTGGGAAGCTTTTATCTTGATCTCGTTGTACGGTCTGAAAACTCCGATAATTCACAATTTCAGTTCGCACTTCTGACCGCTTCCACCGCTTGTTTTCCCCCTCCCGGACTTTACTTTCTTTTTAGACGTTCTTTCGTCCCACGTTGGAGACATAAGAAATGATAAAGAGTCCCTCATTTTGCTTCCCGATTGGTGCTTGGAGAATGATTGACGGCCGAGCTCTGGATCTCATTGGCTGCTTTGTAGCGCTCAGGCGCCACGATTTTGGACGTGCCAGGGCCCAGCTGTCAGTCACCTCGCGTTGGCTCCGCCCATCTTTCCCACCCTGAGTGAGAAACGGCACCGCCTTCTTTCATTCTCATCTCATCTTAAAGGGACAATGTTCAGGGCGAGATGTCTGTTTTATAATATAATATAATATAATATAATATAATATAATATAATAATATAAATAGAATGTGAAGCAGAAGAGTGAAACTTTTGTTTTGATTTATTTATTTATTGTTTAAATACAATAGTTAACATTTATAATATTTTTTCTTATAATTAAATAAAACCTACTTTGTCACATAAAACTTCTATTTCATGTTGAATTCCTTGTCAAATAGGCATAAATAAAGTTACCTCAGCCAAAAGTTACTTTAGCTATATAGTGACAAAAAGAATAGGGCTTTCTTTTAGCCTATATGTAATATGAGAATATCCTTACTTTAATACAAATTGCTGATAAATATATCTATTCAAATAAGTAATTCTACATTTTGTCCTCTTTAACCCAAATGGTATTTGACTCAGGTATTTTGGCTTTCTATTCTGAGGGAGCTCTTGACATGGTTTTACATGATTTATCTGTCAGTGTGTCGACTGTAAATCATTTGCTTTACAAATAATTTGTGACACAAGTGTCAAGAGACCATAAAGAGCCATAAAGAGACACAGGCTAGCGCTTTGAAGGGTATCAGTAGCGTAAGTGCACTTGGAAAAACATCAATACTGCTATATTTCAAATCTAAAAAGGAGAAAGACTGTGACAACATGTGAAACTTTAAGGTCACATTATAATGAGTATAGAGCTATATGTTGTTTGTTTCTACTGATTTTATGGGACATAACTATGAATTCTCTGCAATAATTTGAGTCAAATAATTAGTCCAAACTACCGGACCCTTTAATACATAACATTTCATTCAGAATTACACCTGAGAATTCCAGCAAACGCTCTCTCTGGGATCTTTTTGGATCAGCTATCGTGGTGAGAAAGTGTGCCAGTAAACTAATGTGCATATCAGATGAGAGATCCTTACTTCTCTTTCTTGTTCACAGTGCACATCCACAGCTGGAAAAAGATAAAAGACCTTGTGGTTTTGAACAGATGGTGCAACACATAAAAACATTTGATTTGGTGCTTCTCTGAAAGAGAGAGAACTTAAGAGAGAGTGACGTGAAGTGGGCCAACGTTTTCCAACGGTAGAAACTTCAAGGTTTGAAAGGATGTCGTTCCATCTGTATGAGTTTGGTTTTTTGTGTTTTTGTCAGTGTGTCTATGTGTGTTGCAGTCCACTGCCAATTTATCACGCTGGCCGTGCAGGAATCTTCAAAGATAACGAGCCCATCTGCTCAAGCTATTCGTCAACAATAAAACAGAGAAGCGTGAAATGAAGCCAGCACGTTTTGCGCTATCTCTGGATGTTTAACGGGTGTGGAAATGCCTGGGTTAATAGGAAGCAGAGACACTTGCACGTCTCATCATATCTCTGAGTCCTGGCTAAAAAGTGAGAATCCCTGAACCCAAAGGAGAAAACACAGTCTCAGTTTCAGATGAGGCATGAACAAAGCTTTCATATGCACTGGTCTAAATGTGCTGTAATTCAATGAGTATATTGAGCAGTAGCCTACATTTTTAGACAATTATAGTTGCATCACACCTTCAGTGGCTGGGATTTTCCAGAATTGCTGGCTAAAAAAACATCGTTTTACATCGTCAAAGTGACCATAAGTCATTCATTTTTAAAGACACGTGGTGATTTTCAGCGACATGGCCGACAACAGGGCTCAACTTTATGCAAATGAGTAATGTGATGCAGAAACTGGGTCAATGAGGGAATGTTCTCAGAACATTCTGGAAAGGTTCTCTCAAAGCTTTGAACAAACGTTCTTCCAGTAACGTTAATAGAAGTTATTTAATATTTAATATAATAGAAGTCTTTAATAACGTTCTCAAAACATTATAGCACAAAAACATTATTTATATTGTTCATGGAATGTTTTTGCCTGAAACGTTTTAGTTGTATGTTTGCCAAAAGGCAGGAACACACCAAGCCGACGCCGACGAACTAGTGGCGACGAAAGCAGACTGCGGGGTTGGCTCACGTCGGCAGCGTCTGGGTCCAAAGTTGCCCTGACACACCAAACCGACGCTCAACAGCCGACGACCAAGTAGCACGTCCATTCTGCGCCTGCGTAAGATGAAATGCCTTTCCGTACCAGCAGGTGGCAGTAGCTGAACAGCCAATCAGAATAATCAGATGGCCCGACGAGCTACGACGCCGATTCAACATGTTGAATCGGCCGAAAGAAAGCCGACAAGGACCAACTTCAGCCGACGGTGCAGAACACACTGAGAAAACTTAGTCAGCTGACGAACAAAAACTGCCCGACGGCCGACCATCGGCTTGGTGTGTTCCTGCCTTAACATTTTTTAAATGTAACTTGTTTTAGAATGTTTAGAGAACATTCAAAAGTTAACGTTCCTATAATGTTTGCAAAACGATAAAATGGAATGTTCCTTTTACATTCACATAACCAAGTAAAAAAAAGTTTTTAAAACATTTAAAAACTGGATGTTTTGAACAGAGAACATTCAGAAATAAAATTTTTGTAACTTAATGGGTGTGTTAGCAAAATGAGTATCCCAAGGAAAAGAAAAATCTAAATTCTTAGTCAAATTCTTAGAAATGTGCTCTTTGTATTCATGTTGGTTTCATTTAAAAATGTAATACCATTTTCAAAAAAGTTTACATTTAATGATGTGACCAATAACAATATATAAAATAAATATATTTTCCAAGGTTATATATCAGGCATAACATTATGACCACTGACAGGTAAAGTGAATAACACTGATTATCTCTTCATCACGGTACCTGTTAGTGGGTGGGATATATTAGGCAGCAAGTGAACATTTTGTCCTCAAAGTTGATGTGTTAGAAGCAGGAAAAATGGGCAAGTGTAAGGATTTGAGCAAGTTTGACAAGGGCCAAATTGTGATGGCTAGACGACTGGGTCAGAACATCTCCAAAACTGCAGCTCTTGTGAGGTGTTCCCGGTCTGCAGTGGTCAGTGTCTATCAAAAGTGGTCCAAGGAAGGAACAGTGGTGAACCGGTGGTCTGGTCCAACAGACGAGCTGTAGCTCAAATTGCTCAAGAAGTTAATGCTGGTTCTGATAGAAAGATGTCAGAATACACAGTGCATCATAGTTTGTTGCGTATGGGGCTGCATAGCTGCAGACCAGTCAGGGTGCCCATGCTGACCCCTGTCCACCACCGAAAGCGCCAACAGTGGATACGTGAGCATCAGAACTGGACCACGGAGCAACGGAAGAAGGTGGCCTGGTCTGATGAATCACGTTTTTTTTTTTACATCATGTGGATGGCCGGGTGTGTGTGCGATGCTTACCTGGGGAACACATGCCACCAGGATGCACTATGGGAAGAAAGCAAGCCGGTGGAGGCAGTGTGATGCTTTAGGCAATGTTCTGCTGGGAAACCTTGGGTCCTGCCATCCATGTGGATGTTACTTTGACACGTACCACCTACCAAAGCATTGTTGCAGACCATATACACCCTTTCATGGAAACGATATTCCCTGGTGGCTGTGGCCTCTTTCAACAGGATAATGCGCCCCGACACAAAGCAAAAATGGTTCAGGAATGGCTTGAGGAGCACAACAACGAGTTTGAGGTGTTGACTTGGCCTCCAAATTCCCCAGATCTCAATCCAATCGAGTGGGATCTGTGGGATGTGCTGAACAAACAAGTCCGATCCATCAAGTCCACCACGCAACTTACAGAACTTAAAGGATCTGCTGCTAACATCTTGGTGCCAGATACCACAGCACACCTTCAGCCATGCCTCCTATATATATATATATATATATATATATATATTAAAAATAACAAATACAAAATTATTCATATAATACAACTGATCTGCCATGTCATAAAAAATTCAGATGATCTGATATTTTAATGTTTTTATCTGTGCTCCAGTTTTCTCCATATTATAAGTGGAGTTTTGTTCAATTTTTTTCTAAGAACTAATAATAAAAGATTATGCCAATATACTTAATAAGGTTTTCATTCTTTTGATCTGGCTTTTTCTTTTATGATATAGGATGAATTGTATTTTTGAATAAATTAATAAAACGAAAAATGACCATCACATCATTCTCCCAACAACCAATGGGAGTCCAAATAGTACTCAGTCTAGCTACTACTAATCAACAGCAGAGAGACCCTGCAACCTCCAGTGATTTAAACGTTGTCAGTATGAACGTCCCTTCAGAAACAGTCTTAACTGTGTTTTTATCTCAGGGTGAGTGACATGAGTCAAGCAGACCTTTGCACAGCCTCTCTGCAGGTGTCCAAACAAGAAGGTAGATTCTTTTTATTGTGTGTGTACACTAACATTTACATTTCTCACTGTTGTTTGTTTAATAAAGTGAGTGGATCTCGCCCACTTCTGCCAAGTTCCTTTCATTTCCCAGAGCTCGACGCTTACCGGCCAAAACCGTGCGTGTTGAAAGACGTCTCCTCCTTGACCTGTTCTTGAGTGTTGCACAGGGTGCCCATCACTTGATGTCATCCCTGGAGAAGGCATACCTTGTTGCAACAGCCTCGTGTTAACAGCTTGCTTCTTTTGAAGTGTTTACCTGGGAAACGTCTCCCTGGTGTTTATACGTCCTCAATCAGCACACAAATTCATGTGTGATGTAGCCTATAGACGCTGCCTCCCATATGCTGGCAGGGTGGAGAACACAAACCCTGCACAAACGCCGTGAAGCTCTTGTTTATTTGAGCAGGAGTGTTTTAATAGGGCCAAGTACAGAATATGTGATAAAAGAAGCGATGGTCTGGAATGGGTTTTTTGTGTGGTGCAGGGCAGGAATGCAGCGTGTGAAAGGTGACTTCTGTATGGCCTAGCTTAAGAGGTGATGCATCTTTTGTTTAGTAGGATTCTTTTGTTACAGTGCTTTTTTTAGGTTCGCTTGTAAAACCAGACAATGTGAAATCCAGTTATTTTTAGTATTTTAAACTATAATCTTGTTTGTGCAGATAATCTAATAAAATTGTCTTTTAATTTAATTTTAATTTAAATATGTTAAATATTTAAAGATAGTTTAAACATTTTAAATGATCTTTTAATTTAATTTAAAAAAAAAAATAAAATAATAAATACAATATTTTAATCAATTGTTAAAATACCAAGGTGAACTATAGCCTATATATAAATGCACAGTCAGGGAAACTGGGATCAAATGTAAATTCATGCAGCATATTGGAAGAAAAACGGTCTAACATGACATATGGGTTGATGACAAAACTTTTCAGTGTAACTTCAAAACCTTACACCGCATGTACATAATCTTATCAAGCTGGTAAATTTACAGAAATGCCAGTACGTATATTAAATTACTTCTGTTGAACATGGAAGCCCAGCCGGGGAAATTCAATTTATTTAAAGTTACATGATCCTCATTCCCATCCACTACAAATGAGCGCATGGCACATGCTCGGGGCACAGATTTATGGGTAATTTATCAACGTCATTACATTATCTTAAGTGGCTGATGAGCTGTGGGGAAGTGGTCATTACGTCTTTGCAGGGGGGTTATGGTGAACAGGGGCACACTGATTTACTTAGACTAAGAGAGTCTCTCGAGAGATAAAACTGATAAAGTGGCCCGCTGGGGATTGAAATGAAGGCAAATTCAGGCCTCACTTAAAGCTGCAGTCTGTAAGTTTTGCCTCTTTCTCACCATCTCTTTTCGAAACCTGCAATTGCAGTTATCTGTGGAATTATCTTTATGTGGGTTGTGCGTCGGCACGGCTTCTCAACGCGGATGAATCTTATGTTTTGAGGAGAATGTGTGGCTGTCAGTCACCGCACCCGTGGATACTGTACTTCGGGATCACAGATTGTAGTCTTGAAAGTATGACCAAAATAAGAATTTTCACCTGAAAATGTCATCTGAACAAATAAATCTGCCACTTTTGTTCTGACCAAATGAGAAAAAAAAAGCATTACAATAAATTGCGCTACCAATGGTGATTAAATCTAACGATTGCTTAGCTCATATCACATCAAACCGTGCAAATTATTATTATTGTTATACTTTGTTCTGAAATTGTTAATGTTAACAACATCAGCATTGCGTGATTACGTGTATTTAGTGTGTATTAGCATTACCTGTAGATTTCAATTTCTGTATAGTCTAATCGCTAACGTTAATTTGTCATACCATAATCTGCAATCAAAATGATGTTTAATTATTTCAGCTGCTGTGAGAAAAGGCTATATATGATCTGTCACTTGCAGCATCCTCACATGCGATATAGCCTAGCTGGGACTCAGACGTGGCTGTAAACAGACGTGACGTAATGACGCAAAGACGAACGGAGGCATGCTCGAATTTCCAGTGGAAACCCACCAGTACCACTCAAATTATAAAACATTATTACAAGCTTACCGTTGTGAATTTACCATTGTGAGGAGATAGTTTTGAACACTGGCTGATTATGTACTTGCTCTAAAATTGATTGATTTTGGATAATTTTTAACCAAAAAAATTACGGACTGCAGCTTTAAAGGCCTACTTGTTTAACTTCTCTCACAATCTGCGATTCACAGACATCAGTCCAACAGAAATCGTATTTTCAGATGTAATGTCATATACCAAGTTCTGTCATTAAACTCTAGATGGCGAAGACTGATCTTAATGCAACCTGATGACATTTACATCGTTTACTACGTGGCACAAGCTGATTGGTTCTTGTCGCTTCTGCAGCCAATGAGCTTGCTGCTCAACATTAAATTGCTGGTAAGCGTTTACTATAGCAGTTTGCAGTGCACTTCAGATTTCCTCTGAACCCCTCACCTTCCCCAGCTCCACCTGTATAGATCTGCTACGGGTAATTTTATATATGCTATTTGTGCATGTCTTACATGCTACAGCAGCGCATCAGTGTTTGTATTGGCAGTAGCAAGTCCCGTACTTGCTCTGCAGCAGCAGCAATAATCTATAACAGAAATAATCATCAGCAGCATTGTAGCAGATCTATTCCCCCAAGACCAAATACATTAACATTGTCATATTCACTACCATGCTAGAAATATTTAGAGAGTTGTTATGATAGAAATAAGGGTAGCACTTTATTTTACAGCCCTGTTTCGCATGAACATATATATATATATGACTCTAACTAGGTATTAACCCTGAACCTACCCCTAAACCTTAATTTAACCCATGTAGTTACCTTACAATACTCAGTACTTTTATGGGTAAGTACACTGTAAGTACATTGAAAGTGCACGTACTGTAAAATAAAGTGGGTTACACTTTATTTTAAGGTGTCTTTGTTACACTGTAATTATACATTTAAGTACTGAGTAATATTAAATAACTACATGTACTTACTATAGGTTTAGGATTAGGTTTTGGTTTGGTTTAGGGTTAGTTGCATGTAATTATGCATAATTTATAGTTATTACAATAGTAACTTCATGTAACATATGTAATAATGAGAAAATAATTTAAAATAAAATAAGTGTTACCATAAAGTGCAACCGAAATAAGTACAATATTAAATTATTACATACCATGTTCAAATGACAATGTCTGATTCATGGACGAAACATTCTTTTGAGTTGGATCTTTTCAATGAATCCCATGATTCGGTTCACAAAACCTTTCTGAATGATTCATTCACTAATCAGACTGGCTGCATCCGAAATCGCATACTTCCCTATATATAGTAGGCGAAAAAGAGTATGTGACAAAAGAAATATGTCCAAAGTACTCATAAAAGAGTAGGCAAAAAGTACCCGGATGGCCTACTACTTCCGTCAAGATTCTGAAGTGTACGTATGATAGACACTTTACTATCCCATGAGGCCACGGGGGAGGATTTGTGAATGGCAGTGAAGCGACGCAACTGACGCTGGTAGGTCACATGATAAAGACAGCATGGTGGATGTAGTACGTCTGGAATACATTCATGCCATACACACTCATACTATATGTACTTTTTTAGTGGTCGTGAAGTAATTACTTATTCAAAATAAGTACCTACTCAAGAAAGTGTGCGATTTCAGACGCAGCCACTGTTTTGGTACTTGACTTTGGTGATCCGTCCACTGGAGTGGACCATTTTGAAAGAAAAATCTCTCTCTCTTCATCCCAAAGCTATTGATTTCAGAATACTTGGAATATGTCACATAAGTCTTATGGACTACTATATTACTTTTATTTTATTACACTCTCATTTTATTATACTTTTAGGCTGATTTTTAAAACTTGAATACACCAGGCCCCATTCATTGTAACTGTGTGGAAAAGAGTGACTGGCACATTTTTCAAAATTTCTTCTTTTGTGTTCCATGAAGAAAGAAAAATCATACAGGTTTGAAACAACATGAGGGTGAATAAGTAATGACCGGATTTTCTTTTTTTTTCTTTTTGTGAACTATTCCTTTAAGATAAAGTTGAACTAAGGAAACCCCTATTCAAATGACCTAGAACACCATGTTTCTTGTTTTCTTCCTCTTCCTCCTCCTCATTCTTCTCGTCCTTTATTAGGCACAATAAAGGAGGGAAGGTGAGAGAAAGAACGAAGAGGGAGATGAGAAGCCGGGGCCAAAGCCCTTTAGAGGTCTGAAACCCACGCATGCTCCGCAATCCCAAACCCTGCATTTAGCAGCTGCAGCTGTGAAACCTTTCTTTCTCTTCCTTTTTCTCCTCTCTCTCTCTTTCTTGCTGGCTCTCTTTCTTTTCCCAGACCTGAATAGAGCTGCGCTGAATAGATTGGGCCAGGTCGGCTGAATAGTCGCACCGGAGGGAGGGGTGGGAGTGGAACCCAAATGAACCGGAACCCCTACAGAGAGCTCTGCTCCTGGCGACGGCTATGATAGGGAGGAGGAGGGAGCTGCGTTTAATCGCTCATAATAGAAATTAGCATGGTGTAATGAACCCGTTTCAAAAGTCCATTATTTGCGCAGTTCAAAGAGAGGGGTGACTTTGTAGTTGGAATCCGTGAGCTCAAGCCAAATATCAAAAGGAAAGCATTTGTCAAAACTTCTTACAACTTTGTCAAAGCAAACAGCAAATTTTCTGTTTTTTTTTGCTCAGGAAAGAGCGTGTGCATTAATCTTGTTCAGTTTAAGGAAAGAAATCAGATTTTTTAAGTTCTGTGTACACAAAGCAAAGTGTCACTCGGTTACACTGACTAAGGAGAACATTGCTAAAGCAATCGCATCGCTCTGGCTTGTACGTCCGACATGATTCTACGTATTTATTTAGCAATCAATCAAGTTGCACAAAGCATATTTCAAGTTTGAGCTGTAAGTTTTTATCCAAGCAGAACTGTCATGACGCCACATGTGTGCAAAGAAATCAATTTTGTTAGGCATGATTCTTTTAACCTTTTGACCCTGTTTACACCTGGTAATCAGATCACAAGTTGTGAGCCGAAACACATTGCTGTTTACACCTGGAATTTACATGTGACCAAATTGGGAATGAATTTTGAGGGGAGGGTCTCTGATTTTATGACCCCAGTGTTTTTTGGGACCCCAATAATAATGATAATTCATCACGAGGACAATTTTTCAAAATATCTTTTGTGTTCCACAGAATAAACACATTTACATGTATGCATTTGGCTGACTCTTTTATCCAATGTGACTTACATTTCATTGAAGGTGTATAGGCCTACATTATAATTTTTGTTTGTTTGTTTAAGATCAAATCATGATTCACACAGTATGGGAATGACATGATGGTGAGTAAATGATGATAGAACTTTCTTTTTGGGGTGAACTATCCCTTTAAATCGATGAAAAGATCCCTTTTAAAAAGCCTATTTAAAAAAATGTTAAAAACAGGCATTTTAATTTGAAAAAATTATAAAAATATATAAGGAATAAACATAAATTCACAAAGAAATATTAAAAGTAAATTAAAAGACTTAATGCAAAATGCAAATTCATTAAATAAATGAATAAGCAAACAGTTATTGTATCTTTACAATGAGTCATTCTTTTCAATTGAAAAGATCTCAAGTTCTCTATGTAGGAATGAAAGATATTTCCCAGAGTGCACTGCCTGTCCAATTGCTTGACCTCTTCACCTCATAATCACCGCACCTCTGACAAGACAACAAGTTTGGCCCTCCCTTTTCACCACACTGATCTGAGACCTGTTACCCTGTTGATACCTGTGATCTGGTAAAACACTCTCAATAGTTGTGATTTTGCCATTGATTGCTGCAGCTGCACAGCTTATGGCCGTCCACCCCTGAGGCCCCTGTTATAGATAATGGGATAATGGTTGCCACCTTCTCAACTCTCGTGGCCCACAGAGGTGTGAGATCCTGCACGGATCACAAACATTTGCTGAAAATTGGTAGGGAATATGTGTAGGTGTGTTTGGAATTTTGGAATTGTTCTTAGTAAGAAGTTTTCTTACTATCTATACTGGTTTTATCTATACTGTAATTTTCTTTGTTTTTAATTTTTAATTTATATTTTCATATATATATATATATATATATATATATATATATATATATATATACACATACAGTCAAACCAAAAATTATTCAGACATTTTTGATATATTTTTACTAGTGGGTGCAGGACACTATAGTTCATTTATGTAAGTGAGGATAGCAAAATAAAGTAAACTGTGACATATTATACCCAACAATTCTTCATACAGTGGACTACCAGTACAATTTATAAAAATTTGGAACCAAAAATTATTCAGACACTTTGACCTGACCATGTTTTGCTTAAGTGTTATCTGACATAATTAAGATTTTTTTTTTTTTTCTGACACAGTTTAACTCTGAGATTATTTGTGAAATAATGTTCAGCTTTTCTTTTTAAAAGTCAATTTATTTTCAGCAGTCATCAAGCTTGTACACATTGGTCACTGTTGGACAGTGTTTCTTTAAAAAAAAGAGTGACTTTTACACTTTTTAATGTCAAATTTTGTAATATTTGTGTTGTTTTATTTTTGTAATATTGATTATTTTCTCATCCAGTTTTTTTAAGGAGGCACTGCCTCCCTTGCCTCCTCGGAGGAAACGCCCCTGATATACACTATATTGCCAAAAGTATTGGGACACCCCTCCAAATCATTGAATTCAGGTATTCCAATCACTTCCATGGCCACAGGTGTATAAAATCAAGCACCTAGGCATGCAGACTGCTTCTACAAACATTTGTGAAAGAATGGGTCGCTCTCAGGAGCTCAGTGAATTCAAGCGTGGTACCGTGATAGGTTGCCAACTGTGCAATAAGTCCATTCGTGAAATTTCCTCACTACTAAATATTCCACGGTCAACTGTTAGTGGTATCATAACAAAGTGGAAGCAATTGGGAACAACAGCAACTCAGCCACGAAGTGGTAGGCCACGTAAAATCACAGAGCGGGGTCAGCGCATGCTGAGGCGCACAGTGCGCAGAAGTCGCCAACTTTCTGCAGAGTCAGTAGCTACAGACCTACTAACTTCGTGTGGCCTTCAGATTAGCTCAAGAACAGTGCGTAGAGAGCTTCATGGAATGGGTTTCCATGGCCGAGCAGCTGCATCCAAGCCTTACATCAAGTGCAATGCAAAGCGTCGGATGCAGTGGTGTAAAGCACGCCGCCACTGGACTCTAGAGCAGTGGAGACGTGTTCTCTGGAGTGACGAATCATGCTTCTCTGTCTGGCAATCCGATGGACGAGTCTGGGTTTGGCGGTTGCCAGGAGAACGGTACTTGCCTGACTGCATTGTGCCAAGTGTAAAGTTTGATGGAGGAGGGATTATGGTGTGGGGTTGTTTTTCAGGGGTTGAGCTTGGGCCCTTAGTTCCAGTGAAAGGAACTCTTAATGCTTCAGCATACCAAGACATTTTGGACAATTTCATGCTCCCAACTTTGTGGGAACAGTTTGGGGATGGCCCCTTCCTGTTCCAACATGACTGAATCCATGCATAAAGACATGGATGAGCGAGTTTGGTGTGGAGGAACTTGACTGGCCTGCACAGAGTCCTGACCTCAACCCGATAGAACACCTTTGGGATGAATTAGAGTGGAGACTGTGAGCCAGGCCTTCTCGCCAACATCACTGCCTGACCTCACAAATGCTTCTAGAAGAATGGTCAAAAATTCCCATGGACACACTCCTAAATCTTGTGGAAAGCCTTCCCAGAAGAGTTGAGCCTGTTATAGCTGCAAAGAGTGGGCCAACTCCACATTAAACCCTACGGATTAAGAATGGGATGTCATTAAAATTCATGTGCACGTAAAGGCAGGCGTCCCAAAACTTTTGGCAATATAGTGTGTGTATGTATATATATATATATATATATATATAAATCAGTAAATATATTTTATATATATATATATATATATATATAAAATAAAAATTACAAACAAAAGAAGTTACAAAATGAAAATTTCCAATACAGTAAGAAAACATTTGTAATGTACTATAAATATAATAATTTTAAATGTATAAATAATATGTATAAAATGTTTATTATATCTATCAATGGCATTATTATTCTTACAAAAAGAACACACACACATGCACATGCACACATATATACTGCATATATGTATATATATGGAAATAAATGTATTAATGTAATGAAAGACTGAACTGTGGGAAACCAATCACAGCTAATTAATTTTTAACAATGCCAAAGAATATGACAAAGAATCAAGCAAATAACCAATTTCCAAGAACGGGATGAATGGCTTTAGTCTTTCTTCATCCAGCCATGCTCAGGTATGCATCTCAATTTGAGCTCAAACACAAGAGGTTCCAGCTCCGCGAGTAAATAAGGACAGAGGCCTATACAGCGAAGCCTATTCAGTCTCCTGACACAGCTTCAGTTCTCCAGTCTTCTAGAGCATCCAGCTGTGAGCACTTGAGACAGGCCAGGGCCTCACGCTGAATACTCAATGCACCAACTGCCAGAGGACTTTCCAGAAACTTCTATTCCTTTGGCTGACAGCACTCTGAAAGAGCCATTATCTCCAAACCCCCAATTAGGCAAGCCATTTCATCCAGAATCCATGTGAATAACCGAAATAGAAATAATCATTTTGGCTGAGAAACACTCTAATTTGTACTGATATTTTGATGCTTATCTCTCAGAATAATGGAGGTTACTTGAAATGGCATGCTTTACTGTTCGGTTTAATTTGTTTTGAATAGAATACAAAGAACATGGAAGAAAATACATTTTTTCCTCAGAAATACCTCGGTAGGACTGCACACTTGCCAGAGAGAGAGACACTGTTGGGTTTTCACATTTTTTAATTTAGTGTTACATGAGCTAGTGTGTCTGTATATAAACAACAGACTGCCAAAGCATGCTTATGTGAAGCGTCCGATTTACTGGCCAAATAAAAGCTTCTGTGGATTCAGCTCTGTCAAAATATGCTAACGCTAACTCTACAAAACCACAAGGCAAATTGCCCCTCGTTTAATCAAGGGGGAAACTGAGCCATGTTCATTCATTCATGACAGAGTAAAACAAATGTATGAGAGAGAGAGAGTCAGGGAAAGAGAGAGTCACAGAAAAAGAAATAATTCATTCTCATCCCAAAAAACAGAATACTTGCTAAGTTTGTCAAATTATTCTAATGTTGCTCATATTTCATTTAGGGTAGACCTGTCTAGTTGTCACACTTTTTACTCCAATGAATATTCACAGCGGGTTGCTGAATAGGCACATACCTTAAAGACTTGCAGAATGTATATATTTACTAAGACCATACATTTTAAATGCAAAAAATAAAAACATTGTGGCCACACACACACACACACACACACACACACACACACACATATATATGTATATATAGTAACATGCAGTGTTGGGGAAAGTAACTTTTAAAAGTAATGCAGTAATGCATTACAATATTGCGTTACTCCCTAAAAAAGTAACTAATTGCGTTACTTAGTTACTTTTTATGAAAAGGAATGCATTACATTACTTTTGTGTTACTTTTTCTCACCTGGGCTGGTCTTGCTTGTTTGTTTTTTAATAATTTTTAGCAAATGTTTAAGGCTCTTTCACACCGAAAGTGAAATGAATAAGCCTCAGGCTGAAGGAAATGCATATTTATGCCTGTACTGTAGAGGGCGCAGCTCAAACAAACCTTTCAGCTGTGCTGCCATTCTGGATTAAAGAAGAATAGGATACAGGAGAAGGAAGTTCAACACTCTTATTTCTAAATCTAATATAAAGTCATTTTTACGTATTAGTATGGTTGAATTGGATAATTGAAGGTCAGCAGCAAAGACATTGGTTAATAAAGTGAGATTAAATACATAAAGTATATTTGTGTAATTTAATGTAGTTGATTATTACAGGTTTGTGTAAAATTCTGAGATTGCATTTCACTGTTTTTATTCATTTTGAGGAATACTGAATGTTTTCGTGAAAGTGAGATGAGTAAATGCATGTTCACATTTAGTCTAGAACTACAATAACCTTCATGTTCACACAGTGCACAACACCTCTGTGCTTTATTTCTCTCAACATGGGGACAGGAGAGCTGTCAGTCAATAAATGTGAAAACATGTGCGTTACTTATTTGAAAAAGTAACTTAGATTTTGTTGTAACTTGAAAAAGTAATGCGTTACTTTACTAGTTACTTGAAAAAGTAATCTGATTATGTAACTCAAGTTACTTGTAATGCGTTACCCCCAACACTGCTAACTTGTTACTATATTTACTTTGTCTGTAGCTAGCTGAACATTTTATTGAATGACCAAAAAACCCTGGAAATGTAAAAATAACAAGAACGAAATATGATATAGACACTGAAATGGTTTCAGAAGACATAAAACTTCTAGCTTTCCAAAAATTAACCCTAGAAACAAATATTGCATTAGTATGAGTATGAGCAATGGAGAGCACAGTCACACAGGAAACATAGTAATCAAAAAATAATGACTTGTCTTACATGCACTGTACAGTAATGCCAGGTTCTGTTCTTACTAAAAATGATTCCAGCATGATGCATCGACCGAAGCCAAAGCTGTGCTATAGCTGATTTACAAGGGCATGCTGTCAAACAAGAAATCTGGTGAATAATGGACCTTGTTCTTACTTCCAAGAGAGCGGAAACATACAGACCAATAATTCAGCCGGGGGTGTGAAGCACAAGTGTGATGCGTTATCTGGAGTCTGCGTTGGGTTTTCAGGGTGGGACAGTGGATTCGTTCAGGGTGTTCAGAGGGGGGCTGACTGACAGTACCGTGACAGGGTAGATGCACTGCAGTTCTGCATGTCTAACTCCCAACAGCTGCTGGTGTAGCAGTCAAGACTGTACCTTCATCACTGTAATCATCAATGTGTTGTAGTCATTAATATCATGCATTGCAATATCATTCAGCACTACTGAATCCATTGTCAACATTATTGTCAGCATGGACAGAAGATCAGAATCAATCAATCAATCAATCTATCAATCTATCAATCTATCTATCTATCTATCTATCTATCTATCTATCTATCTATCTATCTATCTATCTATCCATCCATCCATCCATCCATCCATCCATCCATCCATCCATCCATCCATCCATCCATCCATCCATCCATCCATCCAGAAATTTGGCAATAGCACATTCATAATGCCACCAGTAAAGTCAGTGGCCCAATCCAGCTGAAAAATGAATGGTTACAAAAGCGCAAACTGAGGTTTTGGTCTGTTTTTTTGACACATACATATGTTTTTTAAAATCACAGAGTATACACAAGCTTATACAACATATTTAGTCCTGGTTCTCAAATTTGATTGGCCAAGGAGCGACTTTTCACTTTTTGAATCACTCCGCTTGTACATGGTTATGTCAGTTAAATGGCGACATCTGTTTCTGAGTGAATCATTGATGATTCAACACCATCTGATTTGTTCAAACACACGGATTCATTTTGAAACCAAACACCTCTATGTGTGTGTTTTTCTGCTTTGACTTTGTTTGGAAATATTTTTTTTGACGGATCAAAAACAGACCAAGAAGTTGGCCATAAGTTACTCAATATTAGCTTCTTGCTTATGAACTGTTGTATAAAAGCAATATCACACTTGCAATGGTGCTGTTTAATTGAACATGTAATATGATATTGGAAAAAAAAAAAAACTGCACTCGTTTTCATGTGATATTGTGATATTGCTGACATTCGTGTGATATTGCTGACAAGTAGCTTGAATATGTGTTGCATAATACAGTATTTCCTACGAAATGTCTCTCTAAAGGAGAAAATTAGTGGATCTTTTGTTACCTGTTGGATGGTCTGTGTCACGCAGGAAGGTAAGATGGCAATGACGCATTCTCCTGCACTCTTTTACTCTTTAAATTCACTCCATTAAAAAAAGTTCAGATTTATCTATTAATCATTTTGTAAATTTCAAAAATTGATCTTCAAACATTGGAACCATGTTGCATCTAAGAGCACTACTGATCTTTTCATAGTAAATCATGATACAAACCTCAGTCACAGGACACTGGCTTTTAATAAACTAACTTCATCTTTTAGTATTTTCAGTAGAGAGTTTCAATGTATTTTCCATACTTGTTTAGACAACTGTTAGCATGTATGAAATGTCCAGGGTCACTGCTGGCTGGAGATGGCTTGTGTTCTCTGCAGCTTTGTCCTTGGAGATGGGACATGAAGCTGAATTGAAAACTGCTGACTTGTGGCTGCTTGTTATTGTCTTGGTCTATCTTCAAAGCAGTAAAACGAAAGGACAGATATGTATTTGGGGACTTTTTAAATGTTGCAAGTTCCTTACCTGTGCGATCAATTTTATCCATAAGTGATTTTTATATCAGTTCTCTTGTGTGAACAATAATGACAAATCCAGATATACTGTCCCGCATACCCCCTACGTCTTTCACTCTCCCTGCCTTCCTTTAGCTTTTCATATTATATTATATTATATTATATTATATTATATTATATTATATTATATTATATTATATTATATTATATTATATTATTTATAAGCTTTTTTAAAGAGACTTTATAAATACAGTGGCTCCAAAAAATATCACTCTTAGAAATGTATGAGTTTGTATGTATGTATGAAATGTATTCGTAATCATAATTATATACCTTTACTTGAATCAAAATAATAATATAGGTCTACCTAAATATATAAATGATATAATTTAAGTACTAACAAATACAATAAATAAATACTAGCACATGGCATGTGAAACGGTATTTTTTACTAACTGCTTGTACCAGCTGTGCAGATGAACACACAAACCTGTGCACAGATGGGAAGTCAGCCATTATTATATATTACTGCTCGTTTATTTTCAAACTGCAGCATTTAAATGCAATTATCTCTAATGCTCACCAAGGTAAAACATCTGCAAGCAGAGATGGAAAAACCTACTTCCATGTGTCTTCATTTAAAACAGTCTTGTATAATTCATACACATGCACCTTTAATAATCAAATTGCCCTTATTATGATAACATTGAAGCTGGTTCAGACTGTTTTGAACATACATTAACATGCAAAAGTATTTTTTTAAGTGTTGCTGTAAGAAGTCTTATGCTCATCAAGGCTGCATACATTTGGTCAAAGATATAGTAGCAGTAATATTGTGAAATATTATCACAATTTAAAATAGCTGTTTTCTATTTTAATATATTTTAAAAGGTAATTTATTCCTGTGATGGCAAAGCTGAATTTTCAGCATCATTACTACAGTCTTCAGTGTCACATGATCCTTCAGAAATCATTCTAATATGCTGATTTGGTGCTCAAGAGACATTTCTTATTATTATCAATGTAGAAAACATTCTTTATTTATACATATTAAATTGTGGCATTAATATCTTGATTCTATTGTATTCAACTGTCATATCAATGACATTATGTTTTCAGCATTTATTTTCCTCATCTACTTAATATGAATCTACTTAATATTCTGTGACTTTTGCTTCAAACTCATTTCAAAGGATTATAAATGGTTAAAAAAACTACACTCTAAAACCTTATAATGAATAGCATTTCTGTAATCATTTAACCATTATTTATCATGTAATTGTTATTTTGTTTGCCATAGAACACAAAAGGCATTTTCTCAGTATAGTCTTATGCTGTGACTGACAATAGAAACATACAATACACCAAAACTGCAACATAAATTCACAGAAGTAATCAATTTTATTAGTGCGCTGTAATTCAAATCTTTAGAATCCATACGATTGTGAAGAACAGACCCAAATTCAAGCCTTTATTCAGTGATCTTCATTTCCATTCTCAGCAGCCAGCGATTTGAAAATATTTTACGTTCTTTTTTTTAGCTGTAAATGCATAATAATATTTTAGTTTAAATGTTGTCAATACGTTCATATTGTACGTTTCAGTATCCAAACGTACAAATATGTACTGTATAATCACAGGGCTGGAAACTGTACTGTATAATCACAGTTGCAGCAGCCAGAGGAAAACTAATGTTAAACTAATGTTAAAAAGTCAAGGGTCAAGAACCCAACTAGGGTACATTTACACGACAATAATGTACTAAAAACAGAAAAGTTTTTCCTTCATGTTTTTCACGTACAGACAACAACGTTGTAAAAACGGTCCCTGTTCACACAGATCTGTAAAATGATTAAAAAGCTGTATTATTCATGCCAGGCCAGTAGTTGGCGATGTCACTTTGTAAAGAAAAACTATGCGCATATAGACTGAACACGTAATACGCATGTGCATCTGTTTTCACAAAATTCACGTTACGCAGAGTCGATAACGGTATCATTTTCAAAAGCTTGCACTTTCAGAAGTTTGTGTTTTCAGGCCCCCAAAACGCCATTGTCGTGTAAATGAACGGCCAAAATGCATAAAAAGTTTTCAGTTTTTAGTTGAAAACAGTGTAGTGTAAACGGCCCCTTAAGCAAACACTGATCACCATAATGGTGACAAAAATGCTGACTCTTTCCTTTAGTGATTCTGCTTGTTGACTTCACTAATGGTCAGTCATCTGACAATAATCCCTTAATTATCTCATTAACTTTAACACTACTTCACTGTTAATTTTAACACTCTTGAGTGTGGACTCAAATAAACTTAATTTAACACTCAGGTTTTTGCTGTAAACTAGCCATGTTTTAAAAATACACTTGTAAAAGAATCAACCTTCAAAAAATCTCATCTCAAATGAAAAACATCGAGTAACCAATGAAAAAAAAATTATTTAATTAGTTAAATTTATATAGCTCTAATATTAAATGAGCTTAAAATCACTGCATTACATTGTAAAAGTTTCCAGGAAGTATTGATGTTTTGAAAAGAATAGCGTATGTATTACAGAACAATTCTCCACTGCAGGTGTGCTGCTCTGTGCACCCGACAGAAATACAACACTGACAGAGAAAACAAACAAAGAAAAGAAAGAATGACAAATCTTATTTTCCTCATTCCATAGGCCTCACTCACTAGATGGACAAAAGCAGTCAAATGACACATGCGTATGTGGGCGCAATTGTGTTTTCGTGACAGCAGTGAATCATCAATAGTTGTTGTGATATGTGTGTGTTGAGTAAACGTGTATTTTTGGAATGGCAGACATTTTTTCTTTTCTTTTTTTTCTTTGTTGTTTTTTCTAGATGATATGCTTTCAGAAGATTTGGTGTTTCCCACCTTCACCTGTTAAGCTTTGACAACAAAACTAATCGGCTATCATTGAGGCTGCAGTTGACCTTTGACCTCAGCTGTCAGTTGCCCCCTGGAGATGTGGTTCGAGACTCTTGAGTTCAATAACACCTCTAACCAATCAGAGTACGTACCCAGCACACACACACACACCTGTGTGACAGTCTTCAACAAGCACATCCAGATACATGCTGGGACACGAGTACACAGACACACAAGTTTACACAGCTATCTAAATGGGGACATACCATCGACTTTATTGTTTTTGAATAAAGCTGATTATAACAAAATAAGCCTAAACACTCTGTTAAATAATACTTACTGAATTTGTAGAATAAAGAGCTATTTATTTTGTTTATGAATAGTTTGTACTTTTAAACATGTCAGCCCAAAATGTTTTGTCAGATTTATTTCTAATCTAATTTCCAGGGATAGATACATAGCCAAAATTTGATCATTCAAATGTTCTTATTTGTTTTATTTATTCTGTTTATTTTCTATTTGCATATATTTTATTCCTGTGATGGCAAAGCTGAATTTTCAGAAGCCATTACTCCAGTGCATATATTGATATACAGTATATATTTCAAATTTTTTTTTCAGTTTTTTCAAGTTTGTTTTTTTGTCAAACAACATACAAAATTATCATATAGCTTCAGGATATAGATTTAGAATATATCACATCGGTTGCATGAACTACTTTTTATGATGGTTTTCTGATGCTTTTCTGTCATTTCTGGAGCTTAACATTATCATTATGAACTGTCATTGTATGAAAAATACCTGTGTGAAGATTCTTCAAAATATTTAATTCTTTGTTCTACGTTAGAAAACCATATGGATTTGGAACAAAGTGAGAGTGAGTAAATGATGACAGAGTTTTCGTTTCTTGGTGAACAGTTCCTTTAATACCTGATTAGAATTATGCCGGTGTGGTGAGAAATCGAGTCCCCCCAGGAATCGGGTCTCCTTTAGGACCCCGAGTGATCCCATTGGTTCAACAGACTTTTAATGGGTAGACTTTTTAGAGCCTGATTACAATTCCTGCAAAATCACGTTATGATTTATATAGTTTAAAATGCTTTACAATGACCATTAATGTCTTTTAAATTACGTGGTTCATATAACTAGTATATAACTAAAGCTGTGATCTTAGTGCTGCGTTCGACACTATAGATCATAAAATACTCTTAGATCAACTACAAAATTACACTGGTATTCAGGGAAAGGCATTAAGGTGGTTTAGATCATACCTATCAGACTGTTACCATTTTGTATATTTAAGCGGAAAAATCTAAGATAACATTAGTAAATTATGGAGTGCCGCAAGTATCTGTGTTAGGCCCTCTGCTATTTTCAATATATATGCTGCCACTTTGTAATATTATATGAAAACATGGAATTAGTTTCCACTGCATAACATCAGTAACATCAGTAAATTATGGAGTTCTGCAAGTATCTGTGTTAGGCCCTCTGCTATTTTCAATATACAGTATTTCACAAAAGTGAGTACACCCCTCACATTTCAGCAACCATTTTAGTATATCTTCTCAAGGGACAATACTATAGAAATGAAACTTGGATATATTTTAGAGTAGTCAATGTGCTGCTTGTATAGCAGTATAGATTTACTGTACCAAAATAACTTAACATACAGCAATTATTGTCAAAATAGCTGGCAACAAAAGTGAGTACACCATAAGTGATAACAGTTGTATGTCGTTTAACCATGCAAAGCCACATGTCCTATTCATCATGTTCATGTTTTTGTCTGCTTGACATGACCATACAAATGTGTGGATCTTGTATTAGAGCAGTTAAAATTTGGTGCTTTGAGTACAATTCTCTCATACTGATCACTGGATGTTCAACATGGCACCTCATGGCAAAGAACTCTCTGAGGATTTGAGAATTAGAATTGTTGCTCTCCACAAAGATGGCCTAGGCTATAAGAAGATCGGTAACACCATGAAACTGAGTTACAGCACAGTGGCCACGGTCAAAGAGAGAGGTTTTCCAAGACGGGTTCCACTCGGAACAGGCCAAAGAAGTTGAATCAAAGAAATTGAGTCCTTATGCTGTGCGTCAGGTGCAGAAGCTGGCTTCAAAAAACAGATGCAGAAGCAGAAGGTCAGCTTGTCAGTGCTCAGACCATACGCCACACACTGCAACAAGTCGGTTTGCATGGCCATCGTCCCAGAAGGAAGCCTCTTCTGAAGCTGGCTCACAAGAAAGCCCGCAAACAGTTTGCTGAAGACAACCTGTCCAAGAGCATGAATTACTGGAACCATACCCTGTGGTCTGATGAGACTAAGATAAACTTGTTTGGCTCAGATGGTGTCCACTATGTGTGGCGACGCCCTGGTGAGAAGTACCAAGAAAATTGTGTCTTGCCTACAGTCACCTTTATTTATATAGCGCTTTTTACAATGTAGATTGTGTCAAAGCAGCTTTACATTGATAACTGGTACATTATTTGGCTGCACAGCAGCTCTTAAAGAATAGTGTCAATGCAGGTAGATCAAAGCACTGTTGAATATCAAATGTCAAGTCAAATGTCAAGTGTCCCCAACTAAGCAAGCCAAAAGGCGACAGCGGCAAGGAACCCAAACTCCATCAGGTGACATCAGGTGGCAGACAAGTGGCAAATAGGTGTTTAAATGGAGAAAAAAACCTTGGGAGAAACCAGGCTTAGTCGGGGGGCCAGTTCTCCTCTGGCCAACAGTGCTTTGTTACGATTCAGGTTGCCATCGTACAGTCAAGCATGGTGGTGGTAGCATCATGGTCTGGGGCTGCATGAGTGCTGCTGGTACTGGGGAGCTCTGCTTCATTGAGGGGAACATGGATTCCAACATGTACTGTGACATTCTGAAGCAGAACATGATGCCTTCCCTTCAGAAACTGGGCCGGACGGCATGATAATGACCCCAAACACACCGCCAAGATGACAACTGCCTTGCTGAGGAAGCTGAAGGTGAAGGTGATGGAGTGGCCAAGTATGTCTCCAGACCTGAACCCTATTGAGCACCTGTGGGGCATCCTCAAGCGGAAGGTGGAGAAGCGCCATGTGTCTAACATCCAGCAGCTCCGTGATGTCATTATGGAGAAGCAGAAGAGGATCCCAGCAACAACCTGTGCAGCTCTGGTGAATTCCATGCCCAGGAGGATTAAGGCAGTGCTAGATAACAATGGTGCTCACACAAAATATTGACACTTTGGACACAGTTTGGACATGTTCACTTAGGGTGTACTCACTTTTGTTGCAAGTTATTTAGACAATAATGGCTGTATGTTGAGTTATTTTCAGAGGACAGTAAATCTGTACTGCTATACAAGCTGCACATTGACTACTCTAAAGTATATCCAATTTTCATTTCTATAGTATTGTCCCTTGAGAACATATAATAAAATGGTTGCTGAAATGTGAGGGGTGTACTCACTTTTGTGAGATACTATATGCTGCCACTTGGTAATATTATATGAAAACATGGAATTAATTTCCACTGCTATGCCGATGATACTCAGTTATATATTTCATCACAACTAGATGAAATCTCTAAATTATCCAAATTGACAGAGTGTGTTAAAGATATAAAACATTGGATGACCTGTAATTTTCTTCTATTAAATTCAGATAAGACTGAGGTATTACTTATTGGACCAAAAACCTGTACACAGAATCTCTTAGACTACAATTTGCATTTAGAAGGATGTACTGTTACTTCATCCTCTACAGTTAAAGACCTGGGTGTTATATTAGACTGCAACTTGTCCTTTGAAAATCATATTTCATATGTTACAAAAGCAGCCTTCTTCCACAATTGCTAAGCTACGGAATATGTTATCAGTTTCTGACTCGATTTCTCATGACACCGTCTCTCTCTGTTTAGTTTTTGATCTAAAAATGTCATACAGTTCATGATATCATTTATGTTTACCCATAACATGAACAAGGTTAGTCTGGCTTCTGTAATAATTGCCTTAAAAAAAACAACAACAAAAAAACATTTTGAATGATTTCATGAAATGTTCCTTGGTTCAAGTGTTTGAGGAAGTTGGGTTCACATATGGCTCAAATTGATCTCTCTCTGTTTTTCACTGTGACCCAGACCCCACTTCCTTACCACTACCCAACGATCTGTGGAAGCGTAAACACATCCGGACTCAAGGTGCACGGCGTAATCAGACATGTGCTGTTCATCAGAGAGCCCCAAACGTACTGCTCTCTGAAGAGCACGGCTAACACACACAAGCACACACTCCATGTATGAAGCCATAACGGTGAATGCCCTCACTGCTCAATACCGTGAAGTGCTTGTTTGTGTTTGAGTACGCAGATTTGTAAGGCCCCAAATCTCAACGTTAAGCAAATAAACACAGCAGACACATCAGAAGCTTACAGTACAGTTTCATTTATCCCTGTTCCCTTACCGTAGACACTAAAATACACACTTGAACTCGATCTCTAACTGCCAGTTTGTCTTACTCACACACACATACTGTAAACAAACCAGAACTTCAGTTTGGCATAAGGATACAAACACGGGCAGCTAAGCATTTTTCCTTAGATAAATGGTGCTGAAGAAGAGACTGTGCTCTGAAATTTGAAATAATTCTTTCTTATGATTTATAAGTTATCTCTTTAAAGGAACAAACAAATTATTTATTTATCATTTGCATAATTTGTGTATTATTTTTATTATTAATAATATACAATTATGTACGTTTATAAAAATTATTGAATAAATTATTTAAGCAATATCTCAATAAATTAAGCAATTTATTATTACTGTTACACTACCGTTAGTAAGATTTTTTTGTTTTGTTTTTGGTAACACTTCATAATAAGTATACAGTAATAAAGTACTTACAAATCATTTGCAAACTAATAGTTTATAGATAATTCATAGTTTATATATTGTAGTCTCTACACTGTTAAAGGGTTAGTTCACCCAAAAATGAAAATAATGTCATTTATTACTCACCCTCATGTCGTTCTACACCCATAAGACCTTCGTTCATATTCGGAACACAAATTAAGATATTTTTGATTAAATCCGATGGCTCAGTGAGGCCTGCATTCACAGCAATGACACTTCCTCTCTCAAGATCCATAAAGGTACTAAAAACATATTTAAAACAGTTCATGTGAGTTCAGTGGTTCTACCTTAATATTATAAAGCGAGGAGAATACTTTTTGTGCGGCAAAAAACCAAAATAACGACTTTTCAACAATATAGTGATGGGCGATTTCAAAACACTGCTTCGGAGCTTTACGAATCGAATCAGTGACTCAGAGCGCCAAAGTCACGTGATTTCAGCAGTTTAGCCATTTGATAGGAGATCCGAGTCACTGATTCGATTTGTAAAGCTCCGAAGCAGTGTTTTCTACCCTACTAAGGGGTAGAAAAAACTTTATACAAATACTCATGAGATCACATTGTTAAAATACATGGGTTAGGGTTATGGTTAGGGGATAGAATATACAGTTTGTACAGTATAAAAATCATTATTTCTATGGAAAGCCCCTATAAAACATGGAAATCCACTGTGTGTGTGTGTGTGTGTGTGTGTGCGTGTTTTTGTGACATATCAGGACACAAATATGTATAATGACATGGGTATGACATAGGTATTACAAGGAGAGTGTGACTTATGAGGACATTACCCCATGTCCCCATTTTTCAAAAGGCTTATAAATCATACAGAAAGAGTTTTTGTGAGAAAGTAAAAATGTGCACAGTTTCCTGTGATGGGTAGGTTTAGGTGTAGGCTTGGTGTAGGGCGATAGAAAATATTGTTTGTACAGGATAAAAACCATTACGCCTATGGAATGTCCCCACAATTCACAAAAACAAACGTGTGTGTGTGTGTGTGCTTAATGTATTTGTAAACATTTTAAGGAACACTTAATACTAATGCAATTAATGTCCAATAAAGGTTGATTTAAACCATTTAATTAATGACATTTTCTGATTTTCTGTGACCTAATGTAAAGTTTACTTTTACCTAATAATCATTAACAACTCCTTTACTACTGGTTTAAAATACTGTACATGACTTATATGGTTAATAAGTTGTTAACAAACATAACAAATATATTATATAATATAATAATTTAGTTAATTACAGTGACAATATACAAAGAACTCACTATTTGTATTGCCTATTAATATATTAACAGTGTAGAGACTACAATATATAAACTTTGCAAAGATTTATAAGTACTTTATTACTGTATTACTTATAATAATTATAAAGTGCTACCGATTTTTTAAAAGTGTTTTTGAAAGAAGTCTCTTGTGCTCACCAAGGCTGCATTTATTTGATTTGAAAAATACAGTAAAAAAAACAAAAAGTAATATTGTGAAATGTTATTAGTCATTATTCCAGTCTTCAGTGTCACATGATCCTTCAGAAATCATTCTAATATGCTGATTTGGAGCTCAAGAAACATTTATAATTATTATCAATGTTAAAAAAAAAAAACAGCTTAGCTGTTAATATATTTTTGGATAAAACGTTATTAATTTTTACAGGATTCTTTGATAGAAAGTTTAAAATAAGCATTTATTGGAAATATTTTTTTTTTTTTTTTTTTTTTTTGTAACATTATAAATGTCTTTCACTTATCAGTTTAATCTGTCCTTTAAAAAAAAGAATCTTACTGACCCAAACTTTTGAATAGTAGTGTAATAAATAACTATGATTAATAATAATAATGTATTAAATTATTGGTATATGCTCACCGAAAGTTAACTTATCTGTTTGCCTTCAGTCTTCAGTGTCACATGATCCTTCAGAAATCATTTTAATATGCTGATTTGATGCTCAAGAAACATTTCTTATTATTATCAATGTTGAAAAGTTATGCTGCTTAGTAATTTTTTGTGGAAATTGTGATGCATTTTCCTCAGGAAAGTAAAAAAAAAGGTATCATAATAATATAACAACAACATCAACAACAATAATAATAATGTATTCAATTATTGTTAAAGTTGCAAAATATGCTCACCTGAAGTTAACTTATCTGTTTGCCGCCCACACTGTGCACACACCCTCTGCACCTGTGTGCATGAATAACGCGCAACTGGAAGCCAGGAAAGACATGATGCAGCAAGATGACACAGGCTCATATTGCACATACCAAGCATTAGTATGGGCAGAAAAATGTGAAACTGTTTAAAGTTTTGATACATTTCCAACTGACCTGGGAACAGTTTCTCTGTTTCCCTAATGCCTGCATACTACATTTAAGTTCTAAATCAGTGCAACCGTGCAACTTTGATCCATATAGGTCATTATGTTTAGGTTTAAGGTTTGAGGTTTAAGGGAAGTATTGGTTAGTTCTTGTAAAGCTATAGGGCCAGTAAGAAAGTTAATGTGTGTGTGTGTGTGTGTGTGTGTGTGTGTGAGTGTGTGTGTGTTTGTGTGTATTTTGAGAGTGTATGGGGAGTACACAGGGTAAATAAATATTTGATGACCGTGTCACCTCTGCTCTAAGTCCTGGGCGGCACAAGCCAGATCATCGTCTGACCTTCACACACTCAGATGAATTATTCAAAATAAAATTGTCAATCATTCTGTCCGTTCCATGTGGAATAGAGAACGGAGAACTATTTGTGTATTTTCAAAAGGATCTAAACTCAAGAACAAGGAAAAATATGCAGACCACTGAACCACTATTTAAAAACTGTCTGATAATAATGTGACAAGCACAAACAAGAATTTAATAGCTAGAGAAAGGTATCCATATCCATGTTCATTTCAATGGCTACTTTGACATGGCTGCTGTCATGAACAATCTGTTCTGCCTGTTGAGCTGACTTTTCAATGTCTGATCAAACAAAAACAAATAAAGCATACTGTGAATGAATGTTTACATATAGAGTATACGCTGAGCTAGAAGGCTAATTGCCAAGTTGTATGCTAAGCTAAAGAAAAACTACAACGAATGAGAAATGTTCAATTTGTAATTTATTGCTTCTGGTATATATTGATATACTGGTATTATGCAACAATTGTAAAAGACATAAAAGTTCACAATGTCTAATTGGGCACTGGATTTATGTGTGTATACTAAACTTAATATGTGTGTTTAAATGATCTTTGTGCTTTAAACACTTTTAAAATGATCATGTTAGTTGTCAAATTATGTTTGAAGGGGTTATTTTATTCATTATTATTACCACTTCCATAGATGTCAGTGTGTGTTTACAAACTATTAATATTTTTTGGTAGTACTTGTGAAAAATAATATGTACATCAAATGTTTTTCCATTACTTTAATTCATTAAATGAATTTCAACCAATTTCAACTTAAGTTATACAAGATTCAACTCAATTTTCAGTTTCAGTCAGTTCAATATAAATTAAGTTGAAATGACTTGTACAGTCAATTTGATTATACGTAAAAAATTAAGGCAGCAACTTTAGTTTCTAAGTTGAAGGTGGACATTTTTTTTACAGTTCTGTTCAAAAGTTTGGGGTCAGTAAGATTTTAATTAATAGAAATAAATTATTTTATTTAGCAAGGTCCTATTGTATTAATCAAAAGTATCAGTAAAGAGATTTATAATGTTACAACTTTTTTTTTATTGTAAATAAATGTTCTTTTGATCTTTCTATTAATCAAAGAATCCCAACCTACTTTCAAATGCAGATTTCTTTCAAAAACATTAAAAAAAGCATTAAAAAAGCAGACCCCAAATTTTTGAATGACAGTGTATTTAAAAGTCTGAAAGAAACATTGTGGTTTAAAACACAACAATTGAGATGTGCACTGAGCGAGCCAAACTCCGACTCAGTTTGAGCAATTTAGCAGTTGAGCAATTTAGCAGTTAATCATGTCACGCACTGAACATTCTAATCACAGTACACGACCAGGGCTGCATCCAAAATCGCGTACTTCCCTACTATATAGTAGGCGAAAAACAGTATGTCACAAAAGAAGTATGTCCGAATTCACAGTAGGCAAAAAGTACCCAGATGACCTACTTCTTTGGGTAAGATTCTGAAGTGTGCATACGATGGACAATTTACTATCCCATGAGGCCACTGGAGAGGATTTGTGAATGACAGTGATGCACAGCAACTGACGCTGGTAGGTCACGTGATAAGGACAACATAGCGAATGTAGTACTTCCAGATTACATTCATACTATACCTAACCGTTCCTACTTGACCCGCTCAGAGCTGGATTCGAACTGGTGTCTCTGGAATGGGAGTCGGGCGTGCTAACAAAGCTAACAAGGACGCTAAAGACTGCAGTCTCTATAGGCACCTCTTAAGGCCAGGGGAGTGAGGTTTACACATACAGATCTTTCTAGCTTGCCTGTGTTAAATTCACCCCCCCTAAACCTCACTCCCATCTGGGTCACGGCACCAAATGTAACCGGCTAAAGACCGCAGTCTTTAGCATCAGTCACTAGCGCACCTCTTGAGGCCAGGGGAGTGAGGTTTACAAACACAGCTTTTACTAGCTTGCCTCTGTTACACTTAACCCCCTAAACCTCATTCTCATATGGAACATGGCACCAAATGCGAACGGTCCTACTTGACCCGTTCCAGCGGGATTCGAACCGGCATCTCTGAAATGGGAGGCAGGCATGTTAACAAGAATGCTAAAGATTGCAGTCTCTATAGGCACCTGTTAAGGCCAGGGGAGTGAGGTTTACACATACAGCTCTTACTAGCTTTCCTGTGTTACACTCACCCCCCAAAACCTCACTCCCATCTGGGTCATGGCACCAAATGTAACCGGCTAAAGACTGCAGTCTCTAGCATCAGTCGCTAGCTCCTCTTGAGGCCAGGGGAGTGAGGTTTACACGCACAGCTTTTACTAGCTTGCCTCTGTTACACTCAACCCCCTAAACCTGACTCTCATCTGGGTCACGGCACCAAATGTGACCGGTTCTACTCGACCTGTTACAATGGGATTCAAACCGGTATCTCTGGAATGGGAGGCAGGCATGCTAACAAGGACGCTAAAGACTGCAGTCTCTATAGGCACCTTTTAAGGCCAGGGGAGTGAGGTTTACACATACAGCTCTTACTAGCTTGCCTGTGTTACACTCAACCCCCTAAACCTCACTCTCATCCGGGTCACGGCACCAAATGGGACCGGTCCTACTTGACCCGTTCCAGTGGGATTCGAACCGGCATCTCTGAAATGGGAGGCAGGCATGTTAACAAGAATGCTAAAGATTGCAGTCTCTATAGGCACCTGTTAAGGCCAGGGGAGTGAGGTTTACACATACAGCTCTTACTAGCTTTCCTGTGTTACACTCACCCCCCCAAACCTCACTCCCATCCAGGTCATGACACCAAATGTAACCGGCTAAAGACCGCAGTCTCTAACATCAGTCACTAGCGCACCTCTTGAGGCCAGGGGGACACACACAACTTGCCTCTGTTACATATACACATTCATACTATATACAACGTTTTTTTTTTTGCGGTCGCAAAGTAATTACATATACAAAATAAGTACCTACTCACAAGAGTATGTGATTTCAGATTCAGCCCTGGTCTTGTAAGCTCCAGACCCACATATTGAACTGATTGATGTTCTGTAAGTTTGTTTGGGTGGACCCTTCAATTAGACCGCTGAGCTCTTATAGGCCTCTCTATCGATAGATTTAATGGCTGTTCTTGCTTGTGTGTCTGAAAGAGAGTCAGAGGAGAGAGACAGCAGTAAGGTGAAGTCCAGTAGTCAGCTCTTCCTGTGTCCTGTGTGAGTATTACATGGGCCCTTACAGTGGTCTGCCGTAACCTTCTCACATGGAGGTGTCACATACGATACTTCCTAACGCCCAGAGCCAAACATCATCTGATCGCCCTCTCGCTCCCCCATCCTCCCTCTCTATGTATCTTTCTCTCTCTGCTTTAGATGAATGATGGACCATTTTCCCCCTCTCTCCCTTCTCCTCTTCCACCTGATTGGCATTTTTCTTATTAGAGCAGCTAGAACAAAGTATTCAGTGCCAGTCACGGGTCCCAAATGGCATCAGTTTGTGTTTGCTGTTCTTTTTCATAACCGTCTTGTGTAATGATACACAAAGACAAAGGCTGTGTGTCTGAAAGCTATGATATTCCACAAACCCATGCTTGCATTTTAAAGGTTAGTAGAAATAACAAAAATGGTGTCTGAAAGTGCATGTTGGAGTGGTTGAAATGAGTCCATTTATAGATGAACTTTTTAAAGAATATTTCTTTCAACTTATGACTCAATGAGAAATAAGCATTGCAAAACGGTGCCTGTTTGGATATTGACTCACTGAAAAAGTGAGGTTGTTGCCTAAGGTTTTGGACACAGCTGTTGTCTTTATCAGAAGTTTAGTCATGTGTTTATTTGATGCAACGTTTGTATTACATGCACGCCATATTGTGTGTTTCCTTCTATTCTTTGCATGCGTTGTTGTGAAATAAATAAATAAATAAATGCTTTAATAAATGTGACTCAAAATGTTGTTCCACTAGTTTATTTATCATGAAGTTTTCTCTTCTTGCACTTGAAAAAAATGCTTTGCTGGCATTTAATGCTTGGGTAAATCTTTTATTTGTAACTCTGTGATTTCAGATTATAGATTGTTCACAGCCCTCTTGTGTTTAAGTGTTAAAAGTGTGACAGGACTGGAGGAGGATCATAGATGTGCCCCCCAGACGAAAGTCAGCTTGAGGCCATTAGCCTGTATGCTTGCTAAGCTATCTTTCCTACTATCATCTGGGGAGGTGGTTTGTTTTGGCCTCTGCATTCTTCTGCTTCTCTTAAGTAGAAAGACAGTGTAGAGGGCCACAGGTCTCACAAAGTTTCACTTGGAAAATTGATTTAACAGGGAAGGAAACTTTAAGGCTACATAAGGCTAGCTGGCTCCAAGTACAGCGCTGTAGTCTTTGTCAGGGATAAAGGACACTGTCCAAACAAGAGGGAATGAATCAAATTGTTTGTATGCTTTTGGCAGGATTCTGCCCTCCCCGGTGTCTGTTAGTTATGGGACCCATATTTGCTGTTAGACTGTGTTGCAATATTTTCCTGTACATATTGTATATCTACAGCTATTTTCCTTAGAACTAAGCAGATACATACAAAGAACTATTGTTGAAAGAATAGTGAAGGGATGGAAAGATCAAATCAAAATAAACTATTGCCAAGGTATTTCAATCTGATACAATCACTGATCATAGCACTGCCACAGTACTTAAAGGGTTAGTTCACCCAAAAATGAAAATTCTGTCATTAATTATTCACCCTCATGTCGTTCCACACCCGTAAGACTTTCGTTCATCTTCGGAACACAAATTAAGATATTTTTGATGAAATCCGAGAGCTCTCTGACTCCTCCATAGACAGCAATGTAATCAACACTTTCAAGGTCTAGAAATTCTGTTGAGCGCTTCCAGGTTCTACGTCAGAACGCCCACTCATTATTGGCCATTTCTCCTGCGTCAGCATCACACGATGCTCACGTGAACAGCGTTGGCCGTTCGACGCAGAACCTGGAAGCGCTGAATGTAAACAGCATAAGAGAAGGACACAGAAGGGAGGATATTGTTGAATAAAGTCGTTATTTTTGTTTTGTTTTTGCGCACAAAAAAGTATTCTCGTCGCTTCATAAAATTAAGGTTGAACCGCTGCAGTCACATCGACTACTTTATGTCTTTAGTACATTTCTGGACATTTCTTTAGTACATTTCAGTCTGTAAGTTTTGCTTCTTTGTCGCCATCTCTGTTTGAAACCTGCAGTTGCAGTTATTTGCCGAATTATGTTTGGCATATACCTCATATACCTCTCGGATTTCATCAAAAATACCTTAATTCGTGTTCTGAAGATGAACGAAAGTCTTACGGGTGTGGAACGACATGGGGGTGAGTAATTAATGACAGAATTTTCATTTTTGGGTGAACTAACCCTTTAAGTTTATCAGATGGTCTATTGAATCCGAGTAAGAATAGGCATTTTGAAATGAGAATCATAAAGCGTTGAGTTCCACTAAAAGGGAACTTTGTATTTTCCCCTTATAGATAGTTCTTTAGCTGAATAATGAGTTATATTTGAATTATATGATTTACAGATGATAAATCAGGATATGATACAGAGGATATGATAACAGGATAAATCTAGGCAAAACAGAGACAGAGGTCACCTGGCCTCAAGGCCTTTTCACACCAAAAGCACCAAAGTCACCAAATAGTCTACTGACACCAAGAGCCAAACAAATGTTCATCATCATAAATAAACACAAATTTACTCCAGGATAATAGTTGACAACGAAATTTATGAAATTCACTACAAAACATTTCTTTACACAGAGTTGGCAAGAAATTGTGGAAATTGTGACTAACTTTTCTTCTCTATTGTGACAAATGATGTTCTATAAAATAATAAGAATGTAAAAGTTTTATGCTAGAGGCTTGGGAAACATGACCAAAATCTCAAATATTCACGGTTGGTATGTTTTCATTGCCATCATTGTGAAGAATTAAAATGTATTTGTAATATTGCAAATATGATATAAATAGCTCAATATGAATCCATTGTTTCAAATTTTTGTTTGTGTTTAATTTTTATGTTTGGTGTGAAAGATTCAACTTTTTTCTATAAAGCCATAGTACAGTGTTTCAGAGTGATTCAAACCAGCAACAGTAGAAGTGCTGTTTATTGTTAGTTCATGTTAACTAATGCAGTTAACTAATGTTGACAAATGGAACGTGTTACCGAATTAAATGTTCATATATGTCCATGTACAAAGACGTTTCGTGCCATTATTTCATGGTGCACAGTCTATTAATGTATTTTAAGAAACATTTTTGGTTAAGCTTTGAGTAAATAATACCAGTGCAATTGCAAAATATGCAAAACATTCCATGCAGGATTGCATAATTGCTTTCCACCTCTAAATGGCCCTGTTTACTTTCTCCTTATTTTTCTCTGGTCTCCCTTCCAGCTGATATCACAAGCAATTGAAGGCCTGTAAAAACCAGCCTGCCCAACGGCTCATTCCCTCCCCCTCTCCTCTCTGATGCGAGCTTGGAAAAAAAATAGCTGACTGTATTTGCCTTTTGCGCCCTGCCAAGATCCACCTCGCTCACAGACCCGTCTGCTGCACCTTAGGGGTTTCAAATTCCTGCGAGCTCGGGATGAAACACTCATTTCACAATTAAACTGACCCATCCCTATTAGCTCAAGCCCCCCGGGGGATCACTTTCCGCAAGGTGGTGACAAATTGCTCTTTTGAACCGAAGCCTGGGCCGTTATGGATGCCACATAGACTTTGTTTATCAATCTGCGCATACTAATAGAGGTCCGAATGGAGTCGGATTGAGTTGGGAATGCAGAGCCACTAAGAGCAGCTCATAGTGTTGCTCATGTGACACTGAGAGGGGCTTTTTCTATTTATTTTAATCTGTCTTTACTATTTTTTTGTATCAACTACATTTGCGAGAGTAGAATTTTTTTCTAGATATTGTGGTTAAAATGATGACATGAAATATTCATAGTTATGTTAAAGGAATGTGCGCTAAGCACTACAGATGGTGGACTTTCCCCCATATGTGTCTCGTACAAGGACTCTTAAGCCTCGCTAGACCCTTTGGGACCTATCTGTCACTCCAACATGGCTCTGAGATCACTTTTAGTTTATCACTATGGATTTTTTGGTATGAAATCGGATCCAGGATTAACATAAACTACAGCTAGAGCTTTCATATGCTGACAATGTTTAAAAAGGCATTTTTATGGAAGCCAGCTAAAGAATTGGTCTGAAAGATAATCACTGGAATTAAAGTTTATTCAAACCTTGGGTAGCTCATGTAATCTCCCAAATAACTGTGGAGATGTTGTTACTTGCTTATCTTTTAGGACAGTCCCACTGAAGCAACCATTTGTTTATCGTCTTGCTTAGCATTACAGTGATGATACATCAGGGTAATGGCTGTAAACCTTTTGTTCCTGCAACTAATCTATGGGTTAGTGTTATGTAACCCTCACCCTGAGGCTTAGGGCTGAGTATTCAAAAGTGTACACATGATCCTTAAGAAATCATTCTAATATGCTGATTTGTTTCTCAAGAAACATTTCTCATTATTATCAATGTTAAAAAACAATTGTGGAAACTGATACATTTTTTTTCAGGATTCTTTGAGGAATCGAAAGTTCAAAAGAAAAGGTTTGACATCTTTTGTAACATTATTTTTAAATATATATATATTTACCCATCCTTACTTGATCTCCTTGGGAATGGAGGATGAAGTGGATGATTAGGCTAGCAAGGAGTTTGTGAATAAAACATTGAAGAAAGAAAAAGGGAACAAATAAAACTGTTAGAGAGGAAGAAAAATGGAACAGTGAGGAAAAAGAAAACAGTGGAGAGAGTTGGCCTGCATTTGCAGCGGTCTCAGACTGCGCGGGGGGCAGATTTGGGGAACAGGAAGTGTAGCAGACACCTGTGATTCTCATTTCTGCTTCCATCAGCACAGCAAGGCTGGAACAAAACCCTGAATCACACACACACATACCGTTCACGCATGCAGCGCCTCACCTGGACCCTGTCTGACCTTGGGGTTTGAGCCCTTGTGCCAGCTAAACCTTTACTGACCCCTTAGAGCCCACTGTATGCTCACAGACCCACATAATCCAAACCACAGATAGAAGCCATAAATCCCCCCACCCCACTAAAGTGTTCCCTTTGCGTGCAGTTGCGATGGCAACCTGTAGGCCTTTTCCAGATGTTTCGGAGGCCCTAACTGAGCGAACTCCCTCTGTGCTCCTTTCCTGCTGTGCACACACAAACAACTTCTAGGTTAGTGCACCCCTTTACACCCACCTGCTGCCCTCTAGAGCCACAGCGCAAAGACCTGGGAGAACCATCATCACTGTAGGTGAGGATTTGGGTTTAAGTATTGGGTTATACGCTAAGGGAAGTCCTGAATAGCCAAGGCTTCATGACAGTGAGTGGTGTACATGGAGTTCATTGGGACAAGACTGTGGTCCGGGTTTTATGACAGAGGATATCAAGTTACTGCTGCGCACTCATTTACACACCAGGGGAATTGTAGCCAGTCTTAAACCATTAACTGTTGAACAGTTGTTAAAGGGTTAGTTCACCCAAAAATGAAAATTCTGTCATTTATTACTCACCATCTTGTCGTTCTACACCCGTAAGACCTTCATCTTAGGAACACAAATTTTTGATAAAATCCGATGGCTTAGTGAGGCCTGCATTGCCAGCAAGATCATTTCCTTTTTCAATGCCAAGAAAGCTACTAAAGACATATTTAAAACAGTTCATGTGACTACAGTGGTTTAACCTTAATATTATAAAGCGACGAGAATACTTTTTGTGTGCCAAAAAAACAAAATAACGACTTTATTCAACAATATCTAGTGATGGGCGATTTCAAAACACTGCTTCATGAAGCTTCGAAGCATTACGAATCTTTTGTTTCGAATCAGTGGTTCAGAGCACCAAAGTCACGTGATTTCAGTAAACGAGCCTTCGTTACGTCATAAGTGTTTCGAAATTTCAATACTTCATGTGACTTTGGCAGTTTGATACGCGATCTGAATCACTGATTCGAAACAAAAGATTCGTAAAGCTTCGAAGCTTCATGAAGCAGTGTTTTGAAATCGCTCATCACTAGATATTGTTGAATAAAGTTGCTATTTTGTTTTTTTTTGGCGCACAAAAAGTATTCTCGTCGCTTTATAATATTAAGGTTGGACCACTGTAGTCACATGAACTGTTTTAAATATGTTTTTAGTAGCTTTCTGGGCATTGAAAAAGGAAATGATCTTGCTGGCAATGGAGGCCTCACTGAGCCATCGGATTTTATCAAAAATATCTTGATTTGTGTTCCGAAGATGAACGAAGGTCTTACGGGTGTAGAACGACATGAGGGTGAGTAATAAATGACAATTTTCATTTCTGGGTGAACTAACCCTTTAAGTCAGGGTTGGATAAAATTCAGAATGTAAAAATCAGCTCCCTTTTGACTAGTTATCCATCCATCCATCCATCCATCCATCCATCCATCCATCCATCCATCCATCCATCCATCCATCCATCCATCCATCCATCCATCCATCCATCCATCCATCCATCCATCCATCCATCCATCCATCCATCCATCCATCCATCCATCCATCCATCCATCCACATTTTTCAAAACTTTACAATTGAATTCAGTTGAGCTTGTTGGGATCAAGTGATCAAATAAAGTCTTAGATAATACAGCATTCTTCATAGTTCTCACAGCTGACATGGCATAATATAATCACAGCACATAGATTTCCAAGCATGTGGTCTAGATTGATTTACCTTTGAGTACATAATTATCAGGATTTGTGTTACTATATCTAATCATATCTTATCTGATATACCCTGGGGCCTCTTTACACCTGGTCACTGCGTTTTTACTGATCAGATAGTTCCATTTACACTTGGCCACATAAATGTGTCTTCGCAAAATGATTCCGATCTCAATTCCCGCAACTATATGCACACCTATAACACGCTCTCACGTTTAGTAAAATGTAAAGTAAAATTTACATATGTGTCTTCAACAATCAGACCATTTATACTTGTCCAGATTAGTCTGGAATGCATTTCAGACCACCTCCTGAAGTGGTTTGAGTGATTGGATTTAAATCGGTCTCAAAAGCGTTTTCGAGGGCATTTACACCTAGTCTTTTCACGATCGGATAGCTATCCAATCAGAGAAAATGCATGAAGTGACCAGGTGTAAATAGGCCCTTGATAACATTATGATCTAAGAGAGGGCCCTGAAGCTTCTCCAGTGTTTATCTTGTGAAGGGCAGGATAAAGTGCATTTGCTTTGTCTGGCTTTCCAGTTGTAAGAACATCCATCATGGCACCTGCCAAAGTGCCGTGCGCTGAGGCCTTGACCAGACCGTTCTAGAGGAGGGCCACGTGTCCCGGCCACCCCCTAATGGGATGACAACACCCCAGAGAGTGGAGCAGGGCAACAGGTGCGTGTTTTTAATAGTGGCAAGTAAAGCGCACATTTCTCCCATACTCAGTGACGCTAATGATGGACGTGATGTGACATTCTGAGGGACAGACAGACAGAAGGAATGACTGCTGGGGTTTGCAGACTGCCTGGAGAGATCCTTTATAAATAGAAACTCAACACAGTTGTTGGAGTGCAGCATCAGAATGATCATTCTTGAAATTTAACTGCCTTGATGATTTACTCCTGTGTTTTGAATCATTATCATGTCGCGTGGTCCAACAGTTTCTTGGTTGCTAGCTGCCAAAATCAACAGCCAATGGCTAGGCCTTCTGCTATATCTAATTCATTGTAGCGTACACTCTTCTTTGACCTTCACTACAAACATATTTGTCTGTAACTTGTACTACATTGTCTTAAGTGATCTGTGGCAGTGTGTCGTTATCAGCACTTGTAGCTGTCTTGTATCTTGACTCTGACACTGCAGTAGCATTCTTGCATTTCAGACTGCACATTGCTTAACTTTGTAGCAGTAAGTGTGGTGCAGAGTTTCCCGGTTTGTAAACTATCTGCCTGAATGTACACTTATGCAGCCCCAGGCTTTTAGAAATACTTGCATATCTCTTTCCAGGCTTGTAGGTTCAAGAATTGTTCATCTAGGATCTCTGGATCACACTTCTTTCAAAGCTCTATTAAATTAAAATCTTGTGATCAAGCAGGCCAGACCCACACATAAATAGTTTTTGTTACAATATATTTAATATTTTGGTTTTTTTTTAAAACTATTTTGTGTCCCATGGCAAACAAAGTAAATATTCAAATTAAGTAATGAAGACATCATTTCATGGCACCAGAAATAGTGATAACACTGAAAATAATTAACTTATTTAATCTTTTTGATTCCTTAAATTCAATGTTACATAAAACAAAAAAGAATTTGTAAACATTTGAACATATCTAAAGTTGTTCAAATGTAAAATGGTTAAATTTTAGAAGCTGTCAATAGGTTAACAATGTCAATAGGTTAATTTCAGTGTCTATGCAAGAATTAGGTACATATGCTTTCACACGTATGCCTACAATTACTAATGAGTTCATATTGAATAGTTAAGTGGGACTCATTAAAGGGTTAGTTCACCCAAAAATGAAAATTCTGTCATTAATTACTCATGTCGTTCCACAACTGTAAGGCCTTCGTTCATCTTCAGAACACAAATTAAGATATTTTTGATGAAATCCGAGAGGTATATGACTCGTCCATAGACAGCAATTTAACCACCACTTTCAAGGTCCAATAAGGAACTGTAGACATTGTTAAAATAGTCGACGTGACTTCAGTGGTTCAACCTTAATTTTATGAAGCGACGAGAATACTTTTTGTGTGCAAAAACAAAACAAAAATAACAACTTTATTCAACAATCTCTTCTCTTCTGTCATTATCCTTACGCAGGTGACGCAGTAAGCACAGTGAAGGCTTCCGTGTTCACGTCCGAATGCCGGCTCAGTATTGGCCAAAGCTGATCACATGAGCAGCACGATGCATGCGTGTGATGCTAACGCAGGAGCCGGCCAATAATGAGTTGGCGTTCTGATGTAGAACCTGGAAGTGCTGGACGTAAACAACGTATGAGAATGACAGAAGAGAAGATATTGTTGAATAAAATTGTTATTTTTGTTTTGTTTTTGCGCACAAAAAGTATTCTCGTCGCTTCATAAAATTAAGGTTGAACTACTGCAGTCATGTCAACCGTTTTAACGATGTCTTTAGTACATTTCTGGACCTTGAAAGTGTTGGTTAAATTGCTGTCTATGGACAAGAATATACCTCTTGGATTTCATCAAAAATATTTTGTGGAACGAAGGTCTTACAGGTGTGGAATGACATGAGGGTGAATAATTAATGAAAGAATTTTCATTTTTTTGTGAACTAACCCTTTAAGCAACCTAACCAAACAATTTCAAAGACTTTTCCCATGAACCCAGTGCTCTTCCGTTGGGTCCAGGGAAAAGTGCAATCCAGGGCAGAGTGGTGTGTGAGAACCGGAGACACCTTTAGCAGGGCTGACCGGTTAAAAATGCGGCCACGGGTTTTGAGGGCCAGCAGTTCCATTATCTGAACGCGAGGCTGCGGACATGGAAAGATTTTGCACAGGGCTTATTCACTGGCTGCGGCATCTCCTAACACCTGCGCCAATGCTCTTTTGTCTTGGTACGCATATGTGCTACACGGGAGCTGGCCCTACATCTAGGCCAAGCTGTAAAAGAGTAGCTGCCTTTGTGCGTGTGAGTTCAAGTAATGGACCGATAAGATCTTGATGACCTCCTCTCCGTGCTCTTTTCTCCATTCTTCTGTCTGTTTGTCTCCCTTACTCATGTGAATAAGCGAGAACCAGTCCGATTTGGTTCCCCTGGCCTTCCGAGGACACCCCGCTCTGGCAGCCCCGCAGAGGCGCCTCACCTTGCCCCAGCAGCCTCCCCTTGGCCCGAACCCTTTATGTGCAAGGACTACCTCGTGGTGAGGAGGGGTGCGTGTATGTGTGTGTGCTTCCCGCGGGGGTAATCAGGTCTTCGGGCCGCCCCGACAGCAGACATCATCTCTACACTCTTTCAGCATGTGAGAAGATCCCTGTCCCTTCACCCTGAATGAAAGGAACCCTTTCTTTTCCCACCTCAATCATTCGAAAACCTAGTCTGGTAGGTCTACTGTAACCAGATCTGTCCAGAGCCTCTGTCCCCCTCCGATAGGAACTATGGGTTCTTTTTCACCCGCCCCTCTCTCTCTCTCTCTCTCTCTCTCTCTCTTTTCTTGCTCTGGCTTTTTTCCTGAAGTCTACAGAGTGGCGATCATTTGCAGTGCAGGTGTCTGATTTTCATTAAAATTGCAAATTGAAGTGGATGCCTCATCTGATAAGAAGGGACAACCGGGACTCTCTCTTTCTGTCGCTTTCTGTTTCTCTCTCACTTTCTCTCTCTTACTCACTCTTTATCTCATCACACAACAGTGAATACTCTATCTTGACCAGAAAATGTTTAATTACTGATTAAAGGAACAGTTCAGCCATTTACTCATCAACACAAAAGGTGGATTTTTAAAGAATATCCTAGCCACTCTTTTTGATATAATGAAATAGAATGGACCTTTGTCAGGGTAGATGGCATATTTCATTTTTACATGATCGATAATGAGGCTGAGGGATAGACGTACAGGGGTGCGTTTCCCGTACGATGACGTAACTCGCTGCTTCACCACCATAGTACGATGCATCGTTGAACAAATCAACTAGCTAGTCACGACTGTTTCCCGAAACCGTATTGTCGCAAAACTGTCGTTCAGCCACGTTGGTGAATGATGTCACGTAGGTGGTGGAGTAATAACTTCTTTAAATGAATCCGTTCTTACGTACCAGAGCACGTACGCACATGCGTTTCAAAAATGGTGCTTCAAATCTCTTGACAAACTAAGGCCCCAGATCTTCGTCTACACTGGCGTTTCCATAGCATTTCAGAAGCGATCTCCGTCTACACTACACGGCCGAAAACGCATGTCACATGACTGTTCGCGTACAAGTGTAAACAGTTGCCTCTTGCGCATGTAGGCAGCTGCAATATTAAAAAATGCTGAGTTTAACTGCACAATGGCTGCTAAAAATGACAACAAAGCCAGCAAAGATTGCAGTTCAGTCTCCATGTTATTGTTTACACGGTGATCAAGGATACGCAGAACGAACGTGGGCAGCCACACCATCGTTTTCAAAAGTCTCCGTTTTTGTCAGTTTATACCGAAACACAACCCCGGGATTTTCAAACTAAAACGGGGTCTGCAGCGTTTTCCAAAGTCTCCGTATTCAAGGTTCGAAAACGTCAGCGTAGTGTAAAGACAGGCGTAACTGTAGCAAAATGTATTTACATCAGTGTAAACAGGGCCTAAAATATTCGAAATAAAAGATATACATTGTACTTTATTAAGTCCAAATGTCATAAAAACAAGAAACTAGGCTATGCTTCTAACCACAGCTTAAGAGCTGTCGTTCCAACCACACAAGTTTGCGATGCAGTTTGCGAATGTTCGTTTGAACTATGGTTTCGGGAAACACCAAAACGTTGAACTATGTTAGTAAGACAGAACTTGCGATGATAGTTGGCTAACGATGCTTTTGGGAAACGCACCCCTGTATGATAAATGGATGTATGTGTAGCCTATCCCTCACACATTTGTTTTCATTCTGTAAAATTAAATATGTCTACCCTGACTAAAGGCTGGAATACACTACATGACTTTTGCTCAGATTTTTGCCCAGATACAGCCTGGAGAAGCCAAAGATAGTTGCTGGTAGCCACTAGATTTCAGGCATTCAAAGTTGATGGATTTCACCGAATATTGGCTAGTGTATGATGGGTGCAGACTTTAATTTTTTTTTTAGCTTCAGACTATGATTTCATCCAGTCGGAGGATATCAAATATGTTTGAGCTGATATTAGACACATATTGTTTAAATTGATGATACAATTGTTCTGCTATCATAATCAGTGCTGGGATTTCTTTCAAATTGTAATCCATTACTGATCGCAAATTACAAGACTTGTAGTTAGTAGCGTAATTATTACATTACGCATTTTAGGTAATACAATCTGACTAATTGATTACTTTTGATTACTTTGGACCTAAATTTATGTCATTGATTTGAATAGGATAATCTTGTACAATATATAAAGAAATATATTTGTTATCAACAACATGAAGTGCTTTAAACATTGCATTACATCAAGCTAATAATTAATTAAATCGTAAAAATGTAACAATAAAACACTAAAAAAAATAAAACACTAAAAAAGATTAGATTTTATTTGTCTACCTGCATGTTGTGACCATTAACCAACATCAGAGAACTGTGAACATGCAAATGTGTTGTTAAATTATTGATTTAAATAATTCAGGGGGGTACTTTAAATATATCAGGTCAAAGAGGCTCAGCTGACAAAAAAAATGATAAAATTTAAAATTTGATTAAACTTTTTTAACGAAACTGCTTATTAATATATGAAAAAATTCCACCAAGTTAAAGTCGTGGTGTATTCAACATGCAAAGAAACAAAAGAGGTTGATAAGTCTCTTAAAATATCAGATTTTTTTCAGGCTTTGTGTGATGAACTAATTCAAAGTTGAGTAAATGATGACTATTTCATTTTTGAGTGCACCTTTTCTTTCAGTATGATAAAAGTATACCCATTAATCTGTCTGTAAATAAAGGTGAGACGCAAGTGGGAGAGAATTGAGCTCATCCAATGTGAGATATTGCGTTGAAAATCTCAGCCAACATCTTTATCAGAATGAATGAGTGATTTTCCAAATCTCTCCTTCCAAACTTCTGGAAAAGAAGAGTCTCTCCTTCAATATGTCACATAGCCGTCTGCGTCAGACTGTCCCTTTTCAGTTTAGTTTTGAGGCTAAATGTGACATTTAGCAGTTTGGGGACATATTAGAAACAGAAAAGAAATGGAAAGAAAGAGAGGGAATCTCACAAGCTGGAATGCTGTGACTGGAAACAACAGCTGTCCGTCCTGCTCTCAGCCTGCAGTGAAATATCACACCAAATTTCTCTGTCCAAATCTCTAAATTAGCAAAGACGTTTGCTTAGCATGGAAAGCTTCTTTGTTTGAGAATACAAAAACACAGCAGCTGTGATCCATCTTTCTCATTTTCTCCTTCATTCAGATCTCCATGTTTGACAACGGAATGAACTGGACCGTTAAGCTTTAATGCAGCAGATAAAACACTTTCATGAGAAATAAAACTCAACTCTTCCCGCTATCTACACTTAGCTTAGAGCGCTAGGTGTACTTGATTATGGTCAACTTGTCATCCCAAGAGCATATGAAAAAAATATAAAATAATAATTGTCTTACTAATATGGCATTGCATGTTCCCACTTTAGCCCTGATTTATGGCTTCACACAGCTGGTTTCAACCCATGTGGTCCGGTTGACCCTGACCCGCGCCCTTTATAGAGGTTTCCGGTTGGTTCTGGATGGTTTAGCACATGGATTCTCCACAGATGGACCTGTCCGCAGCGTGCAGCTGGCTAAGCAGGTCCTGACAGCCTGTGAGTTCTCAGGACATCATGCTACTGCAGCGCACCTGTTAGTTACCCGGCAACACATGTGCATTCCAGCATAACGCTGCAGTGGAATGAATCACGGACAGTGAGAATGAGTTTAATGATTCAAAGTTTGCATTAACTCATATCATCCTGTCATTACTTATTCAACTTGCTGCATGTTTTGAAGAAAAGCATAGAAATCTGCATGTACTAATACTACTATTTTAGAAGGGTTAGTTCACCAAAATGAAAATTCTGTCATTAATTACTCACCTTCATATTGTTCCAAACTTCTGTTCATCTTTGGAACACAAATTTTTTAATTTTTTTATTTAAAATCTGATTTTTTAATAAAATCTGAGCGATTTCTGTCCCTCCATTGACAGTTCATGCAACTACCACTTATTGCTCGCAACTGCCACACGCAACTACAAAAGATCATAAAACTAATCCAAATGAATTGAGTGGTTTAGTCCCAATTTTCTGAAGAGACTTGATCACTTTATATGATGAACAGAGTTATTTCAGGCTTTTATTCACATATAAACATTGATCACCGAACATAAACAGAAGCTCAATTGAACCTGCTTGACATGTGAGAACAAATCTCTTGCGGAAGCTCAAACGTGCTGCGTAACACGAGAATGAACCTCATTGGTTCTCGCACACGTCAAGTAAACATGCTTGAGCTTCCGTTTACCACAACTGATGTGAGAGTTGATGAATGTTTATATGTGAATAAAAGCCTAAATTCAATCTGTTCATCATATAAAGAGATCAAGTCTCTTCAGAAAATTTGGACTAAACCATTCAATTCATATGGATTAGTTTTACGATCTCCTTATGAACTTTTTGAAGCTTCAAAGTTATGTTGCATTGCTGTCAATGGAGGGACAGAAATCTCAGATATCATTAAAAAAAATCATTTGTGTTCCAAAGATGAACGAAAGCCTTATGGGTTTGGAACAACATGAGGATGGGTAAATGATGACAGAATTTTCAATTTTGGGTGAACTATCCTTTTAGCTTGTGCTACCATTTAGTAGTAAGACTTGATGTAGTTTTGCAATAAAATATACCTTTAAGTAAAAAGAAATAACACGCTTTCCTTAAACCTTCAATACATGTGTACTCATCTCAATCATTATTTTCAAATTGATTTTGTGTTTTTTTTTTTTTTTTTTTTTTTTATTAGTAGGGGCATAGTATTTTAAAACAAAATTACTTCAGTACTTAATAATAAAAATAATAATAAAAGATTATGCCAAACTACTTACTACAAACTACTACTTAAGTTTTATATATATATATATATATATATATATATATATATATATGTGTATGTATGTATGTATGTATGTATACATATGTATGCATACACCATATTATACAGTCAAACCCAAATTTATTCAGACACCTTCAACATTTCACACATTATTCACAGTTTATTCACTCTAGTTTAGGTCAACCAATTACCAAGCAATACTTAATTATGTTCAGTCTGTGGTGTACATACATAAATAAACTATAGTGTCCTGCACCCACTAGTAAAAATATCAAAAATTATATCTGGTGTCTGAATATATATATATATAGAGAGAGAGAGAGAGAGAGAGAGAGAGAGAGAGAGAGAGTCAAATCTTACAACTTACACTTACATAAATGAACTATGAAAGTCAAAAATGTCTGAATAATTTTTGCTTTGGTCCCACTCGATATTAAGTGGCCTTAACTACTATGTACTTACATTTAAATTAATCATTTGATACAATGCACTTATTGTGTACATACATGTTTTTACATTGTACTTATATTTTAAAAACACCTGCATGTAATTACATCTGTAATTAATTTCTGTAATTACATTTATAATTACACTGTTGACCCATCCCTTACACCTTACCCCTACCCTTAAACCTACCCATACCATCAAAGCTTTCCCTAACCTTACCCGTATCCCACCTCAATAGCAGCAAAAGTGTTTTGCAATTCAATATGAACCCAATAAGTACATTGTACTTATTTTTTAAGTAAGTACATAGTATTATTACTAATATAAAGTGGGACCTTTGATTTATATATATATATATATATATATTTTTTTTTAAGTAATTTAGACCAATATATCCACTTTTCTTTTTTTTCCTGAACTTTTCCTGTATTTTTTTTTTACAAAATACTTCTTCACAAAGTTTCCATACAATTTTCCATGTAAACCTCAACTAAACTTGCCATGTCATAAAAAGGTCAAATTATCTGCTATTAGTAGATTGGCCTTGACATGAGGGTCTGCGGGTGTCCTCTCTGTGTTTTATGGTTTTCTTGTTACATGACAATAAAGCAGGGGTGGGGAACGTTGATCCTGGAGGGCCATTGTCCTGCAGAGTTTAGCTCCAACCCTGAAAAAAACACTCACCTGCCTGTAACTTAAGTAATCCTGAAGACCTTGATTAGCTTCAGGTGTGTTTAATTAGGGTTGAAGCTAAACTCTGCAGGACAATGGCCCTCCAGGATCAACGTTCCCCACCCCTGCAATAAAGTGACTTCCAGCATTGACTTCTAAGTGAAATGATCCGGTGCCATTCATAATGGTTAATTCATTCATTCATTCATATACATGTATACTAGATTGACCTATATACAATTGCAATTTCCTTTGATATTTAGGCTATATTTAGATAATTACCCAAAAATGTATAGGCAAAATAATGTAAAAACATTTCATCCGATGCCCAGAATTTAGATAAACATTCAGTTGCGTTGACAGAAAAGAGAAAATTAAGAAGAGAAAGTAGCTAGATAAGTGCTTTTAAAAACTATTACTGCTGAAAAGTTTTTGAATACATATTTTTTAAAGTGGAAGAATTCAACGTTTTTGCCTATTCTGAATCAAGCTCCTCTCAGTGCTGCACAGCTTCTTTGAAAACATTGATATAATTTAAACACTTCTGTGATGCAATGATGAAACTTTTCCTAAGCTGTTGACTTTTTTGAGAGATTGAGGTTTCTGTGAATGGGTTTGAAATGAGGCTGGCTAACCAGTGCGACCATGGCTTGTGCACAGACATAAACACAGAATCCATCTGTTTGGTGGCACGCTGTGGTCTGGGAATCAGAGTGAAGCCGAAGAGTTCACGCGCAGCACAAAGAGCCAATTATGTGAAGGCACTGGATGGAGGGACAGTGGGAGAGAGGAGAGCGAGCGAGAGATAATAGAGGCTTGTCTATCCCTGATGGGACGGAGATGTTCTCCTTAAGTGTCACTCTCTTCTCACTGTATCCAAGACAAGCAGTCAATGTGTCCATTAAGCAGCCTGAATGAATACATACCCACAAGCACAAGATTGCATTCAGCGGGCATATATTCGGTTAATTAAGTAAATGTTTAGGGGACTGTTTTTTCACATATAGGTTTTTTTTTTTTTTCCCATTAAAAATTCAGAAAGATAAATAGAAAGTAAATAGCAGCCAAAAACTTGTAATATGAAATATTATGCAATGAGTTCCAAAAATCTGAGACCACATAGAAAACTTGGGATTCTATTTTAAACAACAATTAACCAAGTTTTAAGATTTAAAAAACAAACAAACAAACAAACAAAAAACCATTATGAATAAAAACATTAACTCCTTAAGTGTCACCCCCATTTTTGAGAATAGACATGAGAATGCACTATCCAAATGTGATTATAATTTAAGAATGCTTTGGAGTACAGACCTAAGTTTGGTCTTGTTTTAAAGAAGACACTGAACAGATTATTTAAAAGTATTGAAAAGTATGAAAGTAAAGTATGAAATAGTTGTGGAAGTTTAAATTTACTGTAAATCATGTACTGTACTAAACATTTTATATTTTATATATCAAATATATTTTACTCTAAAAGTGCTATCAAATGAAAGCCATATGTCTAACCAAGTTGTGTTCCAAATTTGAAGTTGATATTACAAAAATTGTAGTTCCTATGAGATTTTGTTTAGGCGCTGTGGTGTCACTGACATTCTATTGATTTTTTTAAATGCATTCTCCTGTCACAAATTGATAAATTTCTGTCCAAATATCAACTTCTATCACAAAACAGTGGCAAATATGGAACTGTGAGACTCAGACCTTTCTGATGATATGTGTTTTGTCAAGATTAGAAAAGGTTTTGAATTTAAAAATAAATATTGTAATATGAAACCTGATACCACCCACTAGGGGAGGAGCTTGCTAAAAGAAATTAAAGTACTGTTTCCATGGTATGGCAACATCCGATTTCAAAACGGTTTTCACAGGCTGAATCTTGAGTTCGTAAGCTTTTGAATGATACATAATTTATGATGATTACTAAAATATGATATGAAAAAAAGGCAATAAATAAAAAGAGCGCCAAGCGGCCCACCGGGCCGATGACACTTAAGGGGTTAATAAGAAAATGAATAAGAAATATTGTGCATTACAAATATATATATATTGTGTTGTGTAACAAAAATGAGTACACCCTCCTAAAAGTTACTAAATAAAACGAAATAAAAATTTTCTGGTGTAAGTTTAAGGCAATGTTTGATCAACAGGTAAGTATGTTGAACCAAAACATTTAAAGGGAAGTAATTCCTTGACAATTAAAAGTGTTATATAACCCACTGAATCATTCTCAGACTTAATGCTGACAACAATGGAACCACTTGGGAGAGAACTGTCAGGACTTATTTCTGAGCACAAAAGAGGACAGTGGTACAAGAGGATTACCAAATCGTTGTTTTAAGTGTGAAAATATAGCAAAAGAAACACAGAAATTCAAAAACAATGGACTTGTGACAAGGCCCCTGAAATAATCAGGCCTTCATTTTAAGCTTTCATTTAGTGATGAGGGATTTTTTTGCTAGATAAAGAGCAGGAGAAATACCAAGCGAGTGTCTCAGAGCCAGCAAAAGCTATGAAAAGAGTGACTGTTTATCTCACAGAGTAAGATGCAGCCTGCAGAAATGACATGCATGGTTGTTGTTCTCACTGGAACTACCTACTGTAGCCAAAGCACAATAAAGTCAGTTAGCCATTTCCAAAGCCCATATTTACAAAATATAGATTCTGGGAATCAATACTCTGGTCTCATGAGACCAAATTAATCATTTTGGATCTAACAGCATCCAAAATGTTATGGTGTTGCTAGAGGAGGAGTACAGTGAGAAGTGCCTGGTTCCCACAGTAAAGTTCAGTGGTAGTAAAGCTCTTATATAGTGATGTATGAGTGCTGAAGGTGTGAGGGAGTTGTGCTTTATCAGTGCTGTCATGAATTCCCACACCACTGTGTAATTTAATACACAAACTTGAAACAGAAGATGTTACCCTTTCCTCATTCCCTGCATTGTTGGGCATTTTTTCAACATGACAATGAGGATATGCATTCTCCCAAGGTGAAAAACCTTCTGTGGACATGTATTGCACTCAATCTTAACACTCTTGAGCACCTGTGGGGGATTCTGTAGAGACGAGTTGAGCAACACTCCCCATTAAAGATCAGGGCATTTAAGGAGCTCATCATCCAGGAGTTAAACAGGACAGATGTGACAATTTGTCATGAACTTGTACACTCTGTGCCAAGAAGGGTCAGAGCAGTATTTTCAAAATTATGGCGGGCATACTAAGTACTAGAATATTATAGATTTTTTGAATTAAGTCTAGGGTGTACTCATTTCTGCAATCCTTAATTTAAACAAAATTGGCTAATTTACTTATTTTATGGCTATTAATGACATATATTTCTCAGTTTTTATTATGTATATGTTTAATACATTTTAGTTTTGCCATCTTTCCATGAATTGTATTAGTGATCATAAAGAAAATACATCTTTTGTATTTGTTCAGAGCGGGTGTACTCATTTATGCTGTGCACTGTATATATATATATTTGCGAATAAAATAATTTGTAATGAAAAAATTAATTTATTATTATTTGGTGTAGTTTGTGTATTTCTCTTGCAGCACCTTTACACCAAATATTAATGATTATTTTCCCCCCAACTGGGCTGATAAAAGGCACTTCATTTCTCAGTTTGCAGTTTTTTTCAGATTAACCGTTTACCTTTAATCAAATTTTTGGACCAGCAGTCCTGTCAGACGGCAAAGTTGTTTTATCATCAATGATGATGATGCTTTTAAATACAACAAGTTTCTCTTTTGGCTTTGTAAACGTTTTTAAAGCTCTCGCATCCCTACCATGATAAAAGAGTTGGGCTACAATAGTGATGAACATGGTTATAGTAAGAAAGCTCTCATCATCATCATCATTTACCGTGTAATTGATGGAAAAACAAAGAGCCTGAATTCATTCAACCACAAATTCCTGTGATGTGTTCTGGCAATCAGCTCTCTGCTGGGAATTACACTTGTCTGGAATATGAGCAAACAGGTCACACTCAAAGCATTCCAAGATTCAGAACTTGGGAGAGTTTTGGAAAATGTGCAGCTGTGTCCAGACATTAGATATGGACGCCTGCAGCAATGAACAAACTTGGAAAATTAGTTAGATACTTAGGAATCGTGTGTCTTGATGCTTGATACATAAAATATGAACATATTACAGTAATTACACATGTCTATGGAATGTCCCTATAAAACATGAAAACCCAACTTGTGCGTTTGTGTGTGTGTGTGTGTCCTGTTTCTGATACTAGATCATCAGCATCTGGTGAAGTCTTCTCACACACCAGGTGCGGCCGTTGCCCTTGTGCTGCATCAGCACATAACATGGAAATATGAGAGCGTATAATATAAAACACACACACACACGCTTCGCTTAAATATCTTTGAGGCTGCAGCATGCCCTTTAAAAACACCTGCATATGATGGTGTCACAGGATTGCTGTATAAAACGCACGACGATGGAGAATACAACAAGAATGATCTTTAATAGCAAATATGCAGGAATATACTGGGAACACAGAAATAACAACCATGTTAACATAAATGCAAACGAGACCAAACCCTGAGCAAAGGAAAATAAGGGCTTATAAACACAGGGAGTAATCAAGAGAAAAACAGAACAGGTGTAAATGAAACAAAGGGAACAGGAAACAATGAGAAACAAACCAAAACAAGACCTAAAGGTGACAGATGGATATAGATCTTATCGCCTATAACCAAGGATCAGCATAGCTCGGTCATTTTTTTTTTTTTTTTTTTGGTCTGGATTTAAGAATCTTTTAAAAAGCATTAAAATCACAGTTCATACATGCGTTGAAACCTGGTGATTATTTTTTTTGTTTGTTTTTTTTTTTGTGTGGGTATAAAGGTAAAAATGTCATGGTGAAACTGTCCTGATATCATAATGAAGAAAAATTCTAATTTTGTTGCAGGCTTTGCGTCGTGCCTAACAACGCCCTTCAGCCGTGATTTATTCACGATACAGCACTAGCCTCGAGTACCTTATTGCTTTTATAAAACGGTTACCACACAATACAAATATTATAGCCAAAATCGTAGTTGTATCAATGCAACTTTCATGAAGTAAACTTTCACTAAAAGTCTTCCTTCCGCTGGAAAAAATAGTCCCTGACTGTGAACAGCAACAGAAGTTACATTATTACGCCATTAGATGGCGACAAAGACTGTCTTTATGAGTGAGTCAGTCAGTAGTCAAGTCAAGTCAAGTCACCTTTATTTATATAGCGCTTTTTACAATGTAGATTGTGTCAAAGCAGCTTTACATTGATAACTGGTACATTATTTGGCTGCACAGCAGCTCTTAAAGAATAGTGTCAATGCAGGTAGATCAAAGCACTGTTGAATATCAAATGTCAAGTCAAATGTCAAGTGTCCCCAACTAAGCAAGCCAAAAGGCGACAGCGGCAAGGAACCCAAACTCCATCAGGTGACATCAGGTGGCAGACAAGTGGCAAATAGGTGTTTAAATGGAGAAAAAAACCTTGGGAGAAACCAGGCTTAGTCGGGGGGCCAGTTCTCCTCTGGCCAACAGTGCTTTGTTACGATTCAGGTTGCCATCGTAAGTCCAATAGGATCGCAGCATTCAAAGTATTTATTCCAGTTCCATCCAATTGAGGATCGTATTCATCACGCCGGTATGGACGGTTGTTGAGGAACTGTGTCGTGGCTGTCGTGTCGATGAGGCCCTCACAGTGGATGATCTAGTTGACTCAATCTCTGCTGATACTTCAGGGCTGCGTTGTGGTCGTGTCAAGGCGCAGGTCCTCGGTCTCACCTGGATACGGCCCGGATCCGGTTGACTACGGTGAACCTCGGGATAACCAGAAAGACTAATGTTAGCGTAGATGCCATTCTTCTTCTGATGTAACGAGTACATCATGTGTTATAGGAAGTGTTCCCGGTTCCGGCTGACCTAATTTATGCAGCCTAATAATCCTTTAACGGATTTGAAAATATAAATTGGTAATGTGTTATGTGTATGCCAGGTTAAAGAAATGCGTTTTTAGTCTAGATTTAAACTGACAGAGTGTGTCTGCTTCCCGAACAATGCTAGGAAGATTGTTCCAGAGTTTAGGTGCCAAATAGGAGAAGGATCTACCGCCTGCGGTTGATTTTGATATTCTAGGTATTATCAGCTGGCCTGAATTCTGAGATCGCAATAGACGTGAAGGACTATAATGAATTAAGAGCTCGCTCAGGTACTGGGGAGCTAAACCATTTAGTGCTTTGTAAGTAATTAGCAAGATTTTAAAATCTATACGATGTTTAACAGGAAGCCAATGCAGTGTTGACAGAACCGGGCTAATATGATCATACTTCCTAGTTCTAGTAAGAACTCTAGCTGCTGCATTTTGTACGAGCTGTAGTTTATTTATCAGGCGAGCAGAACAACCACCCAGTAAAGCGTTACAGTAATCTAGCCTTGAGGTCATGAACGCATGAACTAACTGTTCTGCATTTTTCATTGAGAGCATATGTCGTAGTTTAGATATATTTTTAAGATGGAAGAATGCGGTTTTACAGATGCTAGTAACATGGCCTTCAAATGAAAGATTGGTATCAAAGAGCACACCCAGGTTCCTAACTGACGACGAAGACTTAACAGAGCAGCCATCAAGTGTTAGACAGTATTCTAGGTTATTACATGAAGTTTTTGGCCCAAAAATTAGAATCTCTGTTTTTTCTGAATTTAGTAGTAGGAAATTACTGGTCATCCAATTTTTTATATCAGCTATGCATTCCGTTAATTTTGTGAATTGGTAAGTTTCGTCAGGGCGCGAAGAAATATAGAGCTGAGTATCATCAGCGTAACAGTGAAAACTAACGCCATGCTTCCTAATGATATCTCCCAAGGGTAGCATGTACAGAGTGAAAAGCAACGGTCCTAGTACTGAGCCTTGCGGTACTCCATATTGAACTTGTGATCGATATGACATCTCTTCGTTTACTACTACAAACTGATAACGGTCAGATAAGTATGATTTGAACCATGACAATGCAATTCCACTAATGCCAACATAATTTTCGAGTCTATTTAAAAGAATATTGTGATCAATAGTGTCAAATGCAGCACTAAGATCCAGTAACACTAATAGAGAGATACAACCACGATCTGATGATAAGAGCAAATCATTAGTAACTCTAATGAGGGCAGTCTCAGTACTATGGTACGGTCTAAATCCTGACTGGAAATCCTCACAGATACTATTTCTTTCTAAAAAGGAACATAGTTGTGATGATACTGCCTTTTCTAGTATTTTTGACAGAAAAGTGAGATTTGAGATCGGCCTGTAATTGACTAATTCTCTAGGATCAAGTTGTGGTTTTTTAATAAGAGGTTTAATAATAGCCAGCTTAAAAGTTTTTGGTACGTGTCCTAGTGATAAAGATGAATTGACGATATTAAGAAGAGGATCTATAACCTCTGGAAGCATTTCTTTCAATAGCTTAGTCGGTATAGGGTCTAACATACATGTTGTTGATTTTGATGATTTAACAAGTTTAGACAATTCTTCCTCTCCTAAAGCAGTAAATGAATTGAATTTTTCCTCAGGGACACTACAATGCACTATCTGACGCGATACTGTAGTAGACGGTTGCATGGTTATAATTTTTCTCTAATATTATCAATCTTGCAAGTAAAGAAGTTCATAAAGTCATTACTGCTGTGCTCCTTGGAAACATCAGAAGTTGAAGCTTTATTTCTTGTTAATTTAGCCACTGTATCAAATAAATACCTAGGGTTGTGTTTATTTTCTTCTAAAAGTTTTGAAAAATAGGCAGATCTAGCAGATTTTAGGGCCTTTCTGTACTCAATCATTCTCTCTCTCCACGAAATGCGAAATACTTCTAGTTTTGTTTTCTTCCAGCTGCGCTCCATTTTCCTGGCTGCTAACTTTAGGGCCCGAGTGTGCTCATTATACCATGGCATTGGATTAATTTCCTTAATCTTTTTTAAGCGCAAAGGAGCAACTGAGTCTAATGTGCTGGAAAAGACAGAGGCAATAGTTTCTGTTGCAACATCGAGGTCTTCTAAGCTTTCTGGTATGCTAAGGCGATGAAACTGATCAGGAAGATTATTTATAAAGCGATCTTTAGTGGTAGAAGTGATGGTTCTACCATATTTATGGCATGGAGGCAGTTTAGCCGCCTTGACTAAATGTAGTATGCACGAGACTAGATAATGATCAGAGATGTCATCGCTCTGCTGCAGAATTTCAACAGCATCAATATCAATTCCATGTGACAATATTAGATCTAAAGTATGATTACGACAATGAGTGGGTCCTGACACGTGTTGTCTAACACCAATAGAGTTTAGAATATCTGCAAATGCCAATCCTAATGTGTCTTTTTTATTATCTACATGGATATTAAAATCACCAACAACAAGGACTTTATCTGCAGCTAGTACTAACTCCGATAGAAAGTCAGCAAATTCTTTGATAAAGTCTGTATGGTGTCCTGGTGGCCTGTATACAGTAGCCAGCACAAATGTCAACTTACATAATGTTACGTAAAGTACCATCACTTCGAAGGAATTATATTTGAAAGACTTCTGAAAGACTTAGCGACGACTTTTACGTTGAAAAGACTGAATTGTTGTGAACACGGAACAAAAAACAACTGACAAATGCTTTGACTAGCGCTGTCAGTCACGGGAAAACCCCTTAACTGTTAAAAGGACAAAATAATACATTGGACATTTAAACAGGTTTTTTATTATGAACATAGGACTGACCTGAAGGAAAATGCTAAATCTGAATGCAGGTAATAAACTCGCTCAGTAAGCTTCAATTAAGTTTACGTTGCTAAGAGTGGTTGCTAAGGGTGTTGTGTAGTGATACACAGAACCGTTGAGTGAAGCGGTCATAGCCGTGTTTTATCGTGAATAAAACACAGCTATTGACCAATCAGAATCAAGGACAGGAACTAACCGTTTTATAATTAATATTAAATATTATTTATATTATTACTAATAGTATTTAATATATTTAATTATAAATAGTATCTAATAATAAAACATAATTTTACCTTTTTATGACAAGGCAAGGTTAGTTCAGGTTGTTAAATGTCATGTGGTGTAACTCCCCAAATACATTTTACATCGAAAAATATGTTTACAATATGTTTTTTTTTTTCTCAGTGTTAACACGTGTACACTACCATGTAGGCTACTTAATTTGTAAGGAAAATATAATTTTTGGTAACACTTTAAGGTAATGTAATATAACATTACTACATGTACTTACTATAGTAATAACATTAAATTATGCATAAATACAAGTAACTAACCCTAAACCAAACCCTAACCATAACTCTATAGTAAGTACATTTAGTTAATTAATATTACTCAGTACTTATCTGAGTAAGTATAATGTACAGTAACTACATCACCTTAAAATAAAGTGTAACCAAATTTTTTTACATGAGAGTTACACCACATGATATTTTTAGAGTCATTAAATTACAACAATATGAACGAATACAGACTGTATTACCACAATGTTTTCTTTCTTTCTTTCTTTCTTTCTTTAAAATTAAAATTCCCTCTTTTTATTTTGAAATCTCTTATATGTCACTGACTCAACTTCAATAACTCATTTTGAATCTCATAATTACATCTTATTTTCTTTATGATGCTCATAAGACACACTTTGTCTGGGGCTGAAAACATTTATAAGACTCTGATCAGTAATGAGAGGAACATATACTCAGGAAAGTGACTCAAGCAATAAATCGCATTTGGCTTCCACTTGTCATGGTTTTGTCCATGAACGCTCCACTGACTGTAACCGCACAGCATGCTTACCACCACAGTCCAGTCCCTGTCATTTCATCGCCTTCCCAAATAAATGGATTTGAGCTTAGAGGAATGTTTATGGTTAAGGAACTGTTTGTGGGAAGCCTGGACTGAGCCACTAACTGTACTTGGAATGTTTTACCACATATTTTTCATACACATGATAGTTGTCACATGCCACATAACAACATCAACATATATGCGAAGTACACACATGTCAGGACGAGTTATTGAAGTGGCTACTACTGTACTGGTAACTATTGTGTAGAATTTGACTTTAATATTCTTGAATAGTCCAGCTGGGATTTTAATTAAGCAACATGCTACGTAGTTGTTTTAACTCCAGTCCACAAAGACAATAATGAGAAACAAATGTCAAGTTAAAAATTCTGTCATCATTTAAGCACAAAGTATAGTTCACTTTTTACTCGTACGTGAGGGTCAGCATACAGGGCGCGTGATGCGAATTTCATCATCAGAAGAGTATGCTCGTATTGTACGAGCACCGCCGGATTTATGTAACTGCGCGTAGGTCGCACATGCATATTAGTTGCAATAATTAGTTTATCCACAAGGTGGCAACCGTGCCCTGGGGGGTGTCGATTCACAAGGTCAAAGAAAAACTGCATAAACAGAACTGACCGGAACGCATGCAAGCTACAGCAACAATAGAGGCCTACATAGATGACAGATTGTGCGAAGAGGTTAGAAAGTACCCTCATTTATACAATTCTAGTATGAAAGAATACAAAGATGTTTACATGGGTTGTAACATGCGTCAAACGCCTGTGTATGCGTACGAGCCAAATGAAATATACTTTCCAAAGCTGTGCGTCCGACTGTGCACGTACACTAGCGTACGTGTAAAAAAACCCAGGTACATCAGCCATATTGTTACTGTCACATGACCTACCAGCATCAGTTGCATTGCTTCACTGCCATTCATAAGTCCTCTCCCATGGCCTCATGGGATAGTAAAGTGTTCATCGAGTGCGCACATCAGAATCTCACCAGAAGCAGTAGGTCATCCGGCTACACTCTAAAAAAGGCTGGGTTGTTTCAACCCATGTTTGGGTCAAATATGGACAAACCCAGCCATTGGATTACATTTTTTAATTACATTTTTAAACCCAACGGTTTTTGACCCAAACATGGGTTGAAACAACCCAGCATTTTTCAGAGGTACTTTTCGCCTACTGTTTTTCAAATATGTATTCGGACATACTACTCTTTTGGCGTACTGTTTTTCACATACTATACAGAAGGGAAGTATTCAGTTTCAGACGCACTGTGTATTATTGACTTCTGAAGTCATTATTTAGGTTAATGAAATGACAAAGTTTAATCCAGATTAAAAATGGCACATTGGTGCCAAAATGGCATACATGTAGGAACCAAGATTGAGTCATTTAGTTTTTAGTGAATTATTCCTTTAAATGGCCAGGACAGTTTTTGAATTCTGGACTGAAGACACCTGTCCCAGATGTGTGGTCAAGCACTCAGTATTATCCATTTTTCGGAGGTTCCTCTGACCTGACAGAAACACCAGAAGAGTAGACAGAAAAAGCTAATTTTCTTTTGACTAGATTATTCATTATACTTTATACAAGTAATTATTCTTCCTGCAGTTGTTTGTATGGATGGACATATGGCAGCTCTCACAGGGGGTGAAACTTCAGCCACATGTAGATGAGATTAATATGAAGAGCGTGATTGACTAATGTGTAGAGAAAGTTTGCCCCCTGGTGGACAGGAGTTGTGCTGACATGCACAACATCACTCCGTTCTGCTCGGGAGGTCCTTTAGGAAGACACTTATAATCTTCTTGATCTGTAGTGAATCTCAGTTTGATTGAATATCAAATCTGAATTCTTATATGCCCACATCTGTACAGTATGCTGGAGCTTTACAGTAAAACAGCATCTGATCATGGGTAAAATGATAGACTGTTGTGATATTGAACGTCTTGTAATTGTTTGTGTACATCCAGATGGTATGTTGGAGTTGGAAAGGGCTTGTTTTGAAGGAAAATCAATTGCCTTGGACTTTTCTTTTGCCCTTCCCTTGAGTTCTCAGCTGCTGAAACGTGAACGTTTTTGGCCTAACAGAATCACAGCCGCAGGGTGGTGCCTCAAAATGCTCACACACACACACACACACACACACACACACACACACACACACACACACACACACACTCAAAAACCTTTAACATACCAAAGCACTTATCTTTTTGTGTCTGTCTGTAATGGTAACTGACTGCATCCATATGTACGCAAAGACTTGCCAAACAACTGCAACCCTTAAAGAACTGGCCAGGCCAACTCTGTGAACAATTTGGAGAATGGAAAATATACATTACTGTTCAAAAGTTTGGGGTTGATACGATTTTTATACTCACCAAAATGGCATTTATTTGATCAAAATACAGTAAAACATTAATATTATGAAATATTATTCAAAGTTAATACAACTGGTTTTTATTTTTATGTTTTAAAATATACTTTATTCCTGTAATGGCAAAGCTGAATTTTCAGCATTGCCAGTCTTCAGCGTCACATATTTTCAGGGGCGTAGCCATCATTTCAGAAGTGAGGGGGACAGAAATGTTGAGTGTAATACCAGTTTTTATCTGACCTTTGTCTAATTGATAGATTTTATATATTTTTTTTTTTTTTTTTTTATCTCATCTCTTGATTTTAATTTGAAATTAATTTGCTTTTAATAAGAAATCAAATACACTGCTGAACAATAACCAATATCTAATGTTTTCCCCTATATTTTATGACAATTTTATGATTGGTTTATGTACTACAAAACACTTGTGCGTTAAGTCCTCAAACTCCTCATGGATTTTTTACAATGTAAAAAAAAAAAAAAAGAACACAGAATAAGGCAGAAAATACAGCACCTATCAAAAGTTTGGAAACATTACAATTGTACAATTGAAATATGTCTCTTCTGCTCACCAAGGCTGGATTTATTTAATCAAAAAATGCAGTAAAAACGGTAATATTGTGAAATAGTATTACAATTTAAAATAGATGTTTTCTATGTGAATATATTGTAAAATGTAATTTATTCCTGTGATCAAAGCTGAATTTTCAGCATCATTACTCCAGTCTTCAGTGTCACATGATCCTTCAAAAATCATACTAATATGATGATTTGCTGCTCAAGAAACATTTATGATTGTTATAAATGTTGAAAACAGTTGTGCTGCTTCATATTTTTTTCAAACCAAGATACAATTCAAACATTTGTGGTAAGATTTAAAAAAGAGATATTAGGCTAATACTTTTATTCATTAAGGGTGCATTAAATTTATCAAAGTGACAGTGACAATAAATGCAAATAAATGCTATTCATTGAACTTTCTATTCATCAAAGTATCCAGAAAAAAAATAAATGAATCATGGTTTCCACAAGCAAATCAGCATATTAGAATGATTTCTTAAGGATCATGTGACACTGAAGACTGGAGTAATGATGCTGAAAACTCACAGGAATAAATTACATTTTAAAGTATATTCACATAGAAAACAGATATTTTAATTTGTAATAACATTTCGCAATATTACTGTTTTTACTGTATTTTTTGATTAAGTAAATGCAGCCTTAGCGAGCAGAGACTTCTTTCAAAAACATTAAAAGGTTGTCAATTAGCACTGCATTATTCATATACTTTGTCAATAAATACCTTGAGATGGCTTGAAAAGCACACATAATAATTAACACATAACACATAAAAATGTTTATTGTCTTCACGTTTCATCAGTCAATACGTTCGTGCATTTTATTCAGCTGCTGCTAGAGCGAATAGCTGAATTACTGCTACGAAACCGTTTTGGACATTCTGCGAGAGAGCGCCATCTGGCTTCCAGTATGAATGAAACATAATTATATTACACGGGAGTGAGCGCTCCATAATGTTTAGATCGCCTCATTTTTGTTAAGAATAAAACTACAGGTCATGCAAAAAGTGCGGGGGACGAATTTACGTTTTATTAAAAGTGCGGGGGACACGTCCCACCCGTCCCCCGCGTATTCTACGCCCATGCATATTTTCAATGTTGAAAACAGTAGTTTTTGCTGCTTAATATTTTTGTACAAAACAGGACACATGGATTACTTTGATGAATAGAAAGTTCAATGAACAACATTTATTTGATTATTTGATACTTTTGATTAATTTAATGCATCATTGCTGAATAAAAGTATTACTTAGCGTATGTACACAAAACAAACAAAAACATAATGGCCTGGTTTCACAGACAAGGCTTAGATTAAGCCAGGATTAGACCTTAGTTCAATTAGGTCATTTAAATAGCTTTTATAAACATTGCTGGTGTTCATCTTGAGACAAAACAATGGCACTAAAATATTTGAAGATATGTCAATACAAGTTGTTTTCAGTTAAAACAGCTCAAACATGCATTTTAGTCTGGGACTACACTTAAGCCTTGTCTCTGAAACCAGGGGAATATGAATGCAGTAAAGCTGTTATTGTACATCTCTGTTTATTCACTTTTGTTTTGGTCTTTTTGCCCCAAAACAGCACTGAACCAGTTTGATTCACCCATATTTAATGAATTTAAGTTATTACTTGCTTAAAATCTTCCCCTCATTCAAACAAGTGGCCTTAAAACATTACAATCCAGGTTTGATATCAATGACCCCAAACACCATTGGATCATGTGTATCTTGTGAACAAACAAGACACAACCTGATTGAAATGAACACAGATCAGTTTTTCAGCAAATCACAACTTCAGTGTTGGTCTTTGAAAAGAGCAACTTGGACATTCTGCTAAACATCTCCTTTTTGTTTTCCACAAATGAAAGAGAATCAAACTGTTTTTGAAGAATATGATGGTGAATAAAGGAACAGGATTTTCATTTTAACATCAGGTGAGATTGCAACAAAAACAGAATGTCAGCATCCACCAGATGGCATTACTGTTCCATGATTGATCTCTCTGTTTCCCATAATGTGAAGTTGCACATATATATTATGGTTTTGTTATATTTGAGAGCAATTAAAAGATCTAACTTACAGTTCAGCATTTTTTCATTTTACAGTGTGATCCTTCTAGCTATTAATTGTCAAAGGCCGCGTCTGGAATATGGTAACGTCACAGTAATGTCCTTCACTACAGTGAGAGTGGCCACTTGAGACAGCATGAATGACCATTTGACAGCACTTTAACAAGCTTTATTAATCTGAGGCAGACACTTGTGGCAAAGTTATACAACAAAATACTTATTACAAGCGATCTTGTCTGAATCACTGCATATAGTCAAGGACATCCACACTATAGGTCTCTTGTGAGTAGTGTAATGCTGTGTATGTTGTAGAATGCGAGACCACGGTGCTCAAGTGTTAAAATATGAAGCCTTATTAAGCCACATGATGTACTTGTCACATAGTGATGAGGTTATTGCTGTTCTAGACCAGGTGCTGTTACTGTGGCAACAGGCTGCTGTGCTGGGTGTGTGTGTGTAACATCTGTTTGGGCCGAGCTGTTTAGGCCATTGTACTGGCAACAGATCTTCTTGTCCATATGGAAAGGAGGATTAGATGATAATCAACATTTTATCTCCCTGCAATAATATTTAATTTACAGTGACACAAATTGGACCGCATGCATCTGTATGAATAAGTAAATTTGGGTGCAAGAACAGCCCTCCACCTCAACCCAGGAGGCCCTCAACCGCGAGGAAGACCAAAAAAGCGGTGGATGGATAGCGTCACCAAGGACATATAGGGCAAGAACCTCAACTCAGAGGACGTCTAGTTCTAGGCCTTAATTGACCATATGCACGGTTACTTCCTGGTTTTCTTTAAAGGGATAGTTCACCCAAAAATGAAAATTATCCCATGATTTACTTACCCTCAAGCCATCCTAGGTTTATATGACTATCTTTTTTCAGATGAACACAGAGATATATTTAAAAATATCCTTGGTCCCCCTGGTTTATATTGGTTGTGAATGGGGGGCCATGTTTTGAAGTAAAAAAATAATGTATCCATCCATAAAAAAAAAAAAAAAAAAAAGTCATCCATACGACTATAAATTCAAATAACTAGCTTCTGGTGGAAGAGTATCCTTTGACCTGACGCACAACTTAATGACGAACGCGGAGGAGCAGAGGATAGAGCAAAACAAATCACCGGTCACGGATTATAAGTCTAAAATGATCGTTTTTAAAGAGAAATTTAGGAGGATTTTGATATAAGAGAAGAGGAGCTTAAATTGTCACAAGTGGTGTAGTATTAAATTCACGACGAAGGAGATATCTTTAAGAACTTTTAATGGAGTAAACTGAACAAGGAACAGGGAGAGAGAAAGAAAAAAAAAAAAAAAAAAAAACCCAGGAAAACTAACTACAAACACCACGTAACAAACAATACAAGACAAAGACTGGACTGAAACTGAGGGCTTATACACAAGGCAAACAGAGGAGTTAACAAAGCTAATTAATAAGACACACCTGAACTGAGGACACTAATCAAATCAGTAACTATGACAACAAACAAGTGGTGGGAAACTGAGAACAAAGGAGAACATGTGAGCAAAGAAAAACAAACTCATACATGAACAGAACAGGGAAACAGATCAAAAGCAAACTCAAAACGTGACAACCCTATTAGTTTGAACCGCGAGAAGCGTCTAAGCTTTCGATACTCCTACATCATAAATCGCGTCACAGGTTTACTCATTTACCGCAAGTCGACTTGTGCATTCTGCGTACGGTCGTTCGCTGGAAGCTAGTTATTTGAATTTATAAAGTTTTAAACATGGATATTTTTTTTTTTTTTTTTTACAAAAATGCATTGCTTCGCTTTTTCCAGCACTTCAAATGTTATTTTTAATGTGATGACCAAAAACATTATTTGTTAATCCTGAGATTGTCCCCATTTGTAAAACCGAACGTTTCAAGATCTAGGAAATCCAACATTTGATTACATTAATTACCACTATAACCAGCAGATGGCAGCAGAGGAGCATTTATTGGCTCATATTAGCCATTTCCTGTAATAGTTTTTCAATAGTTTCACTTTTGAATAAATATTAAACATTATAAAATCACTAGGTTTAAAAATACATTTTGTCAAGGTGAAGTATGAAGTACTCACAAAATCTCATGAAAAACAATAACTTTTCTTGCGAATGAATTACACAGAAAGGAGGCACCACGCTCTCCCTTTATAATCACAGAAGCTGTCAGTCAGTGCAGCGCAAGCTCAATGATTTTGGCACACTTGTGAAAACTCACATTTTATTCAATGAATCTAACTAAAGTGCACAATAAATCTTTCATTTACAGTGTGCTGATGCTTTTTTTATAAGAAAGTTTAAAAACTGATAGTCAAATTTAATTTTGCCAAGGAGGAACACTGAGACATATTTTTTAATGTCGTCTTATATTTGAATAACTAAATTAACGCTAGGCCTGACTATTTAAGTGACTATATTCTGATTATAAACTAACTAAAGCTACCTCAGGACATTGAAGATACTGACACACCAACAAGTGACATTTCACCAGAAGTCTTATATTATTGCGGAAGTTAATGTTCTGTGCATATGGTCAATTTAGGGGTCAGACCACCCCAAACTCTCTCCCTCAGAGTTCAGCTCTAGTGTGAGCAAACAGCTTCTAAGTGCACTGATGAAGTATTTGCAGGCATATTTGGATAAATACGTGCAGTGTGAAATGACACTCACTGCAGCATTATTTCTTGTCACAGCAAGAGCATATGTCAGTCTGACTGCTCTCTGATATTTCTGTCTGTTCTTCAGAAGAACTATTCCTTTTTGAGACTGATTAAGATGTTTGTCATGCTTCGGAGGGCCATTCAGATGAAGCACACTCGCTCGGCATTTCTCATCGATTGAGGCGTGTAGGAATCATTTGTTTGAATCACTGCTGGATATCAACAGATAGGATGTGTATCTTATGGCAGACTTAGGGTTCCCCTCCTCTCCCATTCTCTCTGACAGAAGTTATTAATGAGTCCTTCTCAAATTCCAGACTAAAACCATCTTAAAGGCATTGTAGTACAACCAAAAATGAAAATGCTGTCATTATTTACTCACCATCATGATGTTCCAAACCTGTAAGACATTCTTTCTTCTGTGGAACACACAAAAAAATTTATTTTAAAGAATGTTTCTCCATATAATGAAAGTCACTGGGGTCCAAAACAACCCTGGACTGAATTTTCATTTTTGGGTGAACTATCCCTTTAATCAAGGGAGTGTATTTCCCTGTGACACTCTTCACTAGGTTCTCTGCGTTCTGCCAGTGTGTTCTGACATTTACACAATTCCATGCATAGCTGAGCAAATGTCATTTTGTGTGGATATAAACTGTTTTTCAGCATTGAATTACAGGGCACTCTGACATGTACTGTACCTGACAGGCGAATGCTTTGTGAAAAACATGTTTTCTTTCCTCATGTCAACAACTGAAAACATGATGGAACTGTTTTATTAACCTCAGTATTGCTTTTGTCCCCTCAACTGAGTTTTTACCTGTCATGCAGCTCAGATACATAGATATATCTAGTATAAATGATAACACATGTCCAATATAGTGTGCTTTCGGTGGAAACATAAACTCATGTTACCTGATCTGACAGGTAGTGTGACTAATAAATCAATATAACTTGTCTTTGTGTTGTGTATGTGAGATAATATTATGAACATATTTTAAATAAATGCTGTTCTTTTGATCTTTTTATTCATCAAAGAATCCTGAAATTTTTTTCATCGTTTCCACAACAATATTAAGCAGCAAAAGTGTTTTCAACATTGATAATAATAACAAATCAGCATATTAGAATGATTTAGGTTTGCCATCATAGGAATAAATTGCATTTTAAAATATATTAAAATAGAAAACAGTTATTTTAAACTGTAATAATATTTCAAAATAGTAATGTTTATATTTGATCAATTAAATGCAGCCTTGGTGAGTGTAAGAGATTTCTTTCAAGAACATAAAAAAATCTTATTGGTCCCAAACTTTTGAACAGAAGTGTATATTGTGAATGTATATATATAACATTATACTAAAATTTATTACACGGCTCTTTGGAGCAGTGTTGCCAAGTCTGCGTTTTTCCCACGAAATTGGGCTACTTCTAAGTTGTTGCAGTGGATGAAGTTTTTTTCTGTGGGTTGATTTCCACCCCCGTACGTACGATTTCCCCAAAACACCCCCCATGGCACACAAATTCAGTGGAAAATTCGGCTGCCCGACAGAGAAAATTGCATTGGGCTATTTTTGGACTACTTTTGTTGTATAGACCTGGCAACCCTGCTTTGGAGTAGCCTACTTGATTCTGATTGGTCAAATATTGTATCCGGTGGTGAAAAATTTTGTATAAGTCATGCCAAACTGTACTATTGACTTAATTCTGAAGTTAGTTTGTTTTTCTAGTTATTGACTCATTAAATTAACAATTAAGTGTAGACAGCTACACAAAGTACTTTTTTAAAGTCGGCATGAAACGGAAGTTGCAATAGTCTTTTCTTCGCTAATGTGACGTATATCCGAATTTGGTTAAAGATTATGAGGGAACATACATTTTTTAAAAAACACTGATGAGTATGGATAAATCATTTAAAATAAATACAGCAATATTCCATAGAAAACAAGAATGGTCCATTTTGTTTTCATGGTGACTTTAAAGGATTAGTTCATTTTAAAATGAAAATTACCCCAAGCTTTACTCGCCCTCAAGAAATTCTAGGTGTATGTGACCTTCTTCTTTCAGATGAACACAATCGGAGTTATATTAATAAATATCCTGACGCATCCAAGCTTTATAATGGCAGTGAATGGGACCAAAGAGTTTGAAGCTGAAGAAAGTGCATCCATCCATTATAAATGTAGTGAAACGTACTGAAGTGAAGCTTTAGACGCAATTTCGTAATTTGAATACGGAAGATGTAGGAAGTAGCATAAGTGTTTTGAACTGTGAGAGGCATTACACTTTCTTCGTAAGTTGAATATGGAAGGCAGTCTGGCGGAAGCTAGACATTTTACTTTATAACTTGTTAAATATGGATATTTTTCTTACATAAATGCATCACTTCGCTTCAGAAGGCCTTTAATACCCCCCCGGAGCATACTTTTATAATGGATGGACGCACTTTCTTCAGCTTCATACTCGGTTCCGTTCACTGCCATTATAAAGCCTGGATGTGTCAGGATATTTATTAATATATCTCCAATTATGTTTATCAGAAAGAAGAAAGTCATATACACCTAGGATGGCTTGAGGGTGAGTAAAGCTTGGGGTAATTTTCATTTTAAAGTGAACTAATCCTTTAAGCCTTACACAAAGGTTACCCAATGCAGTTGCACGCATTGAGTATTTTTTATTTTTTTTAAAAAAGAAAAAAGAAACCACAAATAAGCATTATATTCATTATTCATAACATGCTGCATCTACATTTATGTCCTTAACCGCGAAGAGACATCAACAATGACAAAAATAAAACTGGTAAGAACAGGATAAATGAAAAAAAAAATGGTTTTAAGAGTGACTGTGGCAGATATTGTTCTGACACAAAGGGAGAACTTGAATGGTAAGTGTATTTTAGACAGGTGAAAGGTGTGAAAATGACATGCTCGCTTGAATAATTAAACAGCTTCTCCCTTTCAGAGATCAATCGATGACTTTACTTGACCTACAAGGTCTTCAGATCTTCTGAGTTTAAAATCAACTGTAAAATGCCTATCGCAGGCAAAGGGAGGTCTGAAAGTAAAATCACATTGTGATAAATAAAACAGCTCCCTCAGTTTTCATACAAAGCAGTATAGCTGTGAGACAACGAAAGCGTTCATAATAAGCGGCGTGGACTGATTGGGCATCAGCTAGGGAGCCGGATTAAAGGTGTGCTTATTTCCTAAAAGGATTTTGACCTCTGTGTCTCTCTGACAGGAGGAATCATTAACCACTCGAAGCGCCGGCCGCTGCTTCAGCCCCTCTGATGCAAATTTCATGTCAAAACATCAAACGCGCTTCTGATCAAAGGTCATCTCCCCTTTGTGTAGGTGTTTGATAGCAAAATTTCTATTTCATCTCCAACTGTCATAGTGTGTTAGAGTGCGTGAGGAGACAAGGGAGGCTCTGTGCTCGGAGCACGTTGAGAGGAAAGAAAATGGGCTTTTTGAGGTGTTTATGAGTAGTTTATATTTTTGCTTTTCTAGATAACAGACTTTCCATATGAGGGCAGCAATTGGATGATAACTTACAAGGCAATATCTCTGCAATTTAAGCTGGGTAAATCCGTTTTTTCCTGTTGCAATATAGTCTTTGCAATAAACTCCTCATTTAGACTTATATATGTCTGTGTGTGTGGTTCAGGTAAACCCTACGTTATGAGGACAAAATGTCCCCACAAATATGGCAATATCTGAAATCCTTGTCCTTTTGGGGACATTTTTTTGGTCCCAATGAGAAAAACAGCTTATAAATCACACTAAGTGATGTTTTTTGAAAATGTAAAAATGCAGAAAGTTTTTTGTGATAGGGTTAGGGGACAGAATATACAGTTTGTACAGTATAAAAATCATCATCTAAGTAAGCAATAAGGTACGAGAGGCTGTGACTTATTCACGATACAGCACTAGCCTCGAGTACCTTATTGCTTTTATAAAACAGTTACCACACAATACAAATATTAAAGCCAAAAGTATGTATCAATGCAACTTTCATGAAGTAAACTTTTACTAAAAGTCTTCCTTCCGCCGGAAAAAATAGTCCATGACTGTGAACAGCAACAGAAGTTACATTATTACGCCATTAGATGGCGACAAAGACTGTCTTTATGAGTGTGTCAGTCAGTAGCAAAGACTTTTACATGGAAAAGACTGAATTGTTGTGAACACGGAACAAGACGCAACTGACAAATGTTTTGACTAGCGCTGTCAGTCACGGGAAAACCCCTTAACTGTTAAAAGGACAAGATAATACATCGGACATTTAAACAGATTTTAGGACTGACCTGAAGGAAAATGCTAAATCTGAATGCAGGTAATAAACTCGCTCACTCGATCTCTTTCTCACAATACTCTTCAACATAATACAGTAAGCTTCAATGAACAATATCAATTGAGAACAAACAGTTTACGTTGCTAAGAGTGGTTGCTAAGGGTGCTGTGTAATGATACACAGAACCGTTGGGTGAAGCGGACACAGCCGTGTTTTATCGTGAATAAAGCACAGCTATTGACCAATCAGAATCAAGGACAGGAACTAACCGTTTTATAAAGTCCCCATATGTATATGTATGTATGTATATGTAGAGAAACTTTGCACTCAAAAAGTTTTGTGTTCTTTGAGATTGAACGCAAAGTTGCTCAGGGGAACGCAAAGGTTTTGCGAGCAAATGCAAAATTTCTCTGGGGAACACAAATCATTTGCAAGAGAACGCAAAATTGACATTCATTTTTTCTTCCCATCTCATATTATTCCCTTTACTATGTCCCTTTAGGGGCTCCATACTACTGTGATAATAATAAGAAATGTTCTTCAGCACCATATCATACCATATCATATTAGAATGATTTCTAAAGGATCATGTGACACTGAAGACTGGAGTAATGATGCTTAAGATTCAGCTTTGCCATCACATTTTATATTGTAATAATATTTTACTTTTGACTAAATTTCAGACTTCTTTCAAAAACATTAAATATATAGGCCTAATAAATATTCAAAATGGTTTTACACATTTTGGACCCCACTATATAGATATGCATATGTGTGTGAAGACTAATCTGCATAACTTCTATGACAGCCAGCATCTTTACTTCCGTACACTATCCTCAATCCCATCTCAACATACAAGAATCTCATCCCAGCAGTTCCTCGGGAATAAGGTGGTGAAATTAAACGGGCCTTTTTAGACGTCAGAGACCACTGCATTATCATTACTGCATGCCATTTTCTGTCGACCTCTTCTAGTTCCCATGCAAATGCGGTATCTGCGGATGGTGGCTGCTCAAACGTAGGCCATTGGAATAGATTTCACGGCTCATAATGCATAGCCGGGGAATGCAGGTATTAAAATGTGACACTGCATGCAAATCGAGTTAGTACGAGCCACGTGATTAATAGTCAAAATTTCCTAGTCCATTTGCAGCTGGAAGCGTCCCTAAGGTGTTAATGTTGATATTTTGAGCCGGAAGACGTCCATCATTTTAACCTCACTCTCCGGACTTATCAGTGCATGTCAATCATCGGAGAACAAGTTATCTGTCAGATACGCTAATACTACGATAGCACAGACGAATCTCCGTTCAGGTGTGGAAGAATAGAGATGGATCTGCCGAGACGCACGCCTGCTGTTCTTTTCCACACCGATAGATGGCACTGTTGCACTTCCGCTCAAAGGAAATTACATTTGCATTCGTAGCGCATCCACATATATTCACTCTTCTTTGTGAATATGAGCATAGGTGTGTATTGGTTTAACACCTTCACTTTTTGAAGGTGTTACTCTTAAATGAAGGCACCACGCTGTGACTTTGTTCCTGAGAGGATGTGTTAGATATTTCTGTTGCTGATTACTTGTAAAGTTCATAAAAGAAATGCGGTTAAACTATTACGCAGGCTATAGTCTGTGGGATAACTGAAAGTGGCTCGCTTACAATGCTGTATGGGCTAACTTTTCCCATTAAGGTTCCTGTTTGCAAATGGAATAAAAAATAGTCTTTTATAAACCTGCCACCTGAGTTGTTTTGCCTGTTGACCCTTTTAGACTCAAAGGGCCTTCACTGTCCAACAAAATATTTGAAGGCCCCCTATATTCCCTAATATATTATTATCGTTGTTATTAACAGCAACTGGAAGTGTCGATTTAGGTAAATTAATTGACTACAAATCATTTTATGATTCCAGAACTGCATAAAAACAATTGTTGAACATTAAAGAAATATGATTATTTGATATGTTGCACTTTAGCCTATTTCTTGTATGTTTTTTGGCATTGTAATGAAGTTAGATTGTTTTAATATATGAATAATAGTACGAATTCTATTTAAAATAATATATTACTTTAAATTTAGTTCATCCTACGTCCCCCTTTGGAAGTTTGCTGAGGCCCTATAGTGGACCCCGGCATGACTGATCTAAATGAAACTGATTTATATGCCACGCAGGTTTTCTAATATGAGAATATGATGTCTGAAAGACCATCAGTGTTAGAGAAACACAAAACTCATCTCCGTAACAGATTGCCTTGTCGTAACATGTCCAAAGTGAGTCAATGGGAGATAGATAGATTCATTCCAATGGGCAATTTATTCTCTCCCAGCTGCATATTAAAGTCAAGCTTCAATGTCCATTGTTGGGCATAAGAGATTAAGAGTTTCACCGCAGATCTAATAGAGAGAGAGAACGAGATTAGGAAAAGTTATTCAAGATTTATCCACCGATATTTTGATAGGACCATCAAAACGCCTGGTGCAGTCCCTTTGGTGCAGTTTAGCAGGCATATTTATTTTGGTCTTTGTGTTACTGCCATTAAATTGGCAATGTTTGCACGCTCTTTCTCTCCCCAGGTCAGAGCCTTTGCCACACAAAGACCCGTCATTAGTATTCTTTATACGACTTTGCGCCAGACAGCCAGCTCTGCTTATAAAAAGCTCCTCTTCTATCACAGAGAGACACCCCCCGTACACATAGTGATGGGCTTATTTAAGCATGAGATATAGGTATATAAATGGAAAGAGAAAGCCGAAAACCTTTATCCAACAACACAAAACCTATCCTGACTAAATCTGTTCCATTTTTTTGTTTAGGTCGGATTCAAATGGAATATGTAAAGGGAGTCAAAACATCTTCACTTTCAGAAAAGATGGATTTTCATGCCGCACACTCATGCACATATGCATACGCGCACACGCCCGCTCATAAATACGGAACAGTGGCCCCTGCTAACAGTTGTCATGTTGTCAGATGAAATGACCTTTACTTAAATCACTGCATGTCTCTTCATGCCACACTGAGTGGCTTTGCATCGGCAGACGGGCCTCTGTTGGACACCGTCACGTGTGTTTGTAGCTGCCTGACAAGATACAATGAATTTGAAAAAAATTAATAACAAGGGAAATCCTGAAAATCCTCATAAAATAATCTTCTGTTTTTTAGCATTACAGTTAATATATTCCAGATTTTCACCAGGCGAACGGATCTGTTTATGAAGTGTATGAATATTTATTGGGAATCTGAGAGGATATTTAATTTTCAAAATGTTAATGCTCTGCTCAGGGACTTTTGAATTAAAAAATCACATAGGCCCTAATTGTTGGCATTTACATCTGCTATTATTTTAACAGATAACATCTATGATGAAGATACCGGCATGTATTTTCTGTTCTTTCTGAAGCGCAAACCCAGTTCAGCTCTACTAGTTTCCAGTCGATTCAACTCAGTTCGCATTAACTCCAGCAGCAAACTCAGCTCAATGTTATTCAATCTGCTCAATTCTGTGCAGCCTAACTACAGTTTACTGAGCTTCTCAGCTCAATTGATATCAACCCGAATAAACTCCATTTCTGCTTGATGCAAAATGCTCAATAAGCAGTATAACATCGGAAACTGCTCTAATTCATTGCATCAAAAATCCAATAACACGACACAGCGTCTGCGCAGCATAATCTAAAATATATTACCATGTTAATCAGGACATCCATATCGCTATAAAATTACAGTATAGAAGCCCCATTTAGTTCCAGTTACATTTGCATTGCATATATATTCTTAGAAGATGGTTTCTGCTTAAAATAGAGGCACTTACCCTAAGACATGACAAAATACATTACAGGGGCATCATTTAGTTCCACTTACATTTACTTTGCATGTTATTTTCTTACTAAAGTGACATGTAGGGGAAACCATGGCTGTTAAAACTTTTACTCTAGTGAATATTTATTTTGGTAAGTCAAGGAAAAGAAGTTAAGTGAGCACAGGTCGACCTTCAGTGACAACATGCCCCAATAGCACATTGTTACAGGGGTAAGTTGTCACATTGTCCAAGAATCAACAGTTATGAAACAGAACACTTAATGCAACTGTGGTAACACTTTACAATAAGGTTTCATTAGTTAACATTAGTTTTAGCATTTATTACAGCATTTATTAATCTTCATGTTAATTTCAACATTTACTCATACATTATTAAAATCAAAAGTTATATTTGTTAACATTAGTTAATGCACTGTGAACTAACATGAACAAACAATGAACAGCTAGATTTTTATTAACTAACATGAACAAAGATTAATAAATACTGTAAAAAATGTACTGCTCATTATTTCATGTTAGTTAATACATTAACTATGTTAACAAATGATTATTGTAAAGTGTTACCGAAATGATAATTAATAAATTAGAATTATAGTAAAACATATGTGACAACTTGCCCCCACCTGTAATATATTTAAAAAATACCCTTGTCTCACCGTTGCAATCCACCTTCATTATATAGAGTTATGGCCTGAATTTCCAAACATACATTTCAAAATATGATGATACTAGACTTTTAGTTTGGAGGATGCAATTATTTATAAATAAATAAAAAAATTACTAAGAGAGTTTTACATACAAAACTACTGCTAGAGAAAACATACATTCATGTAATTGGATTTTTGACTCTAAATCTTCTGTGTGTGACAACTTACCCCAGTCTCCTCTATAATGCTATTTGCATAAAGTAAGAGTGTTGCAGGTGAAAATTAATTGTGTTTTTATACATTATCTTTACACATTAGTCATTATACTCGATCATTTAACAAATTCATCTGAATCACCTATGAAGAAATGCCATATTTTTCTTAGCACAATGTATGTGTCGAGTTATTGTTGAATAAAGTATTGTGTTTCTTTTCATGGCAGAGACACACTGTTGCAAGGGCAGTAAAGCTACAGTGCCCTTGTTAAAGGAATGGATGCCTGAGGCTGGTTCAGATGCATCTATATCCAGGGTGTGATCTTAAGCTGGAACATTCTCATCTGACCCGGGATCAGTCCAGCCCTCTGGAAACACAGCCAGGGAATCAATCACATAGTAATGCCGACCACCCTCTCCCTCAGAGCTTTCTAAAAAACACAGCCCTCCTTTCCCCCCCCTCTCTGCTCTCTAGGTCATAGTTTGTCTATGAATTTTTCTGTCTCACTCTCCCAAGGGCAGCTGGACACTTCAAGCCGTGCTCGCTGAGACTGCGCTGTGACCATTTACTATGATGTGTTTTGGTCAAGATAATAAGGACACTTGTGTCATATTTATGAGGTTAGCTGTGGTGCTTTCAGGTATTTCATAGCAAAACTTTTTTAATTTAGCATACCATACACTGGAAAACCAATCTGATGTATCACACTGTGGAAAAGAAAGCAAAGGAAGTTTTGGGCTGTTATTAGGAGGAGACAGGAACGTTCTACTTCAGGCTCACTATTGGCCGGCTCCTGCGTCAGCATCACATGCATGCGCCGTGCTGCTCACATGTCGGCCAATACTGAGTCGCAGGCCCGTCGCCAAGGGGGGGCATTGGGCGGCAGTGCCCCCCTAATCGTATGGTCATTCAGCAAACTTGAGATTGAGAGCAAAATCCTTATTTCTGTGGATTTGGCCATTCACGTATTCCATAACCAAATGTCTTCAGCAGCATTTAGCTCACAGGAACACCAATCTTTACAACAGTAACTTTAAACAACACATTATCTTCAGAAATATCAGAAATAAGGTGGAGTGGCTGGGCGAGGCTTACCTTCCCCTAATAACAGACTTGAGACTAGTGTGAAATTTTCTCACTCAAACCACTGCCTACCTGCTGCTGCTTTTGATTGCTTTTAGAGGGAAAATCTGCACATAAACTACTGTTTTAGGATAAGTTTTTACCGTAATATTAGCATATTGGCGAAACATATTTGTCAAATGATCTAGTGTATCTGTGTTTGCGCTCTGAAGAACGACAAGGCTTACAACGTGTTTCTGCAGCGTTGAGCAATGTAGCCAATCACAAACATATCTGTTGATTTCTTGAACGCAATGACCAATTAGAGGTGTTTAAGTTAGCACTGAACAAAAACTATGGCGTTTTGAGTGGCGAGTGGATTCTGAGTTCTGTACGCTGGCAAATATTGCCTCAATATAACAAACAATTATGTAATTAAGAGATTCATTGTGCAGTCAGTTTCATTTATTGTTACAGTACAGAACTTCTTGAGATCGCGATGAAATAAGATGAGTGAGTTTTTTTTGTGAAAGCTCTTTGGGCACTTTCTGTCATGCCAAATTCTGCATACGTAATCTATTAAAATTAACAGTGGTTTGTGAACATAGATGTTTTATTAACAAATAATTTATCAGTAGTGTTTATGTTGGGATATTTAGGTTGTGCAGTTGCAAGAAACTTGAAACTAATGTTTTTAAATGTTTTTAAATGGGAAGTGCATCTCCTTAGTCTTTCCGTGAAGGTGGTTCACCCTCCACCTATGATCAGAAAATTCATATTTAATGCACAATTACAGAACTTGAAACATAACTAGGCTATGTTTATAAATGACTAGTATCACTTGGAGACCTGCCGCCTTCAACTATTTTAATGGTGAGTACAATCAGAGTCTTTGTTACACATTAATATGCTATGTAGGCTACATATTTTTATTGCTATTTGGTATCGTTTTTATTATTGTGTTGTTCGAGGAATTGAATGTTTTTGTGCCTCGTGTTTGCTAAGTATATAGGCATAATGCAAAAGGGTTTTGTTTTTGGTGTAGTTCGTTCTAATTATGGACTATCTTGTGGTTTTGTGTTAATAAAGAACTTTGTCTATTTTAGTAATAAATACGGGATGTTATTGTTTTGGTGAAAGTCTGTTTCTCAGATCATAAAAATGTGTGCCCCCCTATGAAAATGAAATGCCTCCCCATTCTATATGTATATGTTCTGGCGACAGCCCTGCTGAGTCGCCTTTCTGACGTAGAACCCGGAAGCGCTGCACTGTGTTTACAATGTAAACAGCATATAGGAGAATGACAGGGAAGAGAAGAAATTGTTAAAGTCATTATTTTTTCTGTGTTGTTTTTGTGCACAAAAAGTATTCTCATCACTTCATATCATTAAGGTTGAACAACTGTAGTCACATGGACTTTTTTAACAATGTCTTTACTATCTTTCTGGACCTTGAATGCGGTAATTACGTTGCTTTCTATTTGGGTTTAGAAACCTCTGGGATTTCATCAATTTGTGTTCTGAAGCTGAATGAAGGTCTTACAGATGTGATGACATGAGGGTGAGTAATGACAGAAATTTCATTTTTGGGTGAACTAACCCTTTAAGGACCATCAAAATAAAGTGTTAGCAGATATTAAGCAGATGAGAGTTAGTTGACATGCAGTTGCAAAGTAACTTATAGTTAGTAGAACGTCTAAAGTGGACAATGGAAATAAAGTGTTAGTTTTTATAAAATTAGACTAATTAAATATGTTGAAATTAGATTTTATTACTGTTTCATTCTGATTTGTAAAGATGTCTGAAATTCAAGAGTTCATATTAGAGTAGAGTTGTTTTTGAATAAGGCATTCTTTTGCCATAAAACACAGCAACGCCAAGTGGTGTTAAAGCTGTGTCATAATGTTTTAGAAATAAAAACAAATAACTTGCCAAGGCCGAAGTCCCTTTAATACATATAAGTAGCTAAATTATGTGATGGAAAGGTAAGTCCAGACCATATGTGTAATATGAAAGGAATTGCTTTGAGGAGGAAAATCAGATGAAGCAACATATGAGAGACGGTCTATTGGATTGAATGGCTTACCATCACTGTATGGCATGAAGATCAAGTACTAAAGTGCATTTTTCTGCCTGCAGTCCTGAACTCGAGGACTATGTGATTGCCTCTTTGTGATACATTACATTGACATGATCGCTGAATATTCTCCAGAGGAATGAGATAAAAAATGAAAAAAGGCCATAGAAGTTTCTGCTGGGACCTCAGAATTCATAGCATGCAATTGGATTTGCTGAAGGATCTTTCCGTGTGGCTGCAGCGATATTGATGACAGCCAGAGCTTTCACACACGGTCGCTCACTGCTCATGCTGAGGGACTTTCTCTAATCCGATTCTGCTATTAGAGCAGGAGACCTCTCAGCCGGGGGTCCGTCGCCCTCGCTCTCTGTTCTCAGAGCAAGCAACCAAAGTGAGCTTCATGGGGCTTAATGCTGTTGAGAAGGCAAGCTGAACAGAGAGAGAGAGAGAGAGAGAGAGAGAGAGAGACAATTAGAAGGATGGTAAAAAAAACAAAAAAAAAACATGATTGTACAAAACTGGATCCATCAGCTTGACAGGTAGGACAAATGAGTTCCCTTACAGCAGGTTCCACTGTGCCTTATTTATTTGCATTAATAACCTGAAGGACAGATACAGTGCGGTCACTAAACCTAATGAAGTGTTACAACAGAGAGAGAGAGAGAGAGAGAAAGAGAAACTGTGAAGAACTTTTAGTATTATAAATGTATAATATGGTATAATGTTACATTCAGCGAGATTAGTCTAAATATATACTGTATGTATATACAGTAGTGGCCAAAAGTGATGTCCGGCCAAAGAAAATGGACATCTTAAAATATTATTAAAATTTGTTAAAGATTTTGTAAGCATATTTTATAGTTATTCTTGGAATCAATTGTTTTATTTGTGATTACGCAATGAAACGTCAAATTGTGCGGACATTATTTTTGGTCAGGCTGTCATATAAAGATATTATGACAACAAAATATTGACAACTGATTGTGTATGTATGCTTTTTTTCTGTTACCTATTTTTCTATGCATATATATATATATATATATATATATATATATATATATATATACATACATACATATGTCACACTTAGATTCCAAGTAGATTCCAAACTATAAACAAGGTTTACTGCAACAAGCAGGAGATTGCAAACGTAACAGCGTGTAAACACAGATAGGAGTAAACACGAACAATAACCGACAAGGGAATGAACTGAACAGGGAAAATATATACACAGAGTAAATGAGGGAACTAAACGGGAACAGCTGGGCAAGGATTAATGTAAACAGACACCATGGTAACAAATAAGGACTAATGCAGACAAGACAGAAAGTGAACTAAACAGAACATACACGTGACATTACGCCCTCCCTCGGAAAGGTGCGTCCTCGCGCTGTGACAGAAAAAGTTCATGAGGAAAGAGGGCGGAGGCTTTGGTGGAGGGCGTGGAGCTGGGGACGGACTGAATCCTGGGGACATTGGCCACAGGCACCATGGTGGCGCTGAAGGTGGGAGGATCCAGGGTGGAGCCTTGACTGACGGGCAGGGCGGCAACCAGGAGCCGATCGATGGCGGCGGAACCATGGTGAGTGGTGGAGGAACCGGCGGAAGAGAGTGGTTGACGGACCGGGGCGACATCGCAGATCTGGAAGACGGGAGCTGAGCCGCTGACTCGCGGGACTGAGGCGATGATGTGGTGAGGGAGGCCGACGGGGAGGTCGCGGAGGAAGGGAGGAGTCCAGTGATGCCGAAGGGGTGCAGGGTGAGGGTGCAGCCCGAATCCCGGAAGTCCGTGGCTGCAGCTGGGCGTCGACTGCCGAAGGCCGACCTGGAGTGTCGAGCGATCCCAGCGGAGCTTCCAGGCAGACAGATCGTGGAGGCGATGAAGGAGTGGTGGGTCGAGGTGAGGGCAACAGTCTAACAGGTCAAGGTGGAGGTGTGGGCCTGGAGGCCCGAGGAGCAGCCGGGGACTCGGCCTCTAGCCGAGCTGGTGGTAGGGAAGTCCGAGGCACGGAGGATGAGCTTCTGGGCAGACAGACCGCGGAGGCGATGAAGGAGTGGTGGGTCGAGGTGAGGGCGACGGGCTGACAGGTCGAGGTGTGGGCCTGGAGGCCTGAGGAGCAGCCGGGGACTCGGTCTCTAGCCGAGCTGGTGGTAGGGAAGCCCGGCGGGACCGGCGAAGAAGATGAAGATGTGAGGGTGGTGACTTTGGTGGGAAAAGGATCCGCGGACCACAGGTCTATCAGGTCCAGGTCCGCTCCTGGCTCTGCAGTGGACTGACTCGCTTGCATCAACTCCAGGGCTTTGATGTTTTCTGGCTCCGGTTCTGGAACGACCTCGGTGGGCACCTCGGGCTCGCTGGCTGTGAAGGAGAGGCCGCCATTCTGGAGCATCCAGGCCAGGTACCCCAGATACGGCTTGTTTTCTGGGAGGAGGAGAAGTCGCAGCGCTGGTGAGTCCATAATACTTATTTCTCGTATTTGAGAGGTCAGTTATTCTGTCACACTTATGATGAAGGAGACTGACAAAAGTAGATTCCAAACTATAAACAAGGTTTACTGCAACAAGCAGGAGATTGCAAACGTAACAGCGTGTAAACACAGATAGGAGTAAACACGAACAATAACCGTCAAGGGAATGAACTGAACAGGGAGAATATATACACAGAGTAAATGAGGGAACTAAACGGGAACAGCTGGGCAAGGATTAACGTAAACAGACACCATGGTAACAAATAAGGACTAATGCAGACAAGACAGAAAGTGAACTAAACAGAACACACACACACACACACACATACATATACATTATATATATATATATATATATATATATATATATATCACTTTTGGCCACTACTGTATGTCATTTTCAAAAGACTGTATCTACCAAATTGAAAAAATAATGATCCCACAATTTTTTTTATTATGTGATCATTGATAAGCCTATATCATAAAATGCAAGGATTACCTTCTCTATATGACACTCAACTAGAGAAGACAGATCATGTGATCTCCATTGTCTTCTCTCCCATTGATAGGTGTTCCACATATGCTGTAATGGAATTAAATGAAAAGCATAAGGTACAGTAAAAAATTCAACGAAAAAGTAAACTTTTCGCTTGACATGCCTAATTCACTGTGAACAATTCGTTCAGGTCGCTTTGCCTCTGCAAGGATTTTTCATCTTACACATAGCTGTCTCTGCATATTAAGCATGTATATAAAAAGCACACAAAATATTATACACTCAGGGTACAAACTCAGGTTGGACCTAAGCTTTTTTTAGTTATTATCCTACTGTAAAAAAATAAATAAAGTAACTTAAACAAATATGTAACATGCATATATATATATATATATATATGTATATATATATATATACATGCATATATAATTATTCCTAAAGTGACAACTGCACAGCTCTACTTTTATAGCGCATTAAACAAAAGGATGCTCTTCTCTTCTGTTCTGACCTACAAACACAGGAATTACACAGGAAACCTGTCTGAAAGTCATTTGCAATTTCGTATACAGCCCCCTAGTAATGCAAAGTTCTTCACAGTTTCTCTCTTTCACTCTGTGGTAACATTTAATTGGATTTTTAATTATAAAATAAAACTAATAAAAAGGACAAAAAAAAAAAAAAATACTAAAACTTAAAGGGTTAGTTCACTCAAAAATGAAAATTCTGTCATTAATTACTCACCCTCATGTCGTTCCAAACCCGTAAGACCTTCGTTCATCTTCGGAACACAAATGAAGATCTTCATCACCAGATTGTCACGAACACAGTGAATAAAGACCACAGAAGAAGGTCAGATGAAGATGAATTCAAAAATAAAAGTATAATCAAACAAACTCAGATAATCCATAGGTAACGCAATAGTGTGTTCTAGTACAAACTCCAAATACAAGTAATAACTGACAACTAAGGCAGAGAACTGAGGAACTCAAATATACATAGATAACGAACTAAAATAGCAGGAGTGATGATTAAATTAATTACCATTGTAACAAATTACAGAGGGAAACATGAACACATAACACAGGAAATGATGAAATTCAAACTAAAAGTCCATGATAGTGAAACTTAACGAACAAAAGACTGAATGTCTCTGACACAGATAGGCTAATCTTTATATCTTTCAATTTTTTGCTACGCAGCTACATAATGTTCTTAATAAAAACATTTCATTATAGACATGTCAGATAATTTAAGAAGGTCTGGTAGCTTAATTGACAAGTTCCTCTGTAATTGCAGAGACTCCCTGTGACACATTAGCCTAGCACGTTATCCTCTTATCCTTAGCATTCCCCTGCAAACAAATTGAGAAATAATTGTTCACTCATTTGAATAAGTGGCTCTCCAGCATGTATGATAACCATTGTTAAGACACACATAGCTCCAGGAAGACTGTTCTCTCCGTGAGATGGAGCCACGAGTGATGGACATGCTACTCGCAGATGCTCGCATATTCATTCCACGTATGGGGGGTAGAGAGGCACTTTTTAAACATGAGGCGGGAAGCTTGGGCAGGTATTTACTGCTGCCTCCCACCGTGCTCCTATTTGCCTCATCACGGGTGGCGAGGGAAGACACGGGAGACTGAACGTTTTTTTTCTGAGCATCTGCAGATGCTCTAACATGGGTCCCCGGAGGCATATAATAACCTATTACCTCCATCTCTGACTAAAACACACATTTAAACTACAATTACACCCCCTGCTTTCTCTCCTCTTGCTTTTCATTTCATTCCCCTACAGCGTCTCCTCTGCAATTCAGTACTGCAGCTTCGGCAGCTGTGTTCCCTGTACACCTCTCTCTCTTTTCTCTTTCTCTCTGTTGCTTTTCCACTCTGTCTTTCATCAGCCGGTGAAAGAAGTGAGATCGTCTCACAGCCTGAGAGGTGTTTGGTGGGCCAATTTATTACCTAGTGCAACTGCTCTCAGCACACATTTCCTCCAGCTAACATGCACACATATGAAGAGGTTTAGTCAAAAAGGAATTTTTTTTCTTCAAATTGATTTTTGCACATTTATTAATGTACATCATTATATTACATGGTTCTCTTAAACAGGGGATTACATTTTTAGAAGCCAAGGACCCCCAAAAGTCATCCCCCATCCTAAAATTTAAGTCATTTAAATTATATTTTTGTCTTGTACAAAGACCCAATTACCCTTACTGTGAAAAAATAATATTATAAACATGTCTAAAATATTATTTGGACAATATTTAGTTTCTATTAAGTTACATTATTATGTTTCTTTTTATTACTAATTACAGTACTGTACTGTTAGATGTATTATTTATTTATTTACTTGTTTGATTGTTTTTAAACAAATTTTTACTTGTTTCATCTTTTTTTATTATTAATTATTACTTTTTACATTTTTTACACTGTTGTAACGGGTGTGAAGAGATGAGGCGGAGAGAGAATCCACATGCATGCACGTCTTTAATAGCAAAAGGCAAAAACATTCATAATCCAAACCAGAAAACCAAGAAAATAGTCCATACGAGAAGACAGGAACATCCAGGAACTCCCGACCCAAAACACAAACGCGATCCAACAACGACTAGTAAAACACAACTGAAAAGCACAAGCTTAAGTACACAGAGAAATCAGTGATAATTAAAGACAGTTGTAACTAATGACAGTAACTATAGAAACTAACACGAAAACAAGAAGAAACAGAAACCAAACACAACACATTCAACATAAAAGTCCATACAAAACAAAAACCATTTCAGTGGAGCTGGCAGAACTAGACATCCCCACAGTGGAGCAGACGGAGCTGAAGACCACCTCAGCAGAGCAGGCAGGACTGAAGATACCCACGGTGGAGCAGAAGACCACCACGGCAGATCAGGCTGGACCAGAGACCACCATAGCAGATCAGGTGGAACTGGCGACCACCATGGCGGGACAGGCAGAACTGTACAAAGTGCACATAGAGGTTAGAGTTGGCCTCTGTGGTCGTGTTGAGCCAGGCCCAGAGTTCAGTAATAGCCTCCATTTCCATAGCACGCAGACAGGGAGTTGTAGGACAAGCAGGGAGTTCTTAAGCGACCTCCGTGGTTGTAACAGGACAGGCAGGGAATTCAAAGGTGGACAGTGAAGCAGAAAGTTCATCAAAGGCCTTCTTGACCACAGCAGAATATACAGAGAATTCAGGAATGGGAGCTGCAACCTCAGTCAAAACTGAAACAGGTGCCGCTGCCTCGGAAGAAACTGGAAAAGTGTGCATGGCTCAAACACACAAAATAGCCACCTGAAGTACAGGAAGTGCATTCAATGGTAGAAGGGTCTCCGGACTTGGGACTATCTTGCTGGGGATGCTCACCGCTCGTACCGACGGATTGACTGCCACACTGGAAATCAGCCCCAAAAGCCTATGGATAGTCTTCCTTGGGTTCGGAGTGTCAACCATAATGGTTACAGGTTTTGGCGTGGCGGCCATGATGACTGGAGACTCTAACGTGGTAGCGATGACGACTGAGGACTCTGGCTTGGCAACCATGATGGCTGAGGACTCAGGCGTGGCGGTCATGACGGCTGAGGACTCTAGCATGCCAGAAACAGTGAAAATGTTGCGTTTCTCCTCCACGACATCCACTGTAAAAACAGAGCCGCCTAGTTGTAAAGCAAGGTCAAAGTAATATTGTAATATCCAGTCCGGATGCCACAGTGGCATACATGAACTGAGCGGCTCAGATAACCAAACACAGGAAGGGAGTACAGAAAAAATAAGACTCCTTTTTCAACATAAAAGTCCATACAAAACAAAAGGCACAACACCGGGGATCATGATAGAGCCCCCTCAAAGGAGCGCCTTCCAGTCGCTCCACAAAACACAATCACAAGTCCAGGAGGGCGGTGTAGAGGAGAAGGAACAGGGGAGGGATGGAGGGCCAGGTCCCTGAGGTAGAAAGTGTCTCAGGAACTGAGGTAGAGTTGGTAGCCAGGGCGGAGCCGGCAAAGCAGTGGCAGAGCAAGTGACCACCACGGCAGATCAGATGGAGCCAAAGATCACCAAAGCGGAGCAGACGGAGCTGAAACCATTTCAGTGGAGCTGGCGGAACTAGACGTCCCCACAGTGGAGCAGACGGAGCTGAAGACCACCTCAGCAGAGCAGGCAGGACTGAAGATACCCACGGTGGAGCAGAAGACCACCACGGCAGATCAGGCTGGACCAGAGACCACCATAGCAGATCAGGTGGAACTGGCGACCACCATGGCGGGACAGGCAGAACTGTACAAAGTGCACATAGAGGTTAGAGTTGGCCTCTGTGGTCGTGTTGAGCCAGGCCCAGAGTTCAGTAATAGCCTCCATTTCCATAGCACGCAGACAGGGAGTTGTAGGACAAGCAGGGAGTTCTTAAGCGACCTCCGTGGTTGTAACAGGACAGGCAGGGAATTCAAAGGTGGACAGTGAAGCAGAAAGTTCATCAAAGGCCTTCTTGACCACAGCAGAATATACAGAGAATTCAGGAATGGGAGCTGCAACCTCAGTCAAAACTGAAACAGGTGCCGCTGCCTCGGAAGAAACTGGAAAAGTGTGCATGGCTCAAACACACAAAATAGCCACCTGAAGTACAGGAAGTGCATTCAATGGTAGAAGGGTCTCCGGACTTGGGACTATCTTGCTGGGGATGCTCACCGCTCGTACCGACGGATTGACTGCCACACTGGAAATCAGCCCCAAAAGCCTATGGATAGTCTTCCTTGGGTTCGGAGTGTCAACCATAATGGTTACAGGTTTTGGCGTGGCGGCCATGATGACTGGAGACTCTAACGTGGTAGCGATGACGACTGAGGACTCTGGCTTGGCAACCATGATGGCTGAGGACTCAGGCGTGGCGGTCATGACGGCTGAGGACTCTAGCATGCCAGAAACAGTGAAAATGTTGCGTTTCTCCTCCACGACATCCACTGTAAAAACAGAGCCGCCTAGTTGTAAAGCAAGGTCAAAGTAATATTGTAATATCCAGTCCGGATGCCACAGTGGCATACATGAACTGAGCGGCTCAGATAACCAAACACAGGAAGGGAGTACAGAAAAAATAAGACTCCTTTTTCAACATAAAAGTCCATACAAAACAAAAGGCACAACACCGGGATTGTGACAACTGTTTTTCTCTAAAGTTTTCTATGGACCCCCCTTGTGGCCCAGGACCCTAGTTTGAAAATCTCTGCTCTAGGTACATTTTTATTGGTCAATCATGGCATTCATTGATATTTCCTAATATTCACCATTGTACATGGCAATGCTGTATAATTAGACCACTCATCTGGGTATCTGAAACTGGTGCTTCTGTCATGTCTTGCATACTGACTCGCTCTCTCGTTTCATACAAATGCACCTCACGCTGACTTGCGTCTCAGTTATTGATTGTAGTGAAAATGACCTTACAGGATCTCAGTATTTTTTTAAGTCAAATATGGTAAATGGAAGCTCAAATGTACTTGCTTGACATGCTAGAACAGGGATGGGCAACTTTGGTCCTGGATGGCTACTCTACTGCAGAATTTAGCTCCAACCCTAATCAAACACACCTGAACAAACTAATCAAGGCCAAGAAAGCTAAAGGTAGATGAGTTCTTTCAGGGTTGGAGCTAAACTCTGCAAGACAGTGACCCTCCAGGACCAAAGTTGCCCATCCCTGTGCTAGAACAAGCCTCATTGGTTCTTACGTGTCAAGAAAGTCTGGTTGGGCTTCCGTTTACCATATTCAATGTGCTCTATGTATGTTTTGATGTACAGTGCACAGCATAAATGAGTACACCCCCTCTGAACAAATACAAAAGATGTATTTTCTTTATGATCACTAATACAATTCATGGAAAGATGGCAAAACTAAAATGTATTAAACATATACATAATAAAAACTGAGAAATATATGTCATTAATAGCCATAAAATAAGTAAATTAGCCAATTTTGTTTAAATTAAGGATTGCAGAAATGAGTACACCCTGGATTTAATTCAACAAATCTATAATATTCTAGTACTTTGTATGCCCTCCATAATTTTGAATATACTGCTCTGACCCTTCTTGGCAAAGAGTGTACAAGTTCATGACAAATTGTCACATCTGTCCTGTTTAACTCCTGGATGATGAGCTCCTTAAATGCCCTGATCTTTAATGGGGAGTGTTGCTCAACTCGTCTCTACAGAATCCCCCACAGGTGCTCAAGAGTGTTAAGATTGAGTGCAATACATGTCCACAGAAGGTTTTTCACCTTGGGAGAATGGATATCCTCATTGCCATGTTGAAAAAATGCCCAACAATGCAGGGAATGAGGAAAGGGTAACATCTTCTGTTTCAAGTTTGTGTATTAAATTACACAGTGGTGTGGGAATTCATGACAGCATTGATAAAGCACAACTCCCTCACACCTTCAGCACTCATACATCCCTATATAAGAGTTTTACTAACACTGAGCTTCACTGTGGGAACCAGGCACTTCTCACTGTACTCATCCTCTAGCAACACCATAACATTTTGGATGCTGTTAGATCCAAAATGATTGATTTGGTCTCATGAGACCAGAGTATTGATTTCCAGAATCTATATTTTGTAAATATGGGCTTTGGAAATGACCCTACCTAACTTTATTGTGCTTTGGCTACAGTAGGTTGTTCCAGTGAGAACAACAACCATGCATGTCATTTCTGCAGGCTGCATCTTACTCTGTGAGATAAACAGTCACTCTTTTCATAGCTTTTGCTGGCTCTGAAACACTCGCTTGGTATTTCTCCTGCTCTTTGTCTAGCAAAAAAATCCCTCATCACTAAATGAAAGCTTAAAATGAAGGCCTGATTATTTCAGGGGCCTTGTCACAAGTCCATTGTTTTTGAATTTCTGTGTTACTTTTGCTATATTTTCACACTTAAAACAATGATTTGGTAATCCTCTTGTACCACTGTCCTCTTTTGTGCTAAGAAATAAGTTGTGTCTCCTGACAGTTCTCTCTCAACACTTCTCTTTAAATGTTTTGGTTCAACATACTTACCTGTTGATTAAACATTGCCTTACACTTTCACCAGAAAATTTTTATTTCGTTTTATTTAGTAACTTTTAGGAGGGTGTACTCATTTTTGCTACACAACATTTTATCACCTTGATAAGAAAATCTTATTTTCCTGAATAATTTTGACATGCTTCTTTGGTAATTGATTAAGCAGACTTGCTGGAACATTATATCTCTAAAGAACCCTAACATGTCTTCTAAGTAATTGAGTAATTGCTGACTTTCAGACGTTTCAGAGGGGGTGTACTCATTTATGCTGTGCACTGTATGTGTATGTATGTTCATCAATGTTTATATGTGAATAAAAGCCTAAATTAAAACTGTTCTTCATATAAAGTGATTGTGTCTCTTCAGAAGACTTGAATTAAATCACTTGATTCATATGGACTACATTTGCAATGTCTCTATGAACATTTTGAAGCATCAAAGTTTTGGCCTAACGGACTTTCAATGGATGGAAATCTCTCAGGATTCAATAAAATATCTTCATTTGTGTTTCGAAGATGAACTAAAGTCTTAAAGGTCCATTGTTTATTGTCAATAGTGTTGCATGAATCACAGCTCACACAAGTTATTTTCAAAGTAAGCAGCTTTTTGTTGGTCAGCGTGGCAAATCCATGTGACAAACTTGAACCCATTGTGGAATCTGCATAATAAAATGACTGCATGTGACTAGAGTAAATGATGATAGAGTTATCATTTTTGGATGAACTAACCCTTTAATAATATGTAGGTAACGTTCCATAACTCAAATCAATATTTTATATCCATGTTTATTTTGTGAGCATCCATTAATGTAAGAAGCAAGATAATGTACATTCAGCCATCAATATTGCAAAATGAACCCCTTCAGGGTGATACAAGGCATCTGTGCTCCTCGTCAGGGTCCTGATTTTATCAGGATCCTAAACCTATTTATGCCATAAATTGCTTTACAATGAAATGCAAAGCAAACAAGGCTAGTTACCAAATTTTTTGTCACTGGTGTTGTCTGTCCCTGACAGGTGTGAATGCATATCTTAAAAAATGTGATTGGCTAACAAAGCAAATGTCTTTACTGTCAACAGCTTAAATGGAAATGCCATAAATGTCTGAAGCAATTCCAGATAAAAAGTACAGCAGCTTATCAAGTAGCTTTGCTATATTGGGCAGGAGTGACTTTCCTGAGGGAATACTACAAGGTTAAAACCTTACAGTGTGACTTGCTTTCCGCAGTCCTGGGCATATTCTGATTTTTGCAAGGAATACAGCTTTTCAAGTTTGACCTGTTCGCATTTTGAATTAGTAAATCCGCTTTGCTCTGATGTTAGTACAAAGTGTGCGGTCCCAGGGATATATGATGATATGGTGCGCTGATATCAGGAAATCCAGCACTATATATAAAAGTAGCAGGCTATAGGAATGTAAACATAAGCAAAAAGATATAATACAGCCAAGGCAACAGAAAGCCTTTCATTTCAGATTGGCTGGATGCAATTTCATGGCCTGTTCTAGCTGCTGTGGAGGAAAGGAATTGGAAAAAAAGTGAAATCGATTGTCTGGATTGCATTTAAACCATTTTGAACCACCTTTTTGTGCAGTGTTAGACAGTGTCAAAATGGATCTCTAGTCTGTGCTAGACTGGCAGGAAGAAAAGAAAATGGTTCGAGCTGTGTCAAAACATGTGCTTTTATCCTCTGGCCTGAGATAAGGGCACACAGAGCCAAGGATCTGAAAGTGTGGTAATGGAGGACTTAAACTGAAACAGTACGTCTAATATATTCCAACTCCATTGTTTTATATCAGTATGTGAAACAAATATGAACAATGTGTATTATTTTGAATAAATTATTCATTTGCAGGCAGGAACCACTAGTGAATTTAGGAAATAAATTTTATTGAAGAATTGCAATGTGTGAGACAGCATCCCTATAAACTAGGTCTGTATAATTGAAGATGAACCTTGAAACAATACTATGTTTCCTTGAACTGATTGACAACAGCATGGCAATTTAAAGAGGGACGGAGAGATACAGTTAGAAATGTATGTATTTAGGATTCAAGTTGGCATGAAATGAAAATCCTCCCCATCTATTTTCTAAATGCATGTTATTGATCTTATTGTGAATTATTCATTCATGCATAGTTTTTTTTTTTCTCGGTTTTTTTGACTTTGTAATTTTTTATCAAAATGTCATGAACTCAATTTTCTGGTAAAAAGACAGACTTCTCCAATCATTTAATCCTTTGAGTAAATCTCACACAACCTGTAAAGAATATTTTTGGGTCACATTTCACTGCAAAATAAGAGACACAAAAAAGTTATTAAAGTTAATATATAAAATTATTTTCAATTAATTTAGATTTTTTTTTTTTGCTATGTGATATCATAATTATAATATGATTCTTCAAATAAATAAATGGTTTTTGTATGTTGTGATTTGTTGTATTAATTTAAGCTGATTTTAAAAATTATAATACAGTAATTTTATTATTCATTGATCATAGGAAATATAAAAATAATCTGGATGCTTTATGGTGTAAAATGAGAATGTAGGTGAAAAAATTGCTTAATTACTATAAAAAAGTAGGCTGCATTTTTCTACTGATTTTGGAATGACTCTTTAAATCACCCATATTTTGTTAGATTCGTCTTAATCAGAAAGCGTAAAACCTGAAAGTACTGAATACATGAGGGATGAATAGGTAAATAAAATAAGGCATTGGGTTACAGGGTTTCCCGAATTGGGATTTGTGAGGGAAGTGCAAGGGGGTTTATTAGTTAATTTAAAAAGCTAATAAATAATTAAAAAAGTCACATTAAAATAAATAAATAACCTGCATGTGACCATTAACCAACATCAGTGAACCGTGAACATACAATAGGTGTTATTAAATTATTTAAATATTAACTTGAAAACTCAGGGGGTAGTAAATATTTTAGGTTAAAGGGTTTCAGCTGACTTTTCTCATGTGACTCGAGTCCCCCACCTCTGCTGATTAGTCCCAACCTTACTCTCATGGAGTTTTTCCTGGCGACTGTGGCATTGTGCTTGCTCACTGGGGGTCTGGGCTTGAAATTATGTAAAGCTGCTTTGCAACAGTTACTATTGTTAAAAGTACTATACAAATAAATCTTAAGTGAAATGAAAAGAAAAGAAAAGAAAAAAAAGAGGGGGCTGCCGTGTTGTTTCTGTTTACCAGGCTAGCTTCAGGCTTTAAGTTGTGGAAGTGGTAGTACTTGTAATGGCATAAATGTCAATAGAATTTCAGTGGGAACAGAAGACAAATAGACAAGTGAGGAAGAAAGATAAGATAAAATAGATGTGTCACCAGTTATTATTGAGGAGCACAGGATACATGAGGAGCACAGGATGGTTTATCTTCATATAATAATCAGTTACCCATAATACAAACACAAGCACAGGCGTTCCTAATGGAATAAACTCCCTTGATATTGCTTGGAACTATTTTACGAAAACAGACGGTCTCGAAAGCCCATTGGCTGTCACAGACGCTCGGGCGACGCTGATTGGCTGCTGCCTGTTTCCGGGGCTCCATTCCATTAGTGACGTTTTCCCAGTCGCTGTGAGACAGATTGGGGAGAATGGCTGCCAGTGGAGGTTAGATCTTCTCTTCAAAATCCAAACTTATTTCCAAAAGTTTTCTAGCGTGTATACACGCTATTTATCTGTGATATTATTTTATTTTGATGGAGTGCGATAGAGTTAGACGGTTTGACCAAATTTACGCCGAACTCCGGTGGTTGTTTGGATATAGGCAGAAAAGTACGGATAGGTAGCAGCTAGCGAGAATAGCTCAGCGAGAGACTGTGTAAACACTCGCTTATTGCTCGCTGGTTTACGATACAATTCATTCAACTACGTTAGCCTTCGTTTAACTGTGTACTTTCATGATATTTAATGCGTTGTCACGGTTTATTTCATGTTATGAAATGGCTCTAGTCTGGACTTGAATGGCTCGAGACCGGACTAGCCTGATGTTATGCTAACCGGTAAAACAGCACCTGGATTAGCACAGCTAATAAGTTAAGCATCGAAACTCGCTTACTCGTAGTAACTAAACATTTCTTTGATCAGATTAACAGGAGACTAATAAATGCCTGAGCATGTCAAAAGCAGTACTAATTCTTTAGACCATATGGCTTATTTTTCGGCTCTTATCTAGTCATACACTGATGCCATGTAGGGGCTGTGGTTGGTTGATGGAAAACCTGTTTTGTCTGTTATTTTGTCACTCTGAATAGCTCTGAAACAACATTAGTAAATAAACTTGAATGTTATAAACTTTTTGCACAGAGGCTGTGGGTTGAGAGCATCTGTTTGAGTTTTTAACTGAAGTCTTTGTTTTGTCAAGTCTTTTTTTTTTTTTTTTTTTCTTTTGTCTTGTTTTGGACTCTGCCTTTCGTTTTGACAAAAATCAAGGGTTAAATAAGTGTAAATGCCAATTTCCCATGTTACATGTCAGTTTGAATGTAAAACTGTCGTCATTCTTAAAGAGCCATACTTGTAATTCATAATCTTTATTGTTACTATGAAATATCATGTCAACTGTCTAACGCTTTTGTCTTGTAGACGTAGGAAAGCTGTTACAAGTACAGAATGGGACTCCAGCAAGCACAAGTTACAACGGGGTAGATGCCCTACATGCCTGTAACATCCTCCAGCAGCTTAAAGCCTTGTACGACGAAGCTCAGTTGACTGACATTGTCGTGGAAGTGGACCATGGGAAGACATTCTCTTGTCACAGAAATGTCCTTGCTGCCATCAGCCCTTACTTCAGGTAGCACCTGCACAGATCACACCTCTAAACTTTTAAGTATCATCCGTTTTTGTAACATTTGTTGAGAAATTGCAAACTATGGCCCACATTTAAACACAGACTCATTCATTGCAGATATGATGTGTAAATATTTAGTCATTAAATTATTTATTATACACAGATGTGGAAGTTTTAAACTGATTGATTAGACAGTCAGTGTTTTCCTATTAATTTTGGCTGATAGCAGTACTTATCAGCATTAAAGTCAGCATGAAATGGAAATTGCGATTGTCTTTTCTCCCCTTATGTGACGTACATCCAAGTGAAACAGCAAAATGAACACACAGTGCACAAGAGTATATACTGTACAGTGTACAAGCAAGAGTTCACCAGTAGCACCAAACAAACAGTGACACTCAAAACTGTCCTGTTACTGTAGTTAACATTACAACAAGAGCATATCTTAGTTCTTTGAAACATAGCAAAATCAATGTTACTCACATATGGAGCAGAAACAACACAACCTTGGCGTCCATTTTCAGGCCTTCTCGTTTAGGTCTCTCCAGCGTTGGAAAGCTTTTCTAATATTAATCTGTGTCCTTAAACTCTTGCCTTATCATATTCCTTCTTTTTTCAGTGATTTTCCTCTGACCTTTTCTCTCTCTTTTGTTTTTAATGTCTCTCTGTAGTAGGGTTGGGTATCTTTTGAATTTTAGCAATTCTGATTCATTTTGATTCATAGTTTTGCTTCCAAGAGAAACAAACAAACAAACAAAAAAACGTTGATATTCACATTTATTTTATTTCTGGGTACACACCACAAGATAATCGTGCTGATTTTGGGCCGATTTCTCCCCTTCCGACAATCCTAGGTAATGTCCCGATTATCTTGATGGTTCTACAGATTATCTTATCAGATTTTTCTGTGGTGTGCGGTGTGTTAAGAGTGACTAAATCTGCTCGGAAGAACGTCGGAGGCGCCCCGATCGCGAATCGAAAATATTCAACATGTTGAATATTTACGATCAGAAATCCTGATGTGTGGGGGGAACACCGAGGACAGACGCGCGCACGCTCTGGCGATTATGACGTGAAACGAAACAATATCCAATCAGAAAGTGAGCTGACAGAAGACGGAAGCATAACAAACACAGTCATGGCGCAGCACAAAGTTAAATGGATTTGGACAGCAGAGATAGAGGATCAGCTTGTCGATTTGTGGCCACAGCACGAGTGTTTATACAACGTGTCCAGTAAAACATACCAAAATTATTCCAAACACTATCAACGCAATTTCTTCCTGCCTGTCGTCCGTCATGTTTACTCTGAAGTCTTGAGAGATTTTGTGAGATTTCCCTTGTTTACAGTCGGGACTCTGGTTGAAAATCTGTTTGTGTGTGGTGTGCTGTCTTTGTCACATCACGGCACACCACACACTATTAATGCAAAACGGTTAAATCTAGGATTTTTTTTTTGTCCTCATGTTTGTGGTCTCTCACATTTTGAAAATCTTCAAAGTTTTCAAAAATCTTTTAGTGTGTACCCAGCATTAAGTATTTTTGCAAAACATTTCGTTGCTGCTGAATACCATGAACAAAAATCAACAGGCTAAAGAACACTTTTGCCTATGGTTTTAACAGAAACAACTAGCCTAAATAATATAAATTTCAAGCATAATTAAAGACAAGTTAACACTCAGTAATTAAATAAGAACAAATAAACAAATTAGCAATAGCACAAATAAATACAACTGAACAAAGATACAAATTAAATAGTAAAATTAAATGTAAAATAGCACTGCACTTTATAAACACAATATAAATTACAAATATAGTATAGCAAGTAAATTTTCTCTTTTGTTGTTTGATTAACATCAATTACACAGACGGCAGCGGGATTATTAGGCTGCTGTCACTTTAAGACCAAATGTGCGAATTCAATATACTGTTACATCTGCGTTTTCTTTCTCAGCTGTTTACGTTCACTTAAGGCAAAACCGACTGTGTTTACTAGGATATGTTGAAATAATATTTTGTGTATTTGTCAGTTCAAGTGCAAGACGTGAAAGAGAACTCAGTTCACTATTTGCGCACTATATGAGAGCCGGCTTTCTGTGCGTGCGTTTTTGATGTGTGCACAGCACAGAAAACAGCATGCAAGTCATCTTGCGCTTGAATGGTTTAAAATCACATAAAAATGCACACAAAGGAATTGAAATTTATATTTTATAACAAGCATCCAGTTCCAGAACTGGAATAAATTTTCGATTCCCAACCCTACTCAGTAGGACTGTGCGATTTAATCAAAATCGTAATAAAATCACGATGTGAGCATGCATGATTTCTAAACCACAGAAAGCATGATTCTAGAGAGACATTTCTTAAATTTGACCTTTTTACCTTGAGCACTGTGTAGAATGCTGTGTCATGCGCAAGATGCTCCAAAAGACACGAGTGCATCAGTTAAAGATGTACGTCTAATGTGTTTACATAGAAACAATGACACATTCCGAACCAAGTGAACAAAAATCGATAATCGATAAATAAGACATTTGCAAACTGCTCACTTCATGCTTGACTTTTTAGTGGTATGGTATTGCACATTGAAATATCACATTTAACTAAATTCATATTGTCATAAAAATGATATATTAATATAAATTTTGTTTAAACATTTAAAGGGATAGTTCACCCAGAAATGAAAATTCTGTCGTTACTCACCCTCATGTTGTTTCATACCTGTAAGATTTTCGTTCATCTTCGGAACACAAATGAACATCTAAAATGAAAAACAAATGAAAGCCTAAATTCAATCTGTTCATCATATAAAGCGATCGAATCTCTTCAGAAAATTTGGATTAAACCACTCAATTCGTATGATAATAAATTAATAATGTTTAGGCCCCATCTATTTGATGACCCATCTAATCACCTTTTTTTCTCTGCTAAAATTCTGAAATGCAATCGGCAACTCATAGCTCCTGCTTTGTTGTGTTCACATTGTAATAGTGTTTTGTTTTTATCTTTTGTCAGATCCATGTTCACAAGTGGCCTTACAGAGAGCAGTCAGCGGGAGGTGCGGATTGTTGGCGTGGAGTCAGAGTCCATGCATTTGGTTCTGGACTATGCTTACACCTCACGGGTCACTCTCACTGAGTCTAATGTGCAGGCCCTGTTCACCGCCGCCAGCATCTTCCAGATCCCAGCCCTCCAAGACCAATGTGCCCAGTTTATGATCAGCCGTTTAGACCCTCAGAACTGCATTGGGGTCTTCATGTTCGCAGATGCCTATGGCCACCAGGAGTTGCGTGAACGCTCACAGGATTACATCCGCAAGAAGTTCCTGTGTGTGATGGGAGAGCAAGAGTTTCTTCATCTGACCAAAGAACAGCTGGTCAGCATTCTCAACAGTGACGATTTGAACGTGGAAAAAGAGGAGCACGTGTACGAAAGCATCGTGCACTGGTTGGAGTACGACGGCCCACGTCGGGAGGCAGATTTACCTGAAGTTTTTGACAAATGCATACGCTTGCCCCTTTTGGACGAGGCCTTTCTGAGCCGTATACCCCCAGCCTTCTCCCTGGCCTTGTCTAGGGATTCCTCGGATAAAGGTCGGCTCAACGGCACCAACGGCTGCCCACAGCGGCTGGGAATGACTGCATCCGAGATGGTCATCTGCTTCGATGCGGCTCACAAGCACTCAGGGAAGAAGCAGACTGTGCCTTGCCTGGACATTGTTGCCGGGAAGGTGTACAAGCTGTGCAAGCCACCCAATGACCTCAGAGAGGTCGGCATTTTGGTCTCATCAGAGAACGACATCTTCATCGCTGGAGGCTATCGGCCGAGCAATAGCGAGGTGTGCATCGACCACCGCGCAGAGAGTGACTTCTGGCAGTACGAACATGCTGGCAACAGGTGGCTCCCACGATCGCCCATGCTTCGGGCACGCATCGGCTGCAGGCTAGTGCACTGCTGTGGGAAACTCTACGCTCTGGGTGGTCGAGTGTACGAAGGGGACGGACGAAATGCTTTGAAATCCGTGGAGTGCTATGATGCCAGAGACAACTGCTGGACGGCGGTCAGTCCCATGCCGGTGGCCATGGAGTTCCACAGCACAGTAGAGTATAAAGACCGCATCTATGTGCTGCAAGGTGAGTGGAGTTATTGCAAAGTCACCTGAAATCAGGGTCATCAAAGTGTTATAACACATATATCCTTGTAATTCATTGACCTGTCATGTCTTTTAGCTCTGCTTAGATGATAAGGTCAGGTGGGTTAACCTCTCTCAGCAAAATCAGCAATAACTGAGAGCACAAAAGAGCTACAGTAGCTCTTAATCTTAAGGGATGCACTGAAATTTCAGCCCCTGGAAAAAAAAAAAAAACGCAAATGGCATAAGAAGGTATTGGTCAAAAGAGAAAATACTTATTTAGAAAGAAAAATGTAAAGGGCAACTGATAATTTGCTGGAAAGTTGGCCTGGGACAATAAATCGATGCATCGCGAATCGAGAAATGATTCTGGATCGATTCCTTGGATCCTTACACACACCACTTGAACCTTTTTATAAAATAGTCATTCATAAAGTTTGAAAAGGTTGAAGCGAATTACAAGGGTGTTTGCATTGGGCTGTTTACATTAATCTCACGTCATAAAAGCATTCTGAGGTGCAAGTACATTCTCAGACTCAGCCGAACCCACGAGTGCTCTGCATCGCGAGCGTTTGAGTGTGCGGTTAAAAACTAGCCTAGAGCACCATCTGCTGTTAAAAACTAAGCTCAGAATCGATTCACGAATCGTGATTCATCGATTTATTGTCCCAGCCCTCCTGGAAAGAGCTTGTGTTTTCAGTGGATTAACCTGTCATGTGCAGTTTCAGTCGCAATCCAGTTTTGATATCTTGACATGAATCATTTGCGGTTGATTATAGTCAATATTAAACACTGAAATATGCATGATTACAAATTTACAATGCTTTCTCGTTTTAAAAAATATTGGTGTAACTATTTTAGTGTCCTTGTTACGTATGTTACCATGTACTTTCTGTAATAAGAGTAAATTATACATAATTACATGCAAGTAACTCTAAACCAAACCCTATTCCTAACCCAAAGTACATGTTGTTAATTATTATTATTACTCAGTAGTTACATCTATAATACACTGTAACAAGGAAACCTTAAAATAAAGTGTAACCAAAACATTTTAAACTGGTTGACTATATGTAATATCACACCAATTTAATGAAAATAATATATAAAATAATAACAATTATACACACACACACACACACACACACACACACCCCCACACACACATATATATTATTTTATTTAATTTTTTTCATTTTAGTAGTTTCTTTTTACGGAGTGTCTATTTACACTAAGTGCAAATAGCATCCCTTGTTGGCAAACACTATTTACACTAGCTCCTCCCACCTTCAGTGGTGCAGTAGTAGAGAGTAAGGCTCGCAAACCTGGCTTTTAACGCGATTGACGCAGGTTCGAATCCGCCTTTTGCCGAGCTCGCTCTTCTCCATTTTCCCATCACATATCACATCAGAAAGGCTTTTTTTTTTTTCAATAAAAATGAAAATAATGTTCTAAAAGTGGAAATTAACGAGTGTTTAATAATATTAAAAGTATTTATTGGGTAGGGTTAGGGGAAGGTGTAGGGAAGGTTTTTATTCTCCCAATAAGGCAGCATCCATTTAATAATTTTATTAAATAATATAATCATTTACACTCTGATATTATTGCATCCTGTTAATGTATAAAAATATTGAGGTGCAAATGGTATCTGCCAATATAAAGTATAGATAACATCTAATTACTATTTACTCTTATTGCAAAGAACATAATTTTACGTGGTGTAAATAGAATCTATCGCTATTTTCACCTAGTGTAAATAGCATATTGCTAAGAAAATGCTGCTATTGTCACTTAGTGTAAATAGCATCTACAGCTATTTGCACTTAGTGTAAATTGCATCTATCACTAAGAAAATATGCTATTTTCACTTAGTGCAAATAGCCGCTGCTGCCTTTTTAACGCTATGCAATATAAAATACTAATTTGTGATATTATTTACATATTTAACCATTTTGGCGACCAGTTTGGATTTTGATCATTCTTTTATTATGACTCTTTCTCAGGAGAGTACTTCTTCTGTTTTGACCCACGCAAAGACTACTGGGGGCATTTACCGTCCATGAACGTTCCCCGTACTCAAGGCTTGGCCGCCCTGCATAAAAACTGTATCTACTACATAGCAGGCATCTGCAGGAACCACCAGCGCACATTCACCGTTGAGGTGTACGATATCGAGCAGAACACCTGGTGCCGTAAAAGAGACCTCCCCTTCGACCAGGCGACCAGCCCCTACATCAAGGTGCTTCTGCTTCAGGGCCGATTGCATCTGTTCGTTCGAGCTACTCAAGTCATGGTAGAAGAACACGTGTTCCGTACCAGCCGCAAGAACTCTCTCTACCAGTACGATGATGAAGCCGACCATTGGACAAAGGTCTACGAGACGCCGGACCGCCTCTGGGACCTCGGCCGACATTTTGAGTGTGTGGTGGCCAAACTATACCCTCAGTGTCTTCAGAAAGTGCTGTGAGTGGCGAGAAGGCTGTTTGAGACAGCTGATCAATACTTTTGGAGGAGGGGGATGGTGGTACTGCTCAATACATGGTGCTGTCTGTGTCCCCAACACCAGAACTGCAGGGGAAGTCTTAGGTTTCAATCAATAAACTTGAGGGTGCTGTTCGAAAAAGTAAAAAAGAAAAAAAAAACACAGTATTTTATGTTCAACTATTGTGCACAAAGCGCCCTCTCAATCGCTTGTTTTACAGTTAGAAAAGTGAATCATAAGTGCAATTATCATTTTTTTCTTTTGCGGATGTTGAGTCGTTTCTGCTCCATTGTATGTTGCTGTTTTGGCTTGGGTTGTTGGCATGCATTGCTGGCGAACATGAGCAGTCGATGTCCTTAAGGACAAACAGTATGTCAACAGCTGATAAAATAAAATTAAAAAAAGAATAATAGGTGAAAAAATAAATATATAAAGCTATAAATATTCATACGGGTATGATGAGCAATTTTGCTCACTGTTAGTGTGAATACTGTTTTCTTTCAGTTTTTCAGATGTATAAGTTGATCTATGCCACCTACAAAGAGACTTTCTGTGGTTTGATTAAGAATTTAGTTAGAGAATTTTGATTATTAACGGAAATTAATTTGTTTGCCAAGACGTACACGTAGGTGGGTTTTTTTTTTTTTTTTTTTTTTTTAATGTTTGATTTTTCTTTTTCCTTTTTAAGTCAACCCATGTGCTACAACATCACAGCAGTTTTTAATTTTCATTAAGACTCTGCTTTTATGATGTTTCGTTGAGCCCAGCTCCCACGTCGAAATCTATATCTTTGCAATTTCGCATCACCAGCCAGATCTTTAGTGAGGTTACCAGATTATTCTCAGTCTCCATATTGGAGAAGAAAAAAAAGGATACCAGCTTTATGTGTAGCTGAAATCAAAAGTGGGCAATTTGTTGACAGCCAAACAAACAACAGAACAGCTCAGATCAGGAGGACATTGAGCGGGTTGGAGAAGAGGTGGCCAAAATGTGGATGCTTACATTCCACTGTTATTTATCGACTCCTCGTATCTGAAACCTACAGGTGCGGTTTGAATATAAATGCCTCCAAAATGCCAAAATGTGTTCAAGGAGTCCTAGCCTGCACCCCACGGCAGCAATAACAGGTGTTCTGTCATTGTTTCTTAGATAAAGTGCATTAGAAACTTAAGCGATGACGTTTTCATGAATAATTCCAGGAAAATGGCCTTTGTTGGTTAACGTTCAGTGAGATGTGTTGCTATCCAGGGATGTTACAGTGCCTGTTCAAATGAAAAGCCCAGGCATCAGTGATGGAGTGAGCAAAGCCTATATGAAGTCTTACAGTACTTTAAAAAAAGGTCTGTTTTGCAAATGAATCCAGTCCTCCTATATATTAGCGTTTCATGTACTCATACATGCCCTGTAAATGAACACTTTTATTTCTTTCCATCCCTTATCTTCCAGTCTCAAACTATGGAGAAGAATAATTGTTTTTGGTGCTGCTTTTTTGACAATCTTGTACAGAATATACAGTGATTTTACAGCCATTTGTCGTTGCTTGACGCTTCCAAAAGTTGTCAGTCTTATAAGTTATTGTCTCCTCAATATTTGTTTGTTTTTCCGGCCTCATGTTTATTTTGTCATGCAGGTTCCTGATTTTGCACTACATTATTTCCTCCCTTGAAAGCGTCTCAGAATATAGCGCTCTGTTTTCAGACACAGAGACTACTGAGGACATGGTAAGCGGCATCTTTTAATAAGATGGCTGATGTGCTCTCATGTCGGGCTCTTTGGTGCCTGCGAGGCCGAGCCTCATCTGGGGTTTTGGTGATGAGAAATGACATTGGCTTTGGTGCAGTTGGCCGCACGTTTCACATACTTACGCTCAGTAGCACGGGAACCAGAAATGGACACTTCTCAGGATTATTGTTGATACACAGTACTGTATTTAAATGGTTTGTTCTATGTGTAATATACTGTACCATGTGTTTGCTGTACTTGCACAGTTTTTTTTCCACAGGATTTTTTTGTCCTTCATTTCTAACTTGAAAAATAGAATTTTTTTTTTTTTTTTGGGTTTGTCTGTTTTTCCTCCTTTCTGATGGGGGTGTTTTTGTTTATCCTTTCTATTTTAATATTTACTCTCTTAGGTTTATTAGTTTATTATTTTGCTCTGTTAAATTGTAAATCAAAAAACAAGACATTAACACAAGCATTTTTTTTTTTTGTTGCATCAGTCTTAAAGAACACAAAGCATTACAGATACTAAGTTATGGCAGTGCTACTTTCCAAAACACCAGTCTTTCAGATGTTAAATAAAAGCTTTGAAAGAATTTATAAATTATTCTTTTGTGTTGTTGGCTGCTGCAGGTGTGAATGCTCTACAGCCACTTTTCTTTTTTTTCTGAGCTGTTAATTTATCCATAGAAGTTAAAACAGTGTTTTCTTTCTTTTTGCATTTCTGCTTTGAATTTTATTTTATGTCTTTGGTTTGCTTGTATGTATGGTGTGAGAGTTTAGTAAACATTCATTGATCTCTACTGTGAAATTCACCTTGCACATGATTTGAAAAATAAAATAATAAAAAACTAAATGACTGGTGTTATGTTTTTATGAGTGAAGAACTGTTATAGGAAGTTGAAAAAAATTATTTTACTGTTAAAACATGTAAAATGTCCCTTTTTTACTGTAGGCATATCAATTAAAGGGATAGTTCACCCAAAAATGAAAATTATCCCATGATTTACTCACCTTCAAGCCATCCTAGGTGTATATGACTATCTTCTTTCAGGCAGACACAATCGGAGATTTATTTAAAAATATCCTTAGTCCTCTAAGGTTTATAATAGTTGTGAATGGGGGGGCATCCATCCATAAAAAAAAAAGGTAATCCATACGACTCCAGGGGGTTAATAAAGGCCTTCTGAAGCGGAGCAATGCGTTTTTATAAGAAAAATATTTATAATATATCCATATTTACAATGTTATAAATTAAAATAACTAGATTCCGGTGGACGACTGTACGCAGAATGTGCGAGTCGACTTGCGCCAAATGAGTAATCCTTTTACGCGATGTATGAAGTAGGATGTAGGGGTATTGTAAGCTTTGACGGCTCTTGCGGTTCAAACAAATAGGGCTGTGTGACAAATTTAAGCTCCTCTTCTCTTATATCGAAATCCTCTGAAATTTCTCCTTAAAAATGATCATTTTAGACTTATAATCCATGACCGGTGATTTGTTTTGCTCTATTCTGTGTGCCTCCGCGTTCCTCATTATGTTGTGCGTCAGGTCAAAGGATACTCTTCCGCCGCAAATCGACTTGCGCATTCTGCGTACGGTCGTCCGCCGGAAGCTAGTTATTTGAATTTATAAAGTTTATGGGTATTTTTCTTTGAAAAACACATCGCTTCACTTCAGAAGGCCTTTATTAACCCCCTGGAGTCATATGGATTACTTTTTTTTAATGGATGCATTATTTTTGTCTTCAAAACGTGGCCCCCCCATTCACAACTATTATAAACCTTGGAGGACTAAGGATATTTTTAAATATATCTCCAATTGTATCTGCCTGAAATAAGATAGTCATATACCTAGGATGGCTTGAGGGTGAGTAAATCATGGGATAATTTTCATTTTTGGGTGAACTAACCCTTTAACAACATTTTCGACAAAATGATCTCCCAGTATTTCTCTGTTATTTTATGGATTCATTTCTTTGAGCGTAGAATATTTGGTGGAAAGCAAGCCATTTATTTCTCATCTCTAACTTCTTGCACTGTTTTAGAAGTCACTGCTTGCATTACGAAATACTCTGTGATGTTTCACACAGGTACTTATTTATGACCCCGCTTACATGTCCTGGCTGATAAACAGCCTTATTTTTGGATACTATAGCAGTCATCATTGTGTTGTTTCAGCAAACATTAGGTGCAATATTATATTGTGCCCTTTAAAATGTTTCATTCATATTTAGAAAGAAGATATGAATGTATAAATGAGGAGGACAATTTACTGTCTATATTTGTAGTGATCTGTCTTTGTTTCAAATCACAAATGGATTAAAGGAAATACAAACTAAACCACATTCAACCGAACTTCATTCAGTGTTTTTTTTTTCAGTTCTTTGCACCTATCAGTTTTTGAAGGAATGTCTGTTAACACGGCTTCTCTCTCTATGAAGTGGTTATGTCTCATAAATCATCCTGAGCATTTTATCGATCCTGACTGGAGTTTGTGCTTTTATCTAACTTTCCTTGACTTATGAATTTTCAAAATCCTCGACCATCTACATTAAAGAGTTTCAGATGGCCGTGCTTATCCTCCCTCATGCTTCCTGCTCTCTTATGTGAGAGTATGTGCTATTTAATTATTCAACGGAAACCTATTTATAATCAAACTGGGATGAGAACTGAATATTCATTTGCTCCAAGATTGTGACAGAGAAAATTAACTTGTCATCTTATTTAATAGATTTTTGCTTTCAAATGTGGACAAATCTAAAAGATCCTCTCTCAGTATTTGATGTTTAGCATTCATTTTAAAGAGGACCTATTATGCTTTTTTTTACATTTTCAACTTTCTTTAGTGTGTAATGTTGCTGTTTTAGCATTAAAAATGTCTGCAAAGTTTCAAAGCACAGAGTCACTCCAAAGGGATTATTCTCTATATCATTAAGCACTGTTTTTAACACCCTGAATCATGTACATTTCTCTTCCAGTAATGTACACGTTACAATACATGCCCAATGTATACGCAAAAAAAAAAAAAAAAAAAAAAAGAGGGTGAGGCCTGGCTGAGTTACATTAGTCCCTATCCCAAAAGACACACTTCATATGCACTTAGCTCCATCCAAAATCGCGTACTGTTGAGTAGGTACTACATTTGAATTTAAATTTACTTCATAACCTTTGAAAAAGTATGTTCTATATAGTATGAATGAATTCGGACGTAATATATCTGCCATGTTGTTACTGTCACATGACCTACCAGCATCAGTTACGTCCGTTCAACTCCATTCACAAATCCTCTCCCGTGGCCTCATGGGATAGTAAAGTGTCCATCGTATGCACACTTCAGAATCTCACTGGAAGTAATAAGTCATCCTGGTATTTTTCGCCTACTGTTTCTCGAATACTATGAATTCGGACATACTACTCTGTATGTAATAGTAGAGAAGTATTCGATTTCGACTTTTGATGAACCCAAACTGAAGCGAGCTTCACAGTAGACTTCTACTACCCGACAGTCAAAACAGCGTTACGTCACGAAAGTACAGACTCAAAGGAAGACCGTGAGTGTTTAGGGTGTCATTTGGGACAGGGCCTTAGTAATGTGTTGAAACTCATGGTTTTGGTAAGGGATGTGACTTTTTCGAAGCAGTTGAATAATCACAACAGTCCAGCCGACCAATCAGAGCACATTGCGATTTTTGGAAGGAGGAGCTTCATAGAGATGGGAACTAAACTGGGGTGTGTTTCCCAAAAGCATCATTAGCCAACTATGGTCGCAAGTTCGGTTGAATCCTGTAGGTAACGATGGAACTTGTGACCATAGTTGGCTTTGGGATACGCACCCCAGAGTGTTACTGACAGACTGGGAATAGAGGTGCTGCAACAATTAGGTGTTTTTTAAACATTCACGCTTTAAAACCTATTCTAGTAGACCCCACAACAAAATCAAGACTTTTTGAAAGGACATAATATGTCCTCTTAAAGACATGATCTCAACTGAATTCAATTCATGATCAATTCTTAAATTAAAGAAAAATGAAAATTCTGTCATAAATTACTCAGCCTCATGTCGTTCCAAACCCGTAACACCTTCGTTCATCTTCGAAACACAAATTAAGACATTTTTGATGAAATCTGAGAGGTATATGACTTGTCCATAGACAGCAACTTTCAAGGTCCAGTAAGGTACTGAAGACATCGTTAAAATAGTCCACGTGACTACAGTGGTTCAACCTTAATTTTATTTAAGTGACGAGAATACTTTTTGTGTGCAAAAACAAAAGAAAAATAACAACTTTATTCAACAATATCTTCTCTTCTGTGTCATTCTCATTCACTGTTTACATTCAGCGCTTCCAGGTTCTATGTCAGATCAAGGCTCGGTATTAATAATGAGTCGCGTTCTGATGCAGAACCTGGAAGCACTGAACGTAAACAGCATATGAGTATGACACAGAAGAAAAGATATTTTTGTTTTGTTTTTGCGCACAAAAAGTATTCTTGTATGCTCCGTTTTTGTGTGTGTCCCTTTAAATGCGAATGAGCTGCTGCTCTCAAAAGGGGGCGGAGTTTCAGGAGCTCGTGTTAGCACTTAGCAGTGCCTCACATTACCTCACGCAGACTCACTGAAAATGTCAAAAACTGTTCAGCCTTTTATGTTCAAAACGGACAATGATGGAGAGACTCAAGAAGAAGTGACAACATTTTGAATGCAACAGGACGCTTCTGAACGGTTAGTTGATGAATTTATGTAGCTGATGGAGTTAACTTAAAGTCATTGATTAGCATATTCTGTCATGATAATCTATAAATCGCTATAGGTATAGTTTAGTTTAATTACGGTTATAACTTGTCATTTTGTCAGCTTGCTTTTATGACATGCCATTGCATTTGTGTTACATACTCTAATGCAGTAACATGGCCTCGCCCCATTTGTTGCGTGTTCTCGGGGGCAGGGTTTATGTAAATTCTAGGGTTAGTGATGTCACCAACCCGGGAAGAAGCTCGTTGTAGTCCCTACCAGCCGTTTGTTGTAGTCCTTAAACAGAGAATTCTTTAAAAGACATTATCTCTGTTTGCATTGAACTTTTAGCGCTGTAACTTTGCAGATACGGTTTATGCTCAAGCAGCAACATTACACACTAACAAAAGTTAAAAAAGTGAAATCGCAATGAACCACCCCTTTAACGTTGTCTTTAGTACCTTTCTGGACCTTGAAATTGGTGGTTAAATTGCTGTCTATGGACGAGTCATATACCTCTCGGATTTCATCAAAAATATCTTAATCTGTGTTAATTTGACAGAAATTTCATTTTTGGGTGAACTAACCCTTTAAAGACATGATCGCAACTGACAAACATATTACATACAGTAACTAATAAACCATATGAAAAGGTCCTAAATGTCTATTATGGCAGCAGCACACAGGAAGAACATATAAAAAAGACAGAGCGAGAGAGCGAGAAGGGAGAAAACGAGCACGAGACCCAGCGGTCCCATGTGTAATAGCAAAGGCAGAGGGCTTCATCATACTGCCCTTGGCTTCACTTTCCCCAATGTCACCCTATATGCAGTGGAAGAAAGACAGCAGGAATACATCAGACACGCTTCCATTGCTTCTCTTCCACACACACAAAACAAATGCTCCCAGCTGGAGCTCCATCATAAGCTCACCTGAGCAGCTTTGACTTTGGCAGTTGGGCTGTTGAAAATGTAATGGAAGAGAGACCTCTGATACCAGAGGAGAGCCCACCTCACTGAATCGAGGCACATGCAAAGCTGCTATTTCTTTTGTTTAGAAAGGAATGACGTAAAAACAAAAATCCATTATGATGGAGGCAATCAGAATGCAAGGGAAGCCTGAATGCCTACAGCTCATGTGAAATGAAAGACTTTTTATGTTTTTATTTTTCATCCATGCTTTTTCCTTCAAGCCGTTCCTGTAAGGATTCCTGTCTGGTGCTTATTCATGAGGATGCTTTTTCAAGGTTGTAAGCATTTGCAATGAAGGATAATCGTACCGTTGTCAGTTGGTAACTGTAATCTTTGAAAATGATCCATGTCTCACAAACATGTAATCTTCCATATGTTTATGAGAGATGCTGAATTATAAGAGGTTGTATATTTTGTAAGCCTGGAAAGATGAGCATGTAGTAATCATCTTTGTGTGGAAGCTTCTTTTGATTGATGTTTTCTATTGTTCCTTCACTGTGACATTGTAAGGTGGATGAAATATGATTTATCTTCTGTCTCAGGGGTGAAACAAGAATTCAAAATGTTTTGATTACTGAATCATTTTTTTTTTTTTTTTTTAGTCTACAATAAATGTTTGTGTTTTCCAATTAATTTCCAAAACTGTCCTCACAAAGCTTTGAAAAGATCACTCATATGAATTATTATACTCATACCAACATTTTCTTAGAAGACATCCTGCAATTGCAAAAGGCCTGAGGTGACCTTAATATAGAGACTTTACGATTACATGGGAAAAGGTAATTGCTTATGGTCATCATCTCTAGACTGAATATTAATAATGCCCAAAACATAATATATTAATTCTATCATCATCTAAACATTAATGCCCAGTTTCACAGACAAGTCTTAAGCCTAGTCCCAGACTAAAATACATGTTTGAGCTGTTTTAACTGAAAGCAACTTGCACTTGAATATCTTAAAATGTGTCAGTGCCATTGTTTTGTTTTTTCTCAAGATGCACACCAGTAATGTTTTTTTCTAAGGCACATTTATAAAGCTACTTAAATGTCCTAATCGAACTAATCCTGGCTTAATCTAAGCGCTGTCTGTGAAACCAGGCATATATACATTATATCAATGTCCAATATTTTTTTAATATATAATAGTGGATTGGACCCCCTTTTGCCTTCAGAACTGCCTTAATTCTTTGTGGCATAGATTCAACAAGGTGCTGAAACATTCCTGAGATTTTTTGGTCAATATTGACATTATAGCATCACGCAGTTGCTGCAGATTTATCAGCTGCACATCCATGATGCGAATCTCCCGTTCCACCACATCCCAAAGATGCTCTAGTGGATTGAGATCTGGTGACTGTGGAGGCCATTTGAGCATAGTGAACTCATTGTTATGTTCAGGACACCAGTTTAAGATGATTTGAGCTTTGTGACATGGTGTGTTATCCTGCTGGAAGTAGCCATCAGAAGATACACTGTGGTCATAAAGGGATTGACATGCTCAGCAACAATACTCAGGTAGGCTGTGGAGTTTAAACTATGCTCAACTGGTACTAAAGGGCCCAAAGTTCGCCAAGAAAATATCTCCCACACCATTACGCCACCACCAGTATGAACCATTGATACAAGACAGGATGAATCCATGCTTTCATGTTGTTTATGCCAAATTCTGGCCCTACCATCTGAATGTCGCAGCAGAAATCGAGACTCATCAGACCAGGCAAAGTTTTTCCAGTTTTCTATTGGCATTGGTGCGCCCATGTGAATTGTAGCCTCGGTTTCCTGTTCTTAACTAATAGGAGTGGCACCCGGTGTGATCTTCTGCTGCTGTAGCCCATCTGCTGCAAGGTTTGACGTGTTTGTGCATTCAGAGATTCTCTTCTGCAAACCTCGGTTGTAACGAGTGCTTATTTGAGTTACTGTTGCCTTTCTATCAGTCTGGTCATTCTCTTCTGACCTCTGGCATCAACAAGGGATTTTTGACAACAGATCTGCCACTCATTGGATATTTGCCTCGATATTTGTGTGAAAATCCCAGTAGATAAGCAGTTTCTGAAATATTCAGACCAACAACCATACCACGTCCAAAGTCACTTAAATCACCTTTCTTCTCCATTGTGATGCTCAGTTTGAACTTCAGCAGATTGTCTTGACCAGTGTTGCCAATTGCTTTCAGTTGAAAGTAGCTAAAACTGGTCGCTAAATGTAGCTAGATGACGTCATACTGGCGAGTCCACTGATCTATATTAATACATAGTTCAGTCATGAAACTCTAGAGGGCACAGGCTGATGGGTCCTTAACGCAAGCTGATGATAATTACAGCATTACTACTTGGCACAAGCTGATTGGTCCGTGTCAACTCTGCAGCCAATGAGCTTGTTGCTCACACATTTAAATGGTTGGTTACATTCACTATAGCAGTTTGCAGCGCGTTTCAGTGTTCCTCTTAAACCCTCCACCTTCCCCAGCTCCACCTGTATAGATCTGCTATGGGTTATTGATATATGCTATTTGTGCAGCAGCACTATGTCTTACTCGCAGCAGCATATCGTTGTATGTATTGGCAGTATTAAGCAATAATCTACAGCAGCAGCAATTCAGCAGCAGCGTAGCAGATCTATTCCACCAAGACCAAATACATAAACATTGTTATATCCATTACCATGCTTACAATCTTCTGAGAGTTGTCATGATTGAAATATAAATATAGATCAGTAGGCGAGTCAAGGAATCTAGATAAGGTTTGTCCAAGAAGTTGCTAGATTTGTCACTAGGTTTTTGAAAAAAGTCTCAAAAGGGGCGGGGAAGTCACTAAATCTAGCGACAAAATCGCTAAATTGGCAGCACTGGTCTTGACCATGTCTACAATGCATTGAGTTGCTGCCATGTGATTGGCTGATATTTGCGTTGATGAGCAGTTGAACAGGTATACCTAATAAAGTGGCCCGGTGAGTATATCATTTCTTTAATAGGCTAATATAATGTAATGCGGTATTTTTTATTATTATTTAATTAAATTTCAGATCAAATTTGTCAATCAAATTTGAGAACTGTTGAATAAATTAGATTGTGTTATGCTTATGAGATCATTATTTACTGTTCGTTTTAAAAGTTAGAAATGTCATTTAAAATGACACATGCTTTATGCATATGCAACCCTGGCTATAAGACGGAAAACAAAGAACGTGAAAAAAAGAATACTAGCAGACAAATGCATCATCAAGTTTTTCTTGCTTGGGGTTGTTTTCCTCAATACAAAACGTGACTGTGATCTAATAGGTGTCATCAGAAATGGGTTTTTATTACAGTTAGAGAGGATACGAGATGAATTGAGAAGCAATCTTGTAGATGACTGATATTTGAGAGTTGATGGGCATAATAGTACTGAACAAATCTTTCTCATCAAAATGCTTTTCTTTCGCTCACTCTTTTTCCCTCTCTAGGTCACATGAGTAGTAATGAATCACTATGTGAGCAGGTGCTCATGGTTGGTGGAGTGATGTGAGGTGTTGCTACGGTATTAGAAACACTTTCTCAAAAGCAAATCAACAGTCTGATACTTTGAAATGGGAGCTGTAAATTTTCATTGCTTATTAAGCAATGTCACACAAGCAAGAGTGCTTTTGGGTGCTGTTCTTCAGACCAACTGTGTGATTGTGACTGTGATAATGCTTGTATAACGAACGGTTCAATAATCAATAAGTTAATATAAAGTAACTTACTTTTAGACACAGTTATTGAACAGTTTGGAGCTGTTCACACTGAACACATTCTTCCATTCCACTGCACTGCTTTTTTATTGTTTTTCCGATGTAAACATGCATTAAACATTGTGACCGTTGCTTCTTTTGTAACTTTTAAATGCTCAAACAGCAACAGCACACACTAAAGAAAGCTGAAAATGTAAAAAAGCATAATAGAACCCATTTTAAAGGTTATGTTTCAAACCAAATGTCCATTACGATTTTGGATGCAGTGTCACTCCTGAATGAATCTGTGTTTTGAATGAATCGAATGGGTGAATGAATCATTGGCTCACTCATAATATTCCAGTCGCCACCTACTGGCATAATGATGTAACCTGTAGAAAGAGTCACTGAAAAATCCCCAACACTAATGCACAGACTGACAGCAATTTACAGAGAAACATGTTTTGGTTGATATCACTGGAGGGTAAGTGGATGAGCACTCTGGAGTATATGTCATTGGGCTTTATTTAGCAAAGCCAGATTTCCAGTTGTTTCTCATTAGTTAGGCCTTTGGGTCTTTGTGAACTGCTAAAACACGTCTCCACAGATCACAATATAGTCCCATTGTCCCTCCTCGGAGCGCTGAGTATGCATGCTCTGGCAGAAGATCATGGCCTGTAGGCCTCTGTCTTGTTCTCTTTCTCTTGTTTTCACTCTCTGAATGTAATTACGTCTGTGCCATCCCATTGCCCCAGGAGGGGAATGCAGTGGATGTGTGTTAGCCCTGAAGGACTGCCCAGTGAGCCTCATTATCTTACCACAACCTGCCACAGAGGATATGAGTATAGATAAGGAAGGAATTAGTGGCCTCTGTGGCCACATGGCATCCCAAAGTGCAGCAGTGACTGTAAACACTTTCTGTAAGCCCAAAGATTAAGTCCAAACATGCCACTCACATTTTTTCAAGAAAAGTATTATTTTTACACAAGTTGACTCATTTAAGTGTCTTCAATGTTAGATGTTTTCCACCTTTTATCCATATTGCTGTCATTCACACATCGCCAATCTGTTCATTAAAGTTGTGATGTAACAAAAGTAACAACAGATATTATCCTCTGTATTATGATGTACATCTAATGGAAATGGATTATTGGAAAAGAAAAAATGAAGGGTAGAGACTTTGTTCTACCCATCATTTATACCTGTCGACTGTAAGAAAAGGAAACGTTGTGGACTAAATGATTTTTAGAAGTATGACATTTCACCAGAAGATCGAGTTACTATAATTGGATAAAAAATTGGATAAATCGTTCACAATAAGATCACCCACAAGCATTTAGAAAATATGCCTGAAATTATTTTTCAACAGCTGTGTTAAAGCATCTGTCCAATTTGACATTTCTATCCACAATCATGATTTTCAACTCCCATCTCTCAGGTTTATAACTAAATGACATGGAGTGAGTGCATAAACTGCTCTAGAACTTTGTGATTGGCTCAAATGCTTGACTTTGCACATGCTCAAACCATTCATCTTACTGCTTTGTTCACACATAGCATCAAAACATAACTTTTCTGGCAATGTTACAGCTTCTGAACCGCCATTTTGACAACAGGTCCTGTTCACAGATGACCTCTAAATATAAAAATACAGTTACATTTACAACAAATGCTGTGTGTGTGAAAGCATTTCTAACATTTTCAAAACTTTCTACAAGTGTCACCTTCTCTCATTCAAAATCTTCAGGAGCTCATCCTGTAGAAATGCTGACTGCTTCTTTGTGACAAGAAAGTTGTCACTTCCTAGAATTCTCAAGCTTTTTCACACATACATGCTGACAACAGTAAAAGATAGTCTGCCTCTGATGTCTTCTGATGCCCGTAATGCCCTAAATCCTTGCTCCTGGGATGTGGTGCTATACGGTCTCAATTATCTCTGAATTTCTAAATGAACAATCACACAAAGCACATCAGTCCAAATGAAAAACTTCAGTGATGTCATTAAGACAGGAAGACTCATATTCAAGAGTGTATAGACGTCATTGTTCAGCAAAAACCTCTGAAATGAGAACCCTCTCTCTCCCTTTACCTACATCTCTCTCTGTAGGTGAAGATGAGTGTGATGCTCATTTGGAAGATGAAGCAGCACTAAATTGGATTTTTTGGTGAAGGAGGCAGCACTCAGTGAATTGTCCAGAGTCTCTAATTTATTACCATTTAAATGGAGGAATCATTTCTGAAATTATTTCAGCTTCCGTTAATGAGTTTTTAGTTGCCAATGTGAAATGAGATGGAACCCTAATGTGCACAGAGCAGAAATGGTCTTAATTTAATCACAGACTGCACCACATTTAGGAATGGCCATAGCCACACTAGCCTCGGAAATGGAACCCATTTTTTTCAATCTTTATTTTTCATAGGCTTTGGGCTCTCCTTCAACCTTCGGCCTTCCCTGACAATTACTGGGATGTATTTCCAATCCAGAAGGCCCCTAGCACATAGTTTTGGTGCCATGACAGGAAGTCCGGTCTCCACCTGAGCTCTGGCTCCTCTAAATCACCAAAGTTTTATCCGTTTGTCTTTATCTTCGTCGACCGAACAAATCTGAGAGTTTTCAATACGTGTTATGGCTGTGTAATGTTGATTGATACTATTTTCAGCTTAGGATTGATTTTTTTTGGTGCCCAAAACTAGGTTTTCATTCTTTTTCATTGTCATCGCTACATTTTTTTTTTTCCAACTGAACCCACGATTGAATGTTTTGAAGAGCACAAATAGATATTTAATGAACTCTTTTGATATGACAGACTGTGTTAGCCTATTACGAAGCACACTGTAGTAAAAAGTGATTTATCAAACATGACTTTTCAAATTGCATTACCAATATCATCACTTTCTCTTGCAGCAGATATAGATTTTAGAGCAGCCCAAACAGCTTAGTGAAGCTTTAACAAAGGACCGATTGTGACAAGCAAGAGGTGCAGTTTCAAGTCATCAACATGCATTTCGCCTGAACATTTAGTTTTTTCTCTTATTTAGGTAACTGGCTGTGTGCTCAACATCATCCACCGTGCCCCATCAGCCAAACACTGTGACATGAATGAATATTCACCATCATTTAGATATTCTTGGACGTGTTTGCCAGGCCTGGAACCAGTGCATTGGCCAGTACCAAATGGATTCAGACTTGAATGTACCATTTGTTTTGTCCCCCTAACCATGGGGTTGGCCTTGTGGCTTATCCAGCCTAGTTTGGAACTGCATTCATCATGGTTGGTGCTTTTTGGAACAGAGCTTTGGCGAACTGTCAAATGTACGGTGGCCCAGTAGTGCACAACACAACAAAATTTAAAAAGCAAACATAAGTTCACAACACAACGGAATCAAGCCACAACACAACGAAATCGAGCCACAACACAATAAAATCGAGCCACAACGCAACGGAATAAAGCCACAACAACGAAATTGAGCCACAACACAACGGAAATGCTCCTGACACTAGGGGGTTCTCAGAGCTCGGTAAAGTTAGATTTCCTTGCCACTGTTCTATAGAGTCGGTAGTGATATCAATACCACCCCCTAGTGGTCGGGAGCATTTCCGTTGTGTTGTGGCTCGATTTCGTTGTGTTGTGGCTTTATTTCGTTGTGTTGTGAACTTATGTTTGCTTTTTTAATTTCGTTGTGTTGTGCACTACTGGGCCACCGTACAAATGGTCCTAAGAACTTCTCTTTTTTTTTTTTTTTTGGCAGAAGAGGGTATATGTGTGCTGATTTCTCTGATTCTGGTAAGCTGGGTAGAACCTTTATATTTAGCATTTAAAAAAAACATTTATATGTTTTTCAATCATGACAACTCTCAAAATGAATTTAAACAGCATTTATTAATATACATGGAATGTACATAGGTTTGGTCTTGGCGGACTAGATCTGCTACATTGCTGCTGCTGCTGCTGATGATGAGTGAGAATACATCTAAAATCCACATGAAAACAGTGAAGTGAATTTAGGCTGCTGCAAGGAAACATAGGAAGAACCCCCAGATTTAGGCAGGTGGTGCTGGGGAAGGTGGAGGGCAAGTGAAATCCCAGGGTGCGCTGCAATGAACTGATCCGATTCAAAGTAAGGAATAAATAGGTTACGTTGATAGAACAAAACAGAACAATTGGACAACCAATTGGCTTTAAGTGAACCAATCAGCTGCTCGGAAGAGTGTCATGACTGAACTATATATAAATACACTGCTGTTCAAAAATTTGGGGTTTTACATAATATTTAAATATTTAACCATTATTAATTGTTCAGAAATATCATTTATGGACCATGACCAAGAAATAAGTAAGCCATTGTTTTTCTCCCATTTCACCCAGAAGTTAAAAGAACCTCAAAGCTTTCGTCATCTGACTTTCTTCATCTGAGTCAACCATAATAATTCCTATCCCCTGTCTCGCCATAGGTATTAACTGCTGGTCTCAGGCATAGCAGGACAATGACATTTACCATGGCTTTGCAGTTCTTCACTTTCCCTCACTTTTCTCTCAAAGGAAAAGGTCACACTTGAGGCTTAATAAAGTAGTTGAAACAGAACAAAACAAACAAAATCAGAGCCGAGCCAAAAACAGTTATTCTCTCTCTGTTGCCTGCCTGCCTAATGCAAGTACACAGAGGTGGGGTGGTAATGCTTTCCAGGGTGTCATTATTGTAAGACATTCCAGCAGAATTGGATTATGGTCGGCGAGTGAGATTTCGCAGTGAGCTCAGGGAGGGAAAGAAAGGCAGTAATTGGTCACGCTTATTTACTGCTGTGAATCAAGTTGTCCCGCTTTGAGTTGCGGTGCACGCCCGCTTGAGGATTTGGCTCTATGCACAAATTACGGAACGTTTTCCGAGTATAAGTAGCTGGAGGCGTAATGAAGTCTCCTTTCGCCTCACACTCTCTGACTTCACCGCCGTCCCAATCGGCCAGCGATAAACGCCAGGAACTGCCCGATGGACCCTAGACTGCTGACCAAGGCCTCTGTATGTGTTAACAGCACATTACATCATGCTTCATATGGTCAGCTATTATTGAGGACATTTTCTGCATTGAGAAATAACCAAAGGTGGTGTATTTGAACATAGCGTACCTACAATAGTGGTCTACAGTATATAGGCCTGCTTACTTGATGTAGTGTGTTGGATATCAGCAAAAATGGTTGATCTTTTGAAGTGTTTTTGCACTTTCCTTTGCTTTCTTTACAAGTTTCTGGATATAAACACGAGAAGACAAAATAATTCACGAATTCATGCACAGCTGCTTTCAAAGCAATTTAAGAAGATATGAAACCCAAGCCTGTGGATATCAATTGACCGAAAAAGGCTGACTCATGTTGCAGCAAAGTTTTGATTAAATTTGGTTTTGGTGGTACAGGTAAATAGGAAGTATTGACCTGTATTTGGACAGGAAGTGGCTACCTCAACAGATATATTCTTGTGTTTTATAATGAGCTGGATTCTTTCTGGGTCTACTAGTTCTGCGGTGTGACCCCTTTTTTTTCCATGTTTAATGGTGTAAATAAGCATATGTCCACACGCATACCCACACAAACACACTTTTAGCTCTCTCCTCCGGAGGGCAGAGTCATTACATTCCCTCTTTACGTCCTACCTCCTTGTTATGACCAGAATCTGTACCCCGCTGCCAAAACCTGCAGGTCAAACTAATGAGGAAAAAGACAGGAAATTGCAGTAATTAGCCTTTTGCTTTTCTGTGTTCTTAATGAATCTCAGATCAGCCCTTCACTCATTAAATGCTTTTACCTGAGTGATAATTAACCAATGAATACATTAGAAAACAAAAAGAAAAAAATTAGGGGTGACCACCAGATGGAGACTCATTACCGGCGCACCAATCAGGCACAGGCCCTAATGAGGGCCCTGGTCATCGGCATACACCCTGAAACGCTGAACGTGATCAATCAAACTCTGGCGGTCGGTTGTTTGGTTTGACGCAGAGCGAAGGGCAAAGAGAACGCCCTCATCATCATCTGCACAGCGAAAACTCATTAGCTCACGGTTTTTAATTGCAGCACCAATGCGTTAAAAAATGTTGCCATAATATGTGTCAGAGTTTCTCTTTGCGCAATAAGAGAGATTCCCATAGCATGCCTGATCTGTTAGGAAATGCTTCACTGGGGATGATTAATTTATCAAGCTGCAAGTATACCTATACACGAAACACTTGGCACCAGGAATCATGGTAGACAGGTTTGACGAATACTGGAACATGTATGACCTGTATAGTGCTGGTTTTCTTACTGCAGGTTGTTTCTTGTTCACTGTGAACTTCCACCATAACGGACAGGGAGAGGCAGACTGATTACTCACGAGACAAACACTAAATGGAGAAAAAGTGGGGCTCTGTGAGGTAGAGCAAAGATCAAAGGTCAAAAAACAGAACACGTACACTGGCTGCATCAAAAAGATGGAAAACAACACAGACTGACATTAAAATTGCAAAACTATCTTCAAAAATATCTTTATTAATGAACTGTATTTTAACAAATATGTAAATTGTTTCTTAAAAGACTGCCTTTTACTTTTGTGAAATTCAAACAGCTATCTCTTGTGTAAAGAAAAACATGCCTAATTAATTTATTTCTGTATTAAGCAAGTCTGCTTTTGTTTTTTTTTTCCCTGCTAATTTATTTATTCCAAAACATAAGTTCTTAGGAAAGTATTTTGCCTGTATGATGTAGATTCTGAATCTTAGGCTAAATAATAATTTTTAGGTTACACTTTATTTTAAGGTGTCTTTGTTACACTGTAATTATACATTTAAGTACTGAGTAATATTAAGTACTTACATGTACTTACTATAGGGTTAGGATTAGGATTTGGTTTGGTTTAGGGTTAGTTGCATGTAATTATGCATAATTTATAGTTATTACTATAGTAACTACATGTAACATACGTAACAATTTTTATTTTTAAAAGTCACTTTAATGACTCGCATTTGACAGTTTTCTTTGTCTATTTAACCTTTTGTCAATCAGAAACCCTGAAATATAATATTTTGAATGTTTGGAAAAAGCGATAATAATGGTGAACTAGAATAAGAGGCAAAAAAAAAAACTCTCCCAAGGACAAAAACATGGTGTCATATCAGGATTTACTATGCAGCCATGACTGTTTGGAGCTTTGCTCAATTTTTCACGCCAATTAGAAAGCTGGGTAACAAGTTTTGAAATGTCATAGCTAAGGGCGTGACTAGCTAATGAAGCGAGCCCCGGATGTTCTGAACCAGTAGCTTGGAGCCGAAAACTCTCCATTTCTCTCTCTCTCTTTCTACGTCTACTGTATTTTTCTTTTTCTCTCTCCACACACACACACACTTTCTCTCACATTCAGCAAATTGCCAAGCCAATAAATTAGGCAGGCCCTGTTCAAGGTCTGGGGACAAGGCAAAGGACACAGAAGAAAGCCCTTGAGAGAGAGAGGCCTGCACGCTAGCTGAGTGTGGTTGTCTCTGCTTGATTCCCCGACCCCTCCAAACCCTTTGTATTTTTCGTCTTTTACGTCCCCCACCCTCGTCATCCATCCCCTTGTGCTTTGGTTTGTAAGTGTTGTCCTTCATGGTCTGGCTTTTACAGAGCTTTCCCTTTTTTATAAGTCTGTGTGTGTCCAAAGGTTATGAAATGACCCATTCCAGAACACATTAATACACACTATGACCAAAAAAACTCTTATCCCAGATCAACTCCACCATTTATAACACTGATGAGAATAAAGTTGGATCAGAGCTCATGTATAATGTTCAAACGTCTTCTCTGCTCTATGATCCGTTTAGACCAGTGGTTTTCAGAGTGGAAATAACTGGGTCGTGCAAAATGTGAAAATGGTGCTGTGTTTATTTCAGAAATGTAGTTCTCAATATGAATTTGCAAGTTTGTGGGCATAACTTGTACTTACTCATTTCTCACATGGCCACAACCGTGTTGGCGATCATAGCGTTGCTTTTCAGCTGCGACTCTCTGCATGAGCTGCAGGGAAACATACATTCATACCTGTCCTTCCACGTTAAAATGACTCTCATGAGTAGGTTCTTGTAATGAATCAAAATGACTCAAAACTCAGCAGTTGCCTGTTTGAATCAGTCAATTAATTAACTCACAGAATCCACCAAAGCTGTTGCTTTGATTTTCAGCTGAGACGCTCCTCTTAAACACCGTTCTTGTAATGGTTCTTTTAATGAATAATTCAAAATGACTCGCAAACTCAGGAGTTGAATTAGTTTGACGAATCCTTCACTGAAAGAACTTGACATAAGTCTTGCTTATTGAACTGAAATTCCATTTCAGTATAGTTACTTCAATATAGCCATTGTAATATAAGACAATGCCCAAAAAATCAAAAATATTTGTTTGATAGTAGGATTGAAAAAGATTACACTGTTTAAGGTCTTATATCTATTCTCCCTCAATGGGGTGTGGGTCAGAACACACCGGATTCGATCAGTTGATTCATTAATAACATTTTTGGCCGCTTTTTCACTGAAATTACCCAGAACAATTTGTCCCAGGAACTTTTGTTCCCCCAGACCTGTTGCTGTCTGTGTTTCCAATGCGGTCTAAAGTACTGTGAAGATTAAGTCCAGTCACATAGGACTACGTGCAACTTTGCAGTTCCCGCTGGATTTCGTCCTCCGCATATAAGCTTAATAAAGCCTGAACCTCGTTGTCGGTCTATCGGTTGTATTCTTTAAACTCCATTGTTGATTTGAATAGCAAACAACTCTTACTGCACACACCGCAACAGACTTTTAAAAATGGTGGTTAAAATAAAATGCTGCGTGAACTGCATGTTTAGCACCCAAGTCCCACCCCCGAATGTTCCTGAACTTTGAAAAAGTACTTCCTTGTGAGCAGGGACTTTCTGAAGGGGACATTTTTATCCAGAACTTCATTTAGACCCTGGTTCAGACCCACCCCAAAGTCCCTAGTTCCTGGGGTGGTAATGCAGCTTTTGGCTGTATAGAACACAGCAGTACACAGGCTTTACAGGGTTATAGGTGTGTCTGTGGGTGAGTGCCTCAGAAGTCTGTCTGAAATCAGTTTCATAAGGTACCTTTGTGCAAAAACGCTGCCTACAAAGTCATTGCCTGATAAGGCAGCAAGGCAACAAGTCATCTGCCTACGTTTTCGGATGCAGCCGTACACTCAACAGCTAGAGAATACTCATAATGCACTGTGAGGGTTGTGCTGAATAAATTCCCATGTCTCGCCAGAAGATGGCGCCCCCAGCTGAATCATCCATCCATCCATTTTCCAAACCGCTGGTCCAATGTGGGTATAGAATAAATTCCTTTTTAATTGTTTATTAAATTGTTTAATTAAGGTTTATACATGCTAGTGTCCATGATAGAGTTCAAGATAAATCTATTCATTACTATTGGAGCTGCCAGTTTTCTAAGTTTCAAATGATTATTAAATAGCAAGCACAAACTATGCAAAAGCGGCTGCTCTTCCAGTGCACACAGTGTCCAAATTCGCTCACTCGTTTTCATTCACTCCTTCAAGTGGAATATATTAGTGGAGTAATTCAGTGAATGAGGGTATAGGGGGCGATTTCAAACACAGCTACTCTCTCTGCTGATGATGAATGATGGAAAGTAGCACGTATACACACAGAACTCTGCCTTTCTAACAATATTATCTCTTCATCTAAAGCCTACTTTACACTCAGATCATACACTCAAGTACCTTTTATAATAATTTTGTTTGTTTGTTTTTAAAATATTGTACTTCAGATTTTGGTGGGTATCAATATTAGAGAAAGTGGAGAGGCTAAGTGGGTCCTGCCTTGAAATCCATGAATCCGGCTTCATCCTCCTCGTCTGCTCTGCAGCCTAGGGATCCTCTTCAGTCCTGGGACCTGCAACAGAGAGACATTGTTATTATCAAGCTAAGTTACCTGTTTGGATTCTTGACACTGCCTTACACTTGTGCATTGTGTTCATTTGAAGAATACTCATTAAAGTCTTGTGTTGATTCATCCTTGACAATATCCTGATTATTAAGACAATATGAACACTGTTCCTATAGATTCTACACACTCTAATAAGGAACCATCATTCTAGTGACTTTTATCCTGCGCTATCAATGCGTTAAACATTTATTAGTTTTCTATTTAATAAATTTCAAAAGGTAATAAGGGATAATCCGATGCTAGCCGTGCATTAAACGATTTTAATGCATGAAGTGGAGGCCAAAGTACATTCAAATGGTGTAAGCGTTAATTACCTGCATAATACCTGCGTCTCTTCTCTAGCAATGAATCTGTGAGTTTAATTACTTCAGAAACAGCGATGTCACTGCCTCCTTGCTAAGTAATATAATGTAGTGATTCAGCACCGAAGCTAATTTATGAATAAACATTGTGGGGCAGCGCTAACAAGTTTTTGTGCTCCTGAATGTTTCTGTGTGTCTCCAATCTCTGTATGTGTGCTTTAATGAAAGCAGCGTATTAATATAGAATGGTGATTAAACCGTTTTATTGTACACCTTCCAGCCAATCAGAATCAAGTTTTCAGACAGTCCATGGTATGAAAGCAGCCATTTCAGCAGCCATAGACTGCAACAGTGTCCGCCCCCTTTTTCAGCTGCGCTGGTTCTGGAAGTATTTTTTTCATTCATTTTTCTCATAGGGATTTTAAAATTGTCTTCGTTAAGCCATGAACAAAGCCAATCTGCTACGAGGTGAATCACAACACTACAAATTCTGATTTGAAGCAAAAAAGTTTTTGAAAATCGGACAAATAGACAAAGGTACAACCGTACAAGTCTGTGTACTTGATGGTTTTAGTGAGGGAAAGAACTACAATCCCATGAAGCACTGCGAACAGCATAATCAAATTAAAAAAGATGGAGGAATATAAATCTACTTATTAATGTTTATTATGTGTATAAAAACAATATATTTTAAGTTTATTGCAAAATATGCGTATATATACACAAACATTTCAGCATTTTGAGAGCATAGGGAGATCGACTCGATTACGTCATTCGCAGTGCTTCATGGGAGTGGGCGGAGCTAAAGAGCTATTTTGGAGCATGTTGCTTTTTTGACTCCACTGTTAAACACAATTATTTTAAATATAAGCTGAAATAATGTGGGCTGATGGCTTCAGCAGAAGCAAATACCATGTATTAACAACCTCGTAGCTCACAGTAGGTCTGTCTTTAAAGGTTACCGTTTAAAATCAATTTCCTTATGGAGAAAATAAATGGAGTTTATACTTCCCAAAACCAGCTGTTGCACTCTATTACTTGTCTTCAGTGTCACATGATCAGAAATCATTCTAATATGCTGGTTTGATGCTTAAGAAACATTTCTTATTATCAGTGTTGATAAGGTAATGTTGCTGCTTAATATTGTTTGTAGAAACCATGATACATTTTTTGCAGGATTCTTTGATAAATATAAAATTCAAAAGAACAGCATTTATTTACAAGTGATAACATCCAAGGACTGCCAAGGATTTGACAGAATCCTCTCAACTAAGTTGTCACTAGAGTGATGGAAAAAAGTTGCTACAGAGATGTTTCTCTATACGACTGCCATGCCGAGATCAGCATTTAGACTTACTGTAGTCTTCACACGCCTCTGCGGACCGATAAAAGATCACAGATGAAATAAACAGCATTCAGCGAGATCTGTTAAAGCTGAAAAAGAGGCAGAGAGCAGCAAAAAGGATGAGAAGCATGAGTGTCCATGGGTGTGTATGTGTGTGTGCCTGTTCAGCCCGCATGTTGCTAAGGGAGGTATTGAAATACTGCTTCATCAGTCACCACGCTGTGTGTGTCCCATCTCTGGAAAAGGGGAGGAGATGAAAGTAATTTAATGTACATCTATAATTAATTCCCTCTGTGTGTGCGTGTGAGTGTGTGTGTGGCGGTTGGCTTGGGCCATGGCGAGGCCGCTGTGATGGAGTGTATTTATTATGTGCTTTTGAAGGAGGTGGCATGATGGGGCGCGGCCCAGTGACATCGCAGCACAAGACTCATCAGTCCTGTACCGGGCTACAGCACAAATGTGGGGCACGACAGAACTGCAATGGCACTTTCTTTCTCTATAATTCTCTTTCTTTCTTTTGCGTCCTTTCCAATGTCTTCAGTTGCAAGCCTTTTTTGTCACAATTTCCTCTCCTTGATGATCCTTCATTAGATTCTTGGTGCCTCTCAGAACGCGATTAAACCTGTCAGTTCAAACACTCTCAAAGAAGCATTAGTCTCTCCTGATATCTATAGTAATTAATGCATGGTAAACAGATGTTGAAAGAGGTCAGCTGGTATTAGACAGGTGTGAAAACAGGTGATTGTAATGGGCGGCATATGGAGGTGTGATGGATGAATGTCTTTCCCCCTGTGGCAGCTGGTGACACGCACTCTCTTTTGACCCTCCACGCAACATTTCGGCCAGTGTTGGCAAGCTCTCCATCCCCTCCTTCTCTACATGGCTCTTTTACTCTCACACTTAACATTTACTTACAGTTTATTCATTTAAATAGTTAAAGGGTTAGTTCACCCAAAAATGAAAATTCTGTCATTTATTACTCACCCTCATGTCGTTCCACACCCGTAAGACCTTCACTCATCTTCGGAACACAAATTAAGATGTTTTTTGATAAAATCCGATGGCTCAGTGAGGCCTCCATTGACAGCAAGATAATTAACACTTTCAGATGCCCAGAAAGCTACTAAAGACATATTTAAAACAGTTCATGTGACTACAGTGGTTCAACCTTAATGTTATGAAGCGACAAGAATATTTTTTGTGTGTCAAAAAAAAACTATCAATATCTAGTGATGGGCGATTTCAAAACACTACTTCATGAAGCTTCGAAGCTTTATGAATCTTTTGTTTCGAATCAGTGGTTTGGAGCATATATCAAACTGCTAAAGTCATGTGATTTCAGTAAACGAGGCTTCGTTACGTCATAAGTGTTTCGAAATGTTTCGAAATTTCAATGGTTCACGTGACTTTGGCAGATACACACTCCAAACCACTGATTCGAAACAAAAGATTCGTAAAGCTTCAAAGCTTCATTAAGCAGTGTTTTGAATGACCCATCACTAGATATTGTTGAATAAAGTCGTTATTTTGTTTTTTTGGCCCACAAAAAGTATTCTCGTCACTTCATAACATTAAGGTTGAACCATTGTACTCACATGAACTGTTTTAAATATGTCTTTAGTAGCTTTCTGGGCATCTGAAAGTGTTAATTATCTTGCTGTCAATGGAGGCCTCATTGCGCCATTGGATTTTATCAAAAATATGTTAATTTGTGTTCCGAAGATGAACAAAGGTCTTACGGGTGTGGAACGACATAAGAGTGAGTAATTAATGACAGAATTTTCATTTTTGGGTGAACTAACCCTTTAATATCAGTCTGAGCAACACGACCTAGACTGCATGGTATGATAAATTTGATATCAAGCTGTAATTACTTCATTGTCTTGAGAAAATGACCTCATTGCCATCAAGCTGTTGATTACTGACAGCTACAAGCATATTCACTTCTTATATTACATGTCTATGTCTCAGCAACTTCCTTACACTCTCACAAACAGACACATACACAATGCTGTAGGTATTCTGTGTCACTTGGTGAACTCTCAGCAGAGCTTGTTTTTACAGCGGAGATTATTTCATGTAATTGGGCCCTCTGTGGTAATGACCTTGCATCTTTTTTCCCCTTCTCTCTGTAAATTGGAGAAGGGAAATCTAGTTTGACATGGAGCCCAGAAGATGTATTAGGATTCTATGGTAACTGCCTGGCACAATAAGGTCGCAGCGTAAGTGTTTAATTAGAGTAAGTGTGGCCGTCCCTAAGGAGAGACATTTTATTACCTCAATATGTCATAGGAAAGATTCACCTACAGGGAGAGAGGGCACTGTAAAATATAAAAATGAGTTATTTTTCAGGTATGCAGTAATTACAACACATAATGTGGTTAGTTTTATATCTGTGTAAAAACGGTAAAACGCATATGACCCATATTATCAGATATGTTATAATAAGGCCACTAAATCAATTTGCACCAAACCACACGTGTTTAAATTTGGCTTTAAACTATTTCTGAAGAATGCACCAAACTGCAAAAATAGTGTTTCCAAACAGGTTTGAGGTTTCCCAAACTCTATACAGCCCTAAAACATTTAGCCTATAATTTTTGTGCCATGGGTTCCCCTGGGTATATGAGTTTTTAGAATAGCTGTTTAGGCCTATGAGTAAAATAAGATTCATGGTTAGTGAATTATGAAGTGTTCTCCAACATAATGTACACGCAAGCGTACTTCAAAAAGAAGAACTACAAGTATCACTAGGATGTGAGTTTATGTGTTTGTGGAATCAGACTACTGTTGTAGTCCTTATTAAGCCTAACGACTTATAAAAAATTACATTAAGTATGAATGTATGTAATTCATACCATAAAAAGTCTCTTCGAGTATGTTAACCAGATCTTATTTTATTAATAATAACGCCATTTTAAAACCCCAAACGAAATCCCAAGATAACTCATTCATAACTAATTTATTGTTTGGACAAACAGATAGCCCCGCCCATAAACACACACCATTGGCTGAGAGCCGATTCTTAGATTTCTGATTGGTCATCACATCCTTGCTGCCTGAGTGAGGCTGTAACAAAGGCGAGTGTTTCTACTCAGGACACCTATTTCAATAAAATTAGTCAGTAAGATCAGTTTCTGCCTAGTATGCTTTAAAGCATTTTAAATAAGTCATCCGAGAGCGTTTTATGCTAATACAACTCTTTTTTGTCAAAGTACCAGCTCGACGCTGACTTGTTGAAGCTGACTTGTCAATACATTCACCAAGGTTTAAACTCAAATGTGGACGTGTCAGACACTAGAGGTCAGTATTGCTCCATCAAACAGATAAACACAGCTGAAATAGTTTTAAATGTAAATTTCTGTGCGAATTGGTCACAGGTGTTTTCTCTGTTAGAATATTTAGGGAAAACAGTTTAGTCAGTTTAGTTGAGAAAGACCATCATCAGTGAAATGTGAGTGTAATCTCACTCACCTCAATACAAGAAACACTAGTAGTGATTTAAAATGTGATCTATAGTACTAAAACAAACAATACATTCCAAATCTGGTTACAGTGTGAAATCAAACACCAATCACAAACTGAAATATTGAAATGACCTTCTGTGATAAAATAAAGAAGTACTTATATACAAAGAAAGTTTTGAGTAACAGTATTTTGCCAAGTTATTTCTACTCTGATAGGCTCAAAGTTTTAAGAATACTTTTTAAAACAAATTTGTAAATTAAGCTTGTTCTATTTATATAAATCTCCTGAGCCAGGGAGCCAGATGTAATAGCCTATTAAAGGGTTTGTTCACCCAAAAATGAAAATTCTGTCATTAACTACTCACCCTCATGTCGTTCCACACCCGTAAGACCTTCACTCATCTTCGGAACAGAAATTAAGATATTTTTGATAAAATCCGATGGCTCAGTGAGGCCTGCATTGACGGCAAGATAATTAACACTTTCAAATGCCCAGAAAGCTACTAAAGACATATTTAAAACAGTTCATGTGAGTACAGTGGTTCAACCTTAATGTTATGAAGTGACGAGAATACTTTTTTATGTGCCAAAAAAAACAAAGTAACGACTTTATTCAACAATGATTGGTGATTTCAAAACACTGCTTCATGAAGCTTTGAAGCGTTACGATTCTTTTGTTTCGAAACAGTGGTTCGGAGCGTGTATCAAACTGCCAAAGTCACATGATTTCAGTAAACGAGGCTTCGTTACATCATAAGTGTTTCGAAATGTTTCGAAATTTCAATGGTTCACGTGACTTTGGCAGTTTGATACACGCTCCGAACCACTGATTCGAAACAAAAGATTCGTAAAGCTTCGAAGCTTCATGCAGCAGTGTTTTGAAATCGCCCATCACTAGAAATTGTTGAATAAAGTCGTTATTTTGTTTTTTTTTTGGCACACAAAAAGTATTCTTGTCACTTAATAACATTAAGGGTGAACCACTGTAGTTAACATTAACTTGTAAAGTGTTACCAAAATTGCTTTTGAACTTTAGACATTTGAGGTCAGTTGAGGTAAATGGAATTAATACAGAAACCTTGATGGTAATTTGGTGGTTTTAGCTGGGTTAGCCTAAATGTTACGTTGCAAAATAAATTACAGTCTTGGACTTCAAGCCACCGTTATTAACATTAGAAACACAGTCTCTCTCAGTATAGGTACCAAGAGCGGTCAGAGAGATGAAGGATTAAAATTCAGAAGGGAAAACATGACCATTTCCCCCCCTGCAATTGATTGGCGAGGTGTTGTTGTCAACATTAAGATTTGATTACTGCTGACACGATGGCCTGAGTGGAAAACAAAGTCGCGTAATGCCAGTGATGCGGTGTGCATATTAAATATAGCACGGATCCTGTCGCTGTAATTAATATGCTGCTGTGGTTTATGAATTTCCTGTCAAAAACAGAGGACCACAGCAGCATGGACAAACATATGTTGTTTCAATGCTTATTCATTCACTGTTATGCTTAATAGGTGGAAAAAGAGTTTAGCATTGCAGCATTTTCGACATGTAACTGACTCCATACAAGGCTTCCAAGTTTTTGAGCTAAATTAGTAAACATTATAATTTTGAATATTAAATTATTACCATACACCAGTGTGTGTATTTCACAGTATAATTGGCATAAAAAAAAAAAGTAGAATGTATTCAGTTTGGTTTTCTCACTGTTTGTGTGTGTGAAGATTGCGTGCCAGGGTTAGGATCTGTTGCTGTTTCTCTTGAGGAATTTTCTCACCTGCAATGTCTTGTGATATTTGCCACTGCAAATAACACATCATATGTCATATGTGACTTCGGCCCTGAAGGCTTGCTGATCATCATCAGCCTGTTAAGAAATGTGACATAATTAATGGAGGTAACACTGTCCTGTCATAATGAATAACACAGGAACAAATGAGTAATACAATATTAACATTCTAATAACTATTAACTATCAAGAAACTGAACTAGAATCATTCTGAAGGATTTGGTAATACTTGAATCATTACTAGTGGGTTACCATGATCTTCACTTTAGAATCAATTATGCATTATGCAATATTCACATTAATTATGAACCTGTATATAGTAGTTCTTAGTAGTCCTCTGGAAGGTTTGAAAAAATTGTAGTTATTGATTATAGCTAATAGTGCTTATAGTGCTAATAGTGAACTACTGAGCACTATTACTTACTAATTTGTTAATCAGAATTGCTTGATAGTTAATAGTAGTTACTAGAATGTTAATATTGTGTTACTTATTTATTTCTGTGTAGTTATTCATTAATGACTGAACAGTATTGTAAAGAGTTACTGAAAAGAGTCAGATAATTTAATCCAAGGTTGCCATGCACCTTACTTTATCCTTTTGTAAATTCTATTAAAACATAAACTTACTGTTTTGCACTTTTTCAGAACATTATATTCATCTATTTCTCTGTGCTCTGTTTCCTGTAGATTTGCATCAGTGGCGAGGCCAAAAATCTCCAAGTGGATGGACCTCGATGAAATGGAATGGATCACTATTTTGTATGTACTCTCTTATTTCATTGTGAATATTATAAAGTGTTCATCATTTCTTTATTTTTAGACCATATTTGATCATTTTACACAGCCCAAATGTATAGTTGCACATCTTAATATTAAATATAAAATATGAAAAGATTTTAAATATCTAAATATTTAAATGTATACATTTTATTAAATCTTGAGAACAGAAAATATGCATTTTAATAATAAACATAAATATAAATAAATATTTATATAAAGATATATACAACAGAAATACTACCATTCAAAACTTTGGGGTCGACCATTTTTTTTAAAAAGATATCTCTTATTCTTACCAAGGCTGCATTTATTTGATCAAAAATACAGATTTTATTTTAATATATTTTAAAATGTAATTTATTCCTTAGTGTCACGTAGTTTGATACAGACGAAGGCAGATGAATAAAGTTCCACAAGGCAAAGTTTTATGATAATCCACAACAGGCAGGCAGGCAGTGCAAACACATAGTATAACAGTGACTGGACAAATGAGTGACTGAGAGGGAAGAACTTATAGAACAACACAAACAAGATAATAAATCAAACGCAGCTGAACCAAATGTAGACAAATAAGAAGCGTGAAAACTGAACAAAGGAAACATGAAACTAATGAAAACATACTAAAAGTCCAAAAGACACAAACATAATGGTGATACTGTGATGGAAAAGCTGAATTTTCAGCATCATTACTCCAGTCTTCAGTGTCACATGGTCCTTCAGAAATCATTCTAATATGCTGATTTGCTGCTCAAGAAACATTTCTTATTATCAATGTTGAAAACAAGTTGTGCTGCTTAATATTTTTGTGGAAACCATGATACATTTTTTTCCCGATTATTGGATTAATAGAAAGTTCAAAAGAACAGCAATTTATTTGAAATAGAAATGTTTCGTAACATTATAAATGTCTTTACTGTTGCTTTTAATGAATTTAATGCATTCTCTCTGAATAAAATAAATCATACTCACCACAAAATTTCAACAATAATGTATGTAAACCTAATAATTGTGAATATAATATAATGCAACTTCTTATTAATTCCAAACAAATATTCTACCAACTTTGGGTGGCTCAACGGTCAATCTGAATGGACCAGTGCGATTCGCCCTTATGTGACCTCACCCCTGAATTTCATTATTTGGGCTCACAAGCCTCTGACATCTCTTTCACAGATACTCCCATTCAAAAGGTCCCTGTATATAAAGCACATATTTCAGTGCACATCTCAGGTCAAAAGCACTACTCCTGAGATTGTTTGAAAATAGAAAAAGTTCTTTCAGGCATTAGCCCTACAGAGCAGTTTTGTCCCTTTTTTCCTCCTACGGAGGAGAAAATGAGTGATTCGGCTGTATCTGGGCTCCTTCCTCACTTTCTGTCATTTTCAGGCCAGCGCTCCCCAGAGAGTCCTCCAGCCGTAGGCGTGACATATATAACGCATGGACTCTGTCACGCTGCCTTATTTTAGAGTGCCCCGCTTGGCTGCGGGAACTTTAACTTTATGTAAATCATATTAATAAATTTGCGCCAAAGTTGCTCAAAGGATTTTCACCCACGTTACTGGAGGGTGACAAAGGGGGGGACCATAATCCCTTTTGTTCAGTTCCGGCTCACTGCGAATACTCTGTGTACTTTTGTATGAACGACTGTATATGTATGTGTGCAGGCAATACTTAGCCACTTAATGTCATCTTTCCATTCATTAGGACAACAGCATACAGTGCCACTATAATAATTACAGATGTGCCAAAACAACAGTGAAGACAAAATGTTATGAATAATTGATTCATTTTACCCTTTTAAGACCTAATTTACCACCTGAGCACCATTTGCATTCAATTTTCATATAAAACAATTATTTCAGCATTGCTTACTGAGTTAAAAGCATTAAAAATGTTCCCTTGGTAATGCAGGAGTGGAGTTAAGAGTGATGGATAGATTCAAACTGCTGACATGAATGCTAATCACATATGTAAATGCGGTTGCTCTAAGTGGTTGCTGTCTTCTGTGTTGCTTGTTTGCTGTAAAGTGAGATTGGTTGGTTGGTTGGTTAGACGGTTAAGTTACTGGTTGATGCCATTTTTTCAGTGCTCCTGCCACTGTCAGATTGGCCATTATAGTACACACACACACACACACACACACACACACACACACACCCACCGCTTTAGTTGTCCCTCTGACTATCAATTATCAGAGCTGTGTTAAAATAGGGAAGTTAATTAGCTCCCTGCAGGGTTAAAGTTTAGAACTGTTAAAACTTAAATGTGTGAAGTCTTTTTTTGTCTGGTGATGGTGGCTATGAACTCAGACTTACTGATTGTACACACTCATACAAACATTGACGTAAGGGATAATGTATGTCATTATCATAAACATTACCACAAAATAAAGCCTGACGAGGGTCTTGTGTCATCTTGAAGAGTTTTATGTAATGATGACTGTCTGACTGTATATTATTCCACATATTACATAGCTACTCACTAAATAAACAAATAAATGAAATGTTGAATTAAGATTAAATTATTACTTGTTACTTGTAGAGTTAACTGAGAGACAGAACATGGGGACAGGATGAGAATCAGTTATACAGCATTTCCTAGCATTCTTAGAATGCAGCAACTGACCAATCAATGAAAATTACAAAGTTTTTTTTTTTTTTTTACTTATTTTTTTTTTCTCAGTACAATTCTTGAAGTACACTATATAACTTTTTTGTTCAAAATTAACAAAATTCAAATAACTCAATACATCATCAATCCTTCTTCCAAAACATGTTTTTGTCTTACCCTAATTCACTATGGTAAGTCTATTATATAGCGTTTATATTTTAGATATTTTGGTTTTCACAGGAAAACGTCACATGAAGAAACAAAAAAAATCTCATTGCATCCGCTTGTCAGAGAAACCAGTAAGACTTTCATTCATCTTTGGAACACAAATGAAGCGATTCTGAGCGATTTCTGTCCCTCCATTGACAGATACGCAGCTACCACTTTGATGCTTCAAAAAGTTCATAAAGAGATCATAAAACTAATCCATATGAATTGAGCGGTTCAGTCCAAATTTTCTGAAGAGACTCAATCGCTTCATATGATGAACAGATTTAATTCAGGCTTTTATTCACATATAAACATTGATCAATGAACATAAACAGAAGCTCAACCGAACTTGCTTGAAGCGCAAGAACAAACCTCTTGCGGAAGCTCAAACGTGCTGCGTAACACACAAGAATGAACCTCATTGGTTCTCGTACTTGTCAAGAGAACATGTTTGAGCTTCCGTTTACCATAACTGATGTGTGCGTTGATCAATGTTTATATGTGAAGCACAACCAAAACATTTTTCCGCGAAATGCATGCAGTTTTGTTCAAAATTTACATAGTGTAACCTTAAAAGATGTATTTAATTGAGAGCACAGCTGCATAAGATATTAAGACTTGTTTTGATAAACTGTATCTTGAATAAGTGCATTTTGTCTTATTGCACTTGCAGATATTTTTCACTTGTTTGTGCCAGTGCATCAAGACAAAATACAAAAACAAAACTTGTATTAAAGATATATTGTCTGAAAACAGTCTCAATATGCTTCATAAATAATTTTTACTTGGGATTTCTAGCTGTTTTCACTGGAAAGTTGGATACAATACTTCTTAAGAATACATTTTTATTTTGCACAGTGTATTTGATTTGATAACCAACAGTGACAACAAGGGATTCTAGATAGTATGTTGTACAATGTATAATATTTTTGGATAGTTTCTGTATGATAACTGCAAATATACTCAGAAATAGCTGATGAATTTGTATGATTCTAAATGTCTTTTTGTGCATAGTTTGTGTTTAGAAGCTATATCACAGTAAGTTCAAGAAATCCAAAAAGCGTGATATATTTTTCTTCATTTCTTCATGCATACAAATGAAATATTTTATGTAGTCTATCTATCCTGCCTTAAAAAGTACATCAGAAAATATCCGGTTGCAACAGGGGACGTACAGTCTGTCTTCAAAAGTAAGTGACATTGAATCTAATACTCCACTAGTCCCTCAAGGCTCTTTTTCATTTTAGATTCTTTTTAGACCATTAGTCCAAGTAGGACAGTGATCCAATTCACCATGGACTAAAGACTGGACAGAGGGCGTCTCCTACCAAAACCTCTGCAAATTCACATGATGTCCTAGAAAATATGCTGTATAAGAACTATGCATTAGATTATAGATAGATAGATAGATAGATAGATAGATTAGATAGAATCACATTTCATAGTCATACACCTACAAGCAAACAAGGGGAAACAAAGTTTCTGTTTGTTCTATTTATCTGGAGGCATTTTGGCTTTAATGGGTTTCAGTGTGCTTCATTCTGCCAGCCTGGACCAAACACCTGGGTCTCCAGCAGAGCCAGCAAAGATATATCCTCCTTCAGTTCTTTTGTGTATGTTTGCATGTAAGGAGCATTGATTAGTGTGAGCTCACCCTCATGGGATCTATACAGCTGATGAGGATAATTATAAAGCGGAACTGAGATGTGTCAGCATTAGATATGGTGAATAGGGAAGAAGAAAAGACTTGATGCTATCTTTAGCTCATCATTAGCTTTCATTGTTTGTGTGTGTGTGTGTGTGTGTCTTTGACTAAGACAGTCTGGCTACTAATTGACCACACAGGTTAGTCCTGATGAAGGTCAAGGCAGACATGGGTTTCATGCTTCAGTACTTAAAGAATTCAGACAGCATGACAAAAACCAACAGTATTCCTTGTAAAACCTGAGGGTGAAATACTGATCGGGAACCTAACAAAGCAGAACATGAACCTTACAGTGTACTTTCGAAGTGAGACTTACCGTGAACAATGATAATACAAAATATTATCTGTTAGAATATCCAATATAATATCCATTCTTACAGTTAGAAACTAGTGACCTATTAATCTAAATTTAATTTACTGAGACTTTTCACTGTTTGTATCACTGGGCTTGTCTGTGTTTGTTCAGCCCAGACAGGCTGTCAGACTGTGTGTTAGTGGTGGGGATTTTTCAGTGACTTTTTTTTTTTCTTTTTGCAGATTACATTGTTACAGCTGTAGGTGGCGGCAAGTGACTGTTTTTATTAGTTATTAAATAATTAATTTGACCAATGCACTCAAAACCCATGATTCATTCAGAAATTAAAGTGAGAAGTCTTTTTGAGTGAGTCATTGAATCATTCACTTCAATCAATTTGTTCCAAAACACTGATTCATTCACTTTTTTTTTTTTTTTTTTTCTGCATTGATTTCATTCTGAAATATATTTATAGGCTGAGGAATAAAAAAAATCAACAAAGTAACTGTGTGTAAAACAGCCATCATTGTTTTTAAAATGTAGATTATTTAACATTAACTGCCCAATAACAAGAAGGGATGCTATAAGGCAAAATACCTCTACTTGTTAAGTTCTAAGGAATCGGTTAGGGCTCCAACGGGGAGTGGAGCACCCTACTTTAAAACCCAGACAGTGGGGGAGGGTTCTGCTCAAGACTCAATCCTGAACAACAGCCTACAAAGGGGAGCCTGCTAAGTGCTAGCTACAACCCTCAATATTGCTGGCGTTCTAAAAGGGAGCCCCCGGGAAGCTATTCTACTTAAAGACCCCAGAATCTTGGGGGAAGCAGCTCAGGCCTCTTTACACACTCATCTAGGATAGACTGCTATAGCCTGTACTTGATTCAGTCAGCATTAGCCATAGTGACAGAAACAAGGAGGGATGCCCTCTCCAGGCAAACATCCTCGACTCGTTAATGTTGTCTACTACCAGGAACAACTAGATGGTTTTATTCCCAAAAGGGAAGCAAAAACCCTTCTTAAAAAGCCAAACTGTGGTTGGGAAGGTAATAGTATTAGGAAGATAGAATAAATATACAATACAAGTTCACCCTGCCTTTCCCTTGAGGAAGTACTCTGATGGGAGAAGGGCCCTTCTTCAAAATCTGACTGTCTCGCTATTCCAGCCCTCCGACTCAACCCTGAGTTGATATATCCCACCAAAGGAGAGCAATTCTAGTCCACCACCATAATTGCTAAAGGGGCTGGCCCTGCTCTATCCTAAGGGGTATCCTGCAGTACCAGAAAGGGGAGGCAAGGTTACTTAAGCTACCAGTCTCATGGATGCTGTTAAAGATAGTAATAGCTAATCTTTGATAGCAACAAAGATTAGAGTCAGTCAAAAAACAAGTAACCTGGTTACATACCCCAGGTGTTTCCTTACTTAAACACCCAATTTTTATGGGGAAGGAATTCAACAGCTCTACCCTCAAGCCCTGTGCCAGACTTATCAGAAGGCGGATCATAAAATAATCTAAGCACGCCATTTACATCTCCTCAGCGATTCGGTCCACTTTACCAAATTGCTTTCTTTCAATCACTTCTCTGAGCTCTTGTCTCTTTCTCCTACCATCCAGCCTCCTCTGTGCTCTAATCCTCGAAGGATGATTAGATGCTCTCCCTCTGTCCCTGTCTCAAGTCTTCAGACTGTGATGGACCAGGACCCCCATAGGTCTTATGCAAAGATTTAAACTGGCACGGCATGTACATCCTGAAAGCCGCCGACCGCACCCTTACCTCTCAAAACTTCCTGACTACCGTCTCTGCAGACATGCCAAAAAGCTCAGAGGGCGAGACCAGTGCATCAAGGGAAAAGATTTTCTCTTTCTCCTTGATGTCCGCCAAGTTCAACCACAGATGCCTCTCCATGGCCACCAGCACCACTGTTTGTTTGGTGCCCCGGAGGACCAAATCTGTGGCGCGGCACAGCTCAGCGACCACTTCATGGGACAGTCTCCAAATCTTCAAGCAGATCTGCCTAGTATACCTGCTGAACGGGCATTGTGTGCAAGGCACCACCGACCTGACCTGCTGCCGCATTCGTCCTGCCATTCAAGCACGAGGTGGTCCACAACGGCTTAGACAGCAGGGTCAGATCCTTCAAAAAGGGTGCATCACCCTGAGAGAGATAGCCCGCAAGCGTCTCTTCAATAGGAGGCATCCTCACATGTCCCTGCTCACGCAATCCCTCCACATCCGATTAATTTGAAAAGGATAGATGCGAGCTGAATATGGCCTCTTCCATGACTTCTCCACCTCAGCATGAAGTTCGGGAAGTAACGGAAGGCTCATTGGAGCAGGGCGGTTATGCCCCGTCAGGAACCAGTCATCGAGTCTGCCACAAGCCACTTCATGTCTCTCACGCCCCCAAACTAGATCCGATCTAGTCATGGCACGGGCCATTACCTCCAGCAACTCCTCATATGTGGGGCTGTCAGGCTGAGAGGGCTCACTACAAGCAATATCTTCACCCTCTTCAACCACATCCACCTCATCCTGGCTGGATGGTGCCAGCAACACCATCTGCTGGATCTAAAGACTCAAGAGAGAGTACATCCTGATTCAGCAGATCGCTCAAGCCAGTGACTGAGGAACACGCGAGAGACATACCTTACTCGAACTCCTCAGCCAGCTTGAACTGCGATCCCCACAACTTCAGTCTCCGCCGTTCCTCAGTGACCGCAGGGCCCGAGCAGCGAGGTGCAGACACTTCTTACCCCACTGGCAGGTATTTGTTTCACATTCCTCGAGAACAGGGCCAAGCACGAACGGAGCTTCCTCATTTTGTCAAAAACCTGGGACACGGAGGCACACACTTCCTGAAACGCTTGTTCAAATGCTTATCCATGATAGATGCCTTCACACGCGCTAACTCAAACAAATGGCTCCTGAAGACAAAAAAGCTGATGACGTATATTGCAGGCACCCTCTTATACTCACGGGTGCTCCGGTAGTGATGTCATAGACTGTCGTTGTGTTGGCACATGTGCTTCAAGCACCGGTCACACTGATGGCGTTCCCGTAGCGTTGATCCAAGACACAGTGTTGAGTTCAGCTTCGAAAGGGAACTTTAATGTCTATGGACTTGCAGTCGTGTGGTACTGCATAATGAATATATATCATAATGAGTAGATATTGATATTTAACTTGTTGATCTTCAATGATTTTTAAATTTCAAACATAACTGCAAATAATTTTTTAAACAGCTTATTTTTGATTTGTAAATTAATATCCTGTAAAGAGGGTATTTATTCATCATTTACTGTGTGCTGCCTCTCAAATTAGATAACATACTGTCAAACACTTGTTTTCCAGTATAAATATCTACACATTCTTAAATCAATATAATTTTACTTCAGACTCAAAATAACTTAAGATATTAAATGGTTAGTTCACCCAGAAATAAAAATTCTGTCATTAATTACTCACCCTCATGTTGTTCCAAACCCGTAAAACCTTCGCTCATCTTTGGAACACAAATTAAGATATTTTGATGAAATCCGATAGCTCTCTGACTCCTCAGTAGACAACAATTTCACCACCACTTTCAGTTTCCAGAAATACGGAGCCCCGCACATTACATGCAAAAAAAATTAAATCGTGCGCACGATTTACTAATCCGTTCCCTCGATTTACTAAACTGTGCGCACGATTTACTATTTCGTTCCCTCGATTTATAAATCATGCACATGCTTTATAAATCGAGGGAAGGAAATAGTAAATCGTGCACACGTTTTAGTAAATCGAGGGAACGAAATAGTAAATCGTGCGCACGTTTTAGTAAATCGAGGGAACGAATTAGTAAATCGTGCGCACGATTTAGCCTACTATTTTTTTCCTGCATGTCATGTCCGGGGCTCCATACAGAAAGATACTACAGACATCGTTAAAATAGTCGACGTGACTGCAGTGGTTCAACCTTAATGTTATGAAGTGACGAAAATACTTTTTTTGAAACAAAAATAATGACTTTATTTAACAACATCTTCTCTTCTGTGTCATTCTCATACGCTGTATACGTTCAACGCTTCCAGGTTCTACGTCCAAATGCCGGCTCAGAATTGGCCGACGCTGATCACGTGAGCAGCATGACGCATGCGTGTGATGCTGACGCAGGAGCCGACCAATAACAAATCGGCGTTCGGACGTTGAACCTGGAAGCACTGGACGTAGACAGCGTATGAGAATAAAAAAAATTAAAAGGAAAACAAGTTTATTTCCCCATTTGACCTCCATTTAACCTCATTGCTAGAAGAAGCATTTGTGATTTTTCTCTCCTGTTATCAGTGAGCTTTGAGATGTCAAGTGTTCTGTACACCTTACAGCTGGGTTTCTACAGTTTTATGTGTAAGTATCTACTGTTACACCTCGAAGAACAGAAAGAAATATGCACACTAGGATGTGATAAAGATTTACATTCCCACTCCTGACATGAGCTCTTGTACACATACATATACTCTTATTTTCAAGGTAAGAGTGGGCTCATAGATACAGCAAAATCAATGGTTGGTTCAAATCCTCTAATACAAAATGGGAAGCTGCCTTTAAGTGGCTAAGATGAAGAAAACAGAAAGAAAAAGAAGAGAGAAAGAGAGTGAGGTGAAGAGAGTCCCCCGCAGCGTGCCCTTCATGTGCTCCTGAGAGCTCACGCTCTTAATGGGAGTAAATGTTGCCCTGTCTGACTTACATCCTAAACTCACAAACTCGTCCCCCTCAAAGACCCCTGCTGTCCTGTCAGAGAGTGTGTGTGTATGTGTGTGTTTGTGTAAGTGAGCAAATTGCTGTAAGGGCAATGTGAGAGGCCAGAGGGGGTCAGGCATGACCACTGGATGCTGTGACTGAATGTGTGACCACCCGCGGGGCCGAAAGCCTTCCACTCCACTGAATCAAAGCTTGTATATTTGTTTAAGTTGCATGATTCATGAAGGGTGACATGGTATTGGCACAGCATGAGGAACTGTCTTCTGGTGATGTGTGTGTGTGTTGAAGAGAGACTTTTAAGGGGACAAGGGTGAAGGTGACATTATTGCTATTGTCTTATATAAAGGCAAGAAGTCCTATGTGTTTGTGTTGCCTATTTTTCTTTCTCTCAAAATGTCTCATGTACTGTTTTTCAGTTTTGACAGGCATTTTATGTGCTATATAAATTATTTATACTATAAACATCAAATGCTGTTTAATTAATCACAAGTATTTTATTTTTTATTAATTAATAAATTGCATAATACTGAATAAATAAATAATTAAATAAATACCAAATAATACCAATAAATATTGTGGCAGAGGCATTAAAGGGTTAGTTCACCCAAAAATTAAAATTCTGTAATTTATTACTCACCTTCATGTCGTTTCACACCCGTAAGACCTTTGTTCATCTTCGGAAAACAAATTAAGATACTTTTGATAAAATCCTGCATTGCCAGCAAGATCATTTCCTTTTTCAATGCCCAGAAAGATACTAAAAACATTTACAGTTCATATGAGTACAGAGACAAGAGCACAGAGTTAATATTATAAAGCGACAAGAATATTTTTTATGCGCCAAAAAACAAAAAAAACAAAATAACGACTTTATTCAACAATATCTAGTGATAGGCGATTTCAAAACACTGCTTGAAGCTTCAAAGCTTTACGAATCTTTTTTGTTTCGAATCAGTGGTTCGGAGCGCGTATCAAACTGCCAGAGTCACGCGAACTATTGAAATTTCTAAACACTTATGACGTAACAAAGCCTCGTTTACTGAAATTTTGGTGCTCAGAACCACTGATTCGAAACAAAAGATTCGTAAAGCTTCGAAGCTTCATGAAGCAGTGTTTTGAGATTGCCCATCACTAGATATTGTTGAATAAAGTCGTTAAGCCAGTTTGTATTTTGTTAAAATCTTCTTTTCTTTCTCAGTCTTTCAGTACAGCTTTAATCCAAACTGTTCCAGGTTTGGTCAGATAATCTTCTTTTTTTTTTTTTTTGTCAATTTATTAAAAGTTTTTATGTAGCATAAAGTAGACCATGAAGATGTCAAACAGTGAGTCAAGGCTTGGTCACAATAGTGACATTTTGGTGAATCTGCATGACCAACTTGAACCCGTTGTGAAATCTGAATAGGGAAATATTTTACCCTCATGCAAAATTCCAGATCGCGTGGACTCCTATTGCCACATTAGTTGCCACATTTTTTCCGCTGATCATTTGCATCAAGTTGTCATGCCTCAAATTGTCAGGGCTCATCAAAAATTCATGAATTCCAGTCTGTATGAACCAACACTGTTACAGTTTCCTTTGTTTATATTCCAAGTCAATATGTATTCCAGGCTTATGGGTTGCTGTATTTAACAAATAAATCAAACTCTTCCAATGTTCATTGTTCACACCATGAAAAAACAAACTAATGTATCTAATGTATTCTTCCATTTAGTACTTGAGTTAATCACCTGAAATGATGGAGGTTTACTAGTTTGCAAATTAGATGCATCTAAAGTCGGCAAATATGAGCAAGGCAAACTGATGCCTCTCACAGTTCATCTGTTTGTCACAGATGAACTGCTGTTAATCACTGTCTCTACAAACACACCTAAACACACACACTCACTTGCACAAACAAAGAGCTGCACTAATACTCCAACAAACCAGACTTAAACATGTCCACTCTCATTGTCTGGTACTAGAGGAGATCCAGCAGAGCCATAATGATTCATTCACAGTCTGACAAGCTGATTTTCCACTATCTAAAGGCCAGAGCAACCAGCCCAAACATTTGTTAAAAAGCAAGCATTTTTTGACAGGCAGAGAAGGAGCAATAGAGAAGGAAATGGTAGGGTTATCAAATAAAAATTTTGAAGGAGAGAAGCAGGAGAAGGAATGCCAGCCAAATACGGTCGCATTAACCATGGCACGAGTCCCAGTAACCTGCTCTGTGGAGGCCAATCAAATATTCTATTACATTACACCCCAATTTTTGCCCTGCGCTCCATCCTGTGCCAATTTGGAGGGGCTCAGTGGACCAAGAGGGTTGTGTATACGATGCCTTGTGGAGGAAGTGTTTACCCTCTCGCCATCTGTCTGCATAGTTGGACATATTGGAAATCAAAGTGGGGGACAGAAGGGGACAGAGCCCCAGGGTGCTAAGGGCTCTGGCTCAGGCCGCCACCGTTAAGCAGCTCATGGGTCTAGACGTACACATGGAGCCAGTGGATGCAGAGTGTGTCTAACAGGTAAAGAGAAGACATGGGCCTACATGTCCTTGAATGAGGAGCCATGCAGGTATACACATATGAACATACACAAATACAGAACCAATGTCTGAAGTCAAACAGAAAAGTACAAAAGGTTCTTAGCAGTAAGGCATAAGGATGTAATCCCAGACACATACAGTATATGTTAGGGAAGAAGTCATCATCAATATTAGATCTGAAAAAAAAAAAAAAAAAAAAAATGATCTAGCTGAAGCTATTCTAACTCTCGTTATCAGTAATGGGAAGTTTAGTTTGAAGTCACAGAGCGCAATGGTAATGTTTCATCAAGCCATCTGAATTTTCACCAACATTTTTGACTTGATGAAGTCAACAACACAAAGCTTCCCATTTTTATTTATTTTCGACACATAAACTGTCAGTCGTGTAGGTAGACAGACATATATTTGGTTGACAGACAGAGAGATATTTGGATTACAGACACATACATAGTCAGTCGGATAGATAGATAGACAGTAGCTGCATTTACGTTACCCTTTAAATTGCGCAATTTGAAATTGCGAATTGAAAATACGCTCAATGGAAACACGTCAATTTCGCAAAAACTCCCATATACCGCAAAAAAGTTTTTTAGCTCGCATGAGGTGGTTTTTCAGGCAATTCGAAAAAGGAATATTTCGCAAAACTGCAATGGAAACTATTTTTTCGCATTTACAGGTCACCTGCCTTATGTAAAAGTCGGTCATTCTTTATAGAGGGTGCAGAAGATGAGAGTTCTTCATTAAACTCATAAAAGACAAAAGTATTTTGGGACTACTGGATTCTAAACAACAAAGAATGCCACAATTTGAATTTATCAAGACTTCGAAGCAGATAGGAGGGAGAAACACCCAGAAACACCTCATATGTGGCCGCTCCAACATACCAGCATCCGTTCCAATGATTTTTGGAATGACTTATCGTGAGAGGAAAAAAAGACGTTTTAGTCGCATAACATCGGTTAATGGAAACGCTGTCATTTTGTAATAGTTTTTTATCGATATTTAGAAAATATCACAAAAGTTTTACACAGATATATAATGGAAATGCGGCTAGTGAGTCAACAGGCAGACAGACAGATGTGTGTGGCCAAATTACACAAGCCCACTTGTGGACTTCAAATGATTATGAAACATTTGGTCAAAAACTTTCCAAAGAATCTACTTCAGTAAAAAGCACTTATCTGAGTAGATGAGAGCATGTGATATCAGCATGTCTCTCTCAGAGATGACCAGGCTAACATATCAGTGACAGTGTGTAACCCTCAAAAAATTCAGAAATGTCCTTCCCATAAATAAGATTGAAAATATGAAACTATATAAAATGAGCCATATGAAACTATTTCCTCTGCTCCTTTCCATCACCTGCTCCCTCCTCCTGGCACAGACAGGTGTCCAAGCAAACATCCATCAGGGCTGGATGACATCAGGGCTTCAAACTGATTCAGATACGGGCAACATGCTAATCCCGGATCCCAAGTGGAAGGTACTAATTGCTCAGTGCTGGTCTGAATCCACCAGGCAGGCTGCCAGGGGAGGTTGGGAACAGTATGGAGAAGGAAAAAGAGGAAAACAAGACACATCGACAGAGCCCTGGAAGCTGGGACTGAGGAATGAAACTTGATGATTCCTCAACTTCCAGTTTCATACTTAAGACCCATTTCCCTTTCCTCCTCTAACAGTTGGAGTGGCTAATTAAGCACGATGCGGAGGGCTCATACTGTTATGTTGACTGGCACATGCTCCAGTGACTGTGGGCAGATTGCGCATGGAGGGGTCCGTTAGAGAAGCCGAGCTGCAGGAGCGACTGCAGAGCCCACTGAAGCTGCGATGGTGGGATGAGATGAAGAGGAGATAATTGGGGAGTAAAGTCACAGATCCAGCCGTCCCATGAAGACCCTTTAGGCACCAGCCAATGAGCAATGAGCTTCCAAACAGGCCACTCTGCAGTACCCCAATACCTCTGTAGTGCCATTCAGCCATAGGCCTATAGGAAAATACTGTTGGAAAGCTATTAAATTACAATTAATCTCCAAAGTGAGGGTTTTAAACTCAGAGATGTTTCTGCTTTGCAAGGAAACATTATTGGTTACTTTGTTCATTGTTATTTTATTTTATTTTATTTTATTTTAATAAAAAATATTGGGTAGTATTTTCAATGTTTATATGTTAGTTTAATTATGAATATAGTATTTATTATTTTATTTTATTTTTTATTTTAGTCAGATCAGACTTTCCCAATTAATCTTAAATGCATACCTCAGGTCTTTAGCAACCCGGGACGTCATCCACTACCCTCCCCATCATTTTTTATTCTTTTTTTTTTTTTTTAAAAATTAGGGCTCCACCTCAATCTATTCATTATCAACAATATAACAAGAAGAAGAAAAAAAAAAACAGATTTGTAAAAGAATGTCTGTTTTTTCTAAGATTTTTCAACTTTTTTTCTGCGCAACAATTCTGAATCTCTGACATCCCAATAAATATATTTCACCTTTCTTCCTCAATGTGGCAATGTCTGATAAACAACGTTGACATGATGAATCAATCATAGTAATGACCACAGCCATAAAACTAAAGAATACACAAGTATCATCAGCAAACCTTGACATGGCTCATCGATTTTCTGCAGACCACGTAATCAAGTATTAACTAGCTTGATAGTGGATCTGATGACGAAATGGTCAGTGAAAACAAATGATTTTGAGTTGACAAAAACAATGGTTTTGAGAATAATGTAGTGAATGGTAAAGATCCCAAATATGAGCCAGATATTGAATGACTGAATGTACCGGGGAAATGAGCTCGGATGATGACAGTGATGAAAGTGGGGAAGAAGCTGCTCAAAATGAACCCTTCCAAGTTCTAACAGACAACAAAATATAATTTATTTTATTATTTTGTATATATGTAAGCAATAAGGTACAAGAGGCTGTGCTGTATAGTGAATAGGTCACGGCTGAAGGGCGTTGTTAGGCATGACGCGAAGCTTCAGCCGTGACTTATTCACGATACAGCACTAGCACTAGCCTCGAGTACCTTTTATAAAACAGTTACCACACAATATAAATATTAAAGCCAAAAATATTGATGTAAACTTTCACTAAAAGCCTTCCTTCCGCCGGAAAAAAAAGTCCCTGACGGTGAACAGAAACAGAAGTTACAGTATTACGCCATTAGATGGCGGCAAAGACTGTCTATATGAGTGTGTCAGTCAGTAGCAAAGACTTTTACATTGAAAAAACTGAATTGTTGTGAACACGGAACAAGACGCAACTGACAAATGCTTTGACTAGCGCTGTCAGTCACGGGAAAACCCCTTAACTGTTAAAAGGACAAGATAATACATCGGACATTTAAACAGATTTTTTATTATGAACATAGGACTGACCTGAAGGAAAATGCTAAATCTGAATGCAGGTAATAAACTCGCTCAATCGATCTCTTTCTCTCTTACTCTTCTAGTTCTACATAATACATTAAGCTTCAATGAGCAATATCAACTGAGAACAAACAGTTTACGTTGCTAAGAGTGGTTGCTAAGGGTGTTGTGTAGTGATACACAGAACCGTTGGGTGAAGCGGTCATAGCCGTGTTTTATCGTGAATAAAACACAGCTATTGACCAATCAGAATCAAGGATAGAAACTAACCGTTTTATAAATTGTTATTAAAATATCAGGACAGTTTTATACCATTGGGGCATAAAAGATCAGAGGGCAGAAAAGTTTAGAGATCCATCCTTGTTAGATATGGGTCGTTAAAGACCCGAATATGTAATAATGATTGGCAAAACATTCATGCATTTAAGGGCTGAGGAATCAATAGGATACCTTCAAAATGCTAAATAGCTGTACATCAGTGCTTTGTTATGTGTTTTAATTTAACTTGTGTTCTAAGTGCATCTTTCTCACAGTGAGAGCCATTGAGATGATTCAGATTTGTTTTTTGAGGCAGATGGAAGGTATCAGCCCATCCTATTCATCTGTCATCTGCTCAGGACCACCACACATGAGATTCAGACCTGATCCTGTCACCACTGTGCCCGACATGTTTGTGCAAATGTGAGCGACAGAAACAGAGATGCTCCTGCATCTGACAGCAAGAAAAATGAGTCTGTCTTGCTTACAGACAGGGATAGCTCCGCTCCCCAACATGAACAGCAATAAGAAACTGAAAATTTCATTTAAACAGCATAATACTGAACCAGTATAATATAATGTTCCTCATATTGCAATAAAATACTTTACATTTAATAGAAACTGCTTGCTTTCCATGTCCAGTGTACAGCTATTGCTCTTTTCCAAAACATAGTGAGCTGCCTATGTTTGCTTCCAGCATGAAGGCTGGTCCAAATGGTAAGTAGCATTATATAGTCCTGCCCACTAAGATGTCTCATTTTAGAGTTGCATGTTTCTTTTATGATCCAAAATGGTGAATGAAACCATAAATATACACTACAGTTTAAAAGTTTGGGGTTGGTAAGATTTCTAAAATATTTTTAAACGAAGTCTCCCATTTCCAGCAATTTATTTGATCAAAAATCACTAAAAATAGTAATATTAAAATATTATTACAGTTTTAATGAAATAAATGTTTTCTGCAATGTATTTTCATTACTGTACAAAGTTTTAATATATGTGGGCTGTGAGTGAGCCAGTCGTGAGAAGAGGAAGTCAGCAGACTGAAGATGATTTATGCTATCATGCTTAAAAAGTGAAATACAGTAGAAACATCCACAGGGACAGAGAGAGAGATCTGTTCTCCGCTTCAGGGGTTTAGATACTGTACCTTACTCTTCCCCATGAGAGTTTTTACCACATCCTCTTCCTCCATCTCTCTCTCATGAGAGTCACCCTTTTCCTTCTCTCTCAGTCTCTCTCAATCTCTCAAGAAACACTGGCGGCCCACCCCAGAGAAGATCCCTGACTAATATTTATTCAGTTATTCATTCTATCTCTCGCCATTTGTCTCCGTATCTCTTACACTCTCAGAGAAAATGAGAGTTGATGCTTGTAATGAGCTTAAAATACAGACCCGACAGACAGGCTCCTCAATAACCTCAAAGCTGCTTCAACCTACCATGTCGACTCTAATTTAGCGCAGCATCAACCACCAGATATTTTATAACCATAGGACTTGATGAGCATGACAGTGTATGAAATACGACACTGCGCAGAGCCACACACACACACACACACAAACTTGTGATCGGTGAGATGGGAAATGAACACTGTAACACATGATTCTTAGATCAAGTAAATACTGCACAAAAACAACCAAAGATGAACTTCAATACTGTAGTTGATTTTTAATGTTCTGAAGTTCTCATAACACGTATAAAGCATTTCAGAGCAGCCGTTAAATTGCGCTATACTAGATATATTATGATATACTATACAGCCTATATTAAAAATAAGTTTTTTTTGTTGCAGTACAAAATACAAATTATACATTACATATATATAATGATATATATTATATCTTTTGTAACATTATAAATGCCTTTACTGTTGCTTTTGATCAATTTAATGCATCCTTGCTGGAGTACAAATTTACACAATTACTAATTACAAAACACACACACCAACTTGACATAAGGTCAGGCCCAACATTTATAATGTAAATTAATTAAACTAAAAAAAGCCATGCAAACTGTCACCTCCAATTTCTTAATCTCTCTCTCTCTCTCTCTTTTTTAACAGTGAAGTTTAAGACAAAAGATCAATAGTTGTGTGTGTGAAGCATCCCGAGAGGTGCGGGTCGAGAGCCACTTCTGGAAGGCCAAGGTCCCCCATCATTTTTTCTGTCACTGCTCTCTCACTTCCAATATGCTTACTCCTGAATGAAGGTTAAATCCACAGCAAAGGCACAGAAGGAAAAAAAAAAAAAGACTGTTCTTCCTTGGGTTTTGACACGGAGCAGATAAAATCTTTGGTGTGAATCTTGTCATGTTCAAGCTGCCAGTGTAGTTGAAATCATGCCATGAATACAAAAAGACAGAGTCTTAGCCAAAAACATTAAATGTTTCACACTGATTAAATTACATATTCCAAATCAGCAACAAAATCTGACATGAACCATCCCATAAATGTTATTTCTTATGCTAAAATAGCATTAAAAAAGCTTATTTTTCAGGGTAGATGAGCCAATGCGCATGTGCAGTCCTAAGCGTGAGTCTCAGGTGGAGCCTCTAACGGCAGCTACAGTGACGCAATGACTTTATCAATCAGCGATTGGCTCTTTTACTTAGAAGGCGGGACGCATTCTGCCATATTGCGCGTTGCAGTTTCTCCCATTCAAAAACTAATAGGAGTGAACATTCTTTCTATATCTATAGTCTTTGATAATATGCTTCTCTATTATTGCGATATCCACCTAGATTTACCTGACAGAACATTTCCTGTCACACCAGCCCTAATCATCCTGTTACATTCATCTGGAATGCTTCACTAATCTTGTGTTTCATTAAGCTGCCGAACATGGCTTAAACCAACTAAGCTAAATTCTTTTTAGCTTAAACAGAAAATAAAACAATTTTAAGACAAACTGCTCTTTGGCTCACCAGATGCATACTTTGCAGCTGAACGCTCACATTTTTAATTAAATTGACCAAGTTCAGTTAAAGCAGGCTACATGAACATATGCAAAATGCTGCCCAATGTGACTCGATCCAGCGGGCTGCTAATATGCCGGGTGATTAGCGCACACTACAGGTGTGCTAGCTAGCTGAGGGGAAGCGTGCAGCGCTTGGCTTCATTCTGCCCACTTATTACAATGCGGTAGTCAGGGCTGTTCATTCACTCCAGCAACATCCATCTGCTCCGGCATTAGTGGCTAAATTAGCCGCTTAATGTAGCGTATTTGTTTAAGTAATTGGCTAGTAATTAATAACCTGAAATGCTGCAGGCTCACAGTTTAAGAAGTTTTAGCTGCCTCTTCTGAGACAATGCGATGGCGTTTAGATGTGATCTCATTAGTATTTATAAGTAGGGCCTATTTGAAAGTGTGACGCTAGCACACATATATTAGCATTTACGCTTGACAGCATTTAAATATTTTATATACAATTAATTTTAGAAATATTTTAATGTTTACAATAATTTAGATACTCTGTGTTAGATACTGTAGATTATTGAATAAAAAAATTATTATGTTCACAAATCATTTATAATAAATGCTGCAACATTTCATTAAAAAAAATGATTGATGATTTTGATTTCATGGTGACTTTAAGTAAGAGTTTCCCTAGAGGTTCTTTTAAGATAACTAACTTGTATACTTGTTAGTGGAAACTGTGAAGGGTTTAACATTTTATTTACTTAAAAAAATAATAATAATAAAAAAAATAGGATCATCACATCAAACAGAATTGGCAGAAGGAAAGGGGGAGAAATCCAAACGGTTTTTGCAAGGTAGGGTGTGTAGCGTGCAATTTGGATGCTCTGCCCTTGGCAGTTAGGGTTTGGAAAGCAGAGCTCGCTGGCATACTTCCCTCTCCTACTTTGGAAAAAGCTGCCAGTGAGGTGGGAATTGCTGAATTAGTGCCATATTAAACCTTGACACTAATGACTGTGTTCAGAGGTTGTTTTTTATAAATATTTGATGTATCGTCATCTATGGAATAGCGGGGCATGACAAAGTGAGGGTATGAGCCAGAGGGAGGTTGAGGGGAGAGAGAGAGAGAGAGAGAGGGAGATACAGAGATGACAGAAGGTTAAAACACAGTGTTGCACTAGTGAACACTGCAGCTGCTGTAGGAGGAGTATTGCAAAGAAGTCTCTTATGCTCACCAAGATACATTTATTTGATGAAAAATACAGTAAAAACAGCAATATTGTGAAATATTATTTCAATTTAAAATAACGGTTTTCTATTTTAAGATATTTCAAAATGTAATGTATTCCTGTGACAGCAAACACACAATATATAAAAGTAATGTAAACATCTTTAATGTCACGTTTCATGAATTTAATGCATCCTTGCTGAATATGAGTATTAATTTCTTTCAAAAAATCTTACTGACCCCTTACCCCATACATATAACCCAAGTGGCAGTATGTGTGTTTGACCACTGATTATCTCTTCATCTCTTCATCACGGCACCTGTTAGTGGGTGGGATATACTAGGCAAGTGAATAAGTGAAATGTTTTGTCCTCAAAGTTGATGTGTTAGAAGCAGAAAAAAATGGGCAAGCATAAGGATTTGAGGGAATTTGACAAGGGCCAAATTGTGATGGGTAGACGACTGGGTCTGAGCATCTCCAAAACTGCAGCTCTTGTGGGGTGTTCCCGGTCTGCAGTGGTCAGAATCTATCAAAAGTGGTTCAAGGAAGGAACAATGGTGAACCGGCGACAGGGTCATGGGACCAAGGCACACTGATGCATGTGGGGAGCGAAGGCTGGCCCGTGTGGTCTGATCGAGCTACTGTAGCTTAAATTGCTCAAGAAGTTAATGCTGGTTCTGATAGAAAGGTGTCAGAATACACAGTGCATCACAATTTGTTGTGTATGGGGCTGCATAGCTGCAGACCAGTCAGGGTGCCCATGCGGACCCCTGTCCACCGCTGAAAATGGCAACAGTGGGCACATGAGCATCAGAACTGGATCACGGAGCAATGGTCTGATGAATCATGTTTTCTTTTACATCACGTGGATGGCCGGGTGCGTGTGCATCGCTTACCTGGGGAACACATGGCACCAGGATGCACTATGGGAAGAAGGCAAGCTGGTGGAGGCAGTGTGATGCTTTGGATAATATTCTGCTGGGAAACATTGGGTCCTGCCATGCATGTGGATGTTACTTTGACACGTACCACCTACCTAAGCATTGTTGCAGTCCATGTACACCCTTTCATGGAAACGGTATTCCCTGGTGACTGTGGCCTCTTTCAGCAAGATAATGTGCCCTGCCACAAAGCAAAAATGGTTCAGGAATGGTTTGAGGAGCACAACAACGAGTTTGAGGTGTTGACTTGGCCTACAAATTCCCCAGATCTCAATCCAATCGAGCATCTGTAGGATGTGCTGAACAAACAAGTCTGATCCATTGAGGCCCGACCTCGCAACTTACAGGACTTAAAGGATCTGCTGCTAACATCTTGGTCCAGATACCACAGCACACATTCAGGGGTCTAGTGGAGTCCATGCCTCGACGGGTCAGGGATGTTCTGGCAGCAAAAGGGGGACCAACACAATATTAGGAAGGTGGTCATAATGTTATGCCTGATCGGTGTATATATGCAATTTCGCAGCTGTGTGATATGGCTCTATGTCAGCTCAGCTGCAATTCGGATGCAGGTAATCAGTCGTACTGAAATAGAGCCATATCACACATCTGCGAGTGTGATATTCATATGCGACACTTTGACGGCACTGGTATTTAAATATATAATAAACAACCACAAAGTTAAAAATGCTCTTGTATTATTCCACTACGGATTCAAAGCTGCCGTTGATAGTTAAACAGATGCGAATTCTAAAACGTCACTTTAGAACTAGCAATGATGGCTTGGGCTGCTTCAAGTAGCTACATTACATGCCTGTCCACTTTTTCAACACCGTTGGTTCCAGGAGTATTTTTTCCCATAGGGATTTAAGTGTTATGAGTCATGAATCAAGCAAAAAAGTATTTGAAATTTGGACAAAAGGTACAACTTACAAGATGGCTTTAATGATGGAAAGAGCATGGAGCATTGCAAACAACACAATCAAATTAGAAACAATAGAGAAAACTATTCATTTAAAGTTGTTGATTATTTTCTATGGATACAATATATTTTCAGTTTATTGCAAAATATGGATATTATATATTTGGATGTATTTATGTATTCAACCAGAAGTGTCAGCATGAATTAACCCCTTCTTTTACACCGTCCATTTTGGTAGAAGGTGCATAAATGGCATACCCAAAAATAAAAAGTTTGCTGCTCATGAGCAACCAACATATAGGCCTACGGTATTTAGAAAGCTTACACATTTCAAGATATCCAGCAAGTTGTCAAAAAGTCTTCCAAAGGTTGTCTACTGGTAAATAGCATATATCTATAGTCACCCAAAAACTATTTACAGATGGAAAATAAGTAGCAGAATCTTTGGCACCTTTAGGTGCCCAGAGGCATAGCACATTTTCAGTGCTACTTGCTTTAACACATGCGGAGTGAAGGGATTAAGATACCTGGGGTTTCCCAGCACATCCCTGAGAATTAGCTTTATTACTACTAAACTTGTTAAACTTGACAACTTTTTATTAGAGAGATAAGGTTAGGTGACTCTATAGGTGGTGATTTTCTTTCTTTTTTTTTTTTTTGTACAACAGGATCTACATTAACAGAAAACAATAACCAGGTCACCTTTTCCAGCTCTTTGAACATGTCAGTTTGAATGGTAATACCCCAGAGTTGCGATGCTACTGCATCTAATTTTAAATCTGACAAAAATACAATAAGCAAACATGCAGAGTGCAATTAATACCGCTCTCGAAAAAATAATCCTTGTAGGTTTTACCCTTGTAAATTACCGAGGGAGACATCTGATTCTGTGTGAAATTCTAATCCATATTGATCCAGTCAAGCTACCGATAAGAAAGGAGATAAATATTCTTAGTTATTAAAGGAAAAGCCCCAGGCAATTACTATAGCATGATGGCTTAAGCTATTAATTGGAGCTGGGTTATCAATGGTCGGAAACAGATGAGGGAATAATCAGTTCATATAACCTTGCGAGCGTGACAGTGACCTGTGAATATTGTTATAATATAGAGCAAACTGTGTGTATTTCACGAGCTGAACCTTTGTGGCAGCGATCCAGCGCAGCAGACTCATTAAAAGTGAGAAACTCACAGAATGCAGCTTTAAATAGAAAAACAGACATGACCCTCGGAGATCAAGTCCAACTTGAAAGGACTTTTCCTCGCCCATTTTAAAAGAGAAGAAAGTGCCTTTTCATGATGGGTAGTTTGAACTGCATTAGCTTGCATAATTTAAGGTTAATGAGACAACAACCCAGCATGAATATAGAATCTCATCTCGTCTCTCATCTCAGCTACTCCACGACTGTGGGCGTTCATTAAAAAGGGATCGGGCAGAATGTTTTAATGATTTGTGAAACCATTAGAATTTCAGAGCGCTATTACATCATATTCGCATCCATTCCCTAGCGTTTCCCTCTCAAAGAGAAGCTGCAGACTCATTTAACATCTCAAATGTTGGGGGAGATAATTTGCTTTAACTGGGCAAGTAACCCCCCTGAAAAATAAATTATCACTGACTCAGGATCAGTTGCTTGCATTTGTAAAATGAACCTCATGGAATGAAGAGAGTCCATACAAAGAATTCATGTTAGTGGCTATACTGCTCTAAGATGTCAGTAGGTCTCTTCTTTATAAGCCAATGTTTAGAATATAAAATGATGCAAAAGCATTGTTATAAAAGCATGTTAATGGCATGTCTTTGGGCTTAAGCTCGCATAACATTAGCTGGTGTAGTGTTTGTTTAGCTTTTTACTTTTGGTAATTGTATTTATTTGTGTTCATTTCTGAAGATTACCACAAAATGCGTAAGAACCAGAGCTCATTTTCTGCTATAATCCAAAAGCCACTGGAAAATCCTATTGTTTTTGTTGAGGAAATCCGGGTGGGTGAACACGATTTCACAAAGTGCAACATGCTCCTGGATCAACATCTTTGGATTTTTCGAACATTCCAATCAACCAATCAGATTTAAGGGACAAGTTTACAGTTTATGTCAAGTTTAGGCTTACAACAAGGCCTAGGTGCTTCTACATCAGTGTTCCCTCTGATTTTAGGGATAACTTATGGGTATGGTTACATTTTCAGACAGGAATGTTGTTCCAGGAACAACTCTCTCTCTCTCTCTCTCTCTCTCTCTCTCTCTCTCTCTCTCTCTCTCTCTCTCTCTCTCTCTCTCTCTCTCTCTCTCTCTCTCTCTCTCTCTCTCTCTCTCTCTCTCTCTCTCTCTCAAATTCAAATTCAAAGTGTGCTTTATTGGCATGACAATTGTTACAAAGTATTGCCAAAGCAAAATAATCAAAATACATGTACATATACACATAAAAATAAAAAAAATAAAATAAAAAAAGTAAGTAGAACAATCAATCAACATTTTAGAATTCTATGAACAATTTAGAATTCAGTGTGTATGTGCGTGAGTCTGCGTGTTCGTGTGTTTATGTGAGTAAGTGAGTGTGTGTGTGTGTGTGTGTGTGTGTGAGATCGCATTACTGATTAGTCGAATCCCTCTTTTTGTGACAGGTATCAATGTATCTTGCTGCTAGTAGGATACAATCTCTTTTTTCACCTAATAAATGTTGAATTTGTGTTTTATTGTTTAATTTTATGAAGTTAGGGCAAAGTATTTCAAATTTTGGATAAAATGTCTTTCTGATTTCCTCATAGTTAGGGCAGCTGGTGAGGAAATATTGCGCTGTCTCTACTTCTCCCAGGTCACGGTACGGGCAGATGCGGCTCTCTCTGGGCAGCCAGTTCTGTCTGTATCTGCCCGTCTCTACAGTCAGCGTGTGATTGCTCAGTCTGTACCTCGTCATTATTCTTCTTAATTTACAGTCTTTCACTGTACTCAGATATTCTGCTGTGGTGTAGGCTCTGTTTAGGGCCAAATAACATTCAAGTTTGCTTTGTTTTTCTGTTGTTTCAGTCCAATAGGTCAGGTAATTTTCTTTTTGTGCTTTTATAATTTGGTTGGGCCGAATTCTTTGGATGAGGGTGTCACTGTCCTGAGGCTGGCTGTTGTTAGTCGTGCTAGTTTGTTTTTGCAGCCTTAGGACCATCTGAATCAGGGGGCTTTTTTCAATGTTCACTTCATGGTCTTTAAGGGCTTGGGGTCACTCGTTTTTAGATGTTTCCAAAATCTGATGGCTCGTTTCTCAGTGTGGATTAATAGAGGGTATTGGCCTAATTCTGCCCTGCATGCATTGTTCGGTGTGTTCCTCTGTACTCTCAGGATACTCTTACAGAAGGCATGCAGGGCTTCTGTTGGGTTTTTGTCCCATTTGTCAAATTTGTGGTTTAGGAGAGGACCCCACACTTCACTGCCATATAGTGCAATCGGTTCTATGACTGATTGGAATATTTTGAGCCAGATTCTGATTGGTATTTCAATTTGGATTGATTTTTTGATGACATAGAAGGCCCTTCTTGCTTTTTCTTTCAGTTCATCCACGGCCAAATTTAGCTTTCCAGTTGCACTTATTTTCAGCCCAAGGTATGTGTAGCTTGTGGCATGATCAATTTTGGTCATACCAAGGGTGAAATTGTGTCTCTTTCCCTGACATCTGGGTCTTTTTTGAAACGTCAGTACTTTAGTTTTGTTACGGTTAGTCAGGGCCCAGGTCGGACAGAACCGATGCAGGGTATCCAGGTTCTGCTGTAGACCCTCTTCTGTTGGAGACAGCAGGACCAGATCATCTGCATAAAGGAAGAACTTAATGTTGGAGTCATGTAGTGTGAGACCAGGTGCTGCTGATTGTTCTAGTTGTTTCGCCAATTCATTAATGTAAATATTGAAGAGGGTCGGTGATAGTGGGCAGCCCTGTCTTACACCCTGCTCTTGAGTGAAGAACTCTGTTTGTTTATTGCCAATTTTAATAGCGCATTGATTGTTTGAGTACATTGTTTTTATAATGTTGTATGTTTTACCCCTGATACCTGATTCTAGAAGTTTAGACAGAAGAACTTCATGCCAAATTGAATCAAAGGCCTTCTGGAAATCTACAAAGCAAGCAAAAATTTTGGTTTTGTTTTGGTTAATGTATTTGTAGATCAGGGTATGTAGGGTGAAGATATGGTCTGATGTTCTATAATTTGGTAAGAATCCAATCTGACTTTTGCTCAGGACATTGTGCTCTGTAAGGAAGTGTATGAGTCTTGTGTTGATGATACTGCAGAACAGCTTCCCCAGATTACTGCTCACACAGATGCCCCTGTAATTATTTGGATCTAATTTGTCTCCACTTTTGAATATGGGCGTTATGAGTCCTCTATTCCAGGTGTCAGGAAAATGACCAACACTCAGAACCAAGTTGAACAGTTTTAGTAAGGCCAATCTTAATTTGTGCTCTGTGTTCTTCAGCATTTCATTGAGGATGCCATCTGGTCCACTTGCTTTTTTGATATTTAAGGCCTGGATTTTATTAATCAGTTCATTTTCTGTGATGGGGTAGTCTAATGGGTTTTGGTATTTACCAATTGTATGTTCCATATTGATCATTTTTTCATATATTTGGATTTGTTCTGGGTTCATTTTCATTTCGCTATAAAGTTGTTCAAAGTGATTTTTCCAGGTGTCTCCATTTTGTATAGCTGTTTGTTCATGTTGTTTTTTATTCAGGGAATTCCAATTGTCCCAAAATTTGTTTTTAGCTGATTTTGCATGCACTGTTCTCTCTTTTTTCTGAGTGTATGTTTATACTGTTTAAGTGTAAGTCTCTCTCTCTCTCTCTCTCTCTCTCTCTCTATATATATATATATATATATAGTGTTTTCCCCCTTTCCTTCTGCCATATACATGTAAATGAAAATACTCAATTGGGCACTGTGAAAATTATATTTTTGTATGATGACTTGACAAAATGTTTGTTAATTGTGTCTGTATAAGGGATGTCACGTACGTATACTGTGGTTATGTTTATTCAGCAAAACAAAGTGAAGTTGGCAGGGTAGTAAGAAATGGTATGTGCAGACAGATTTCTGAATTTTTCATATGTAAGAGCACATCATCAGCATAATGTGATATGGATCTATTTGCAGAGGACTGTCAGACAGGAAACCACCCGTGTTTGTCAAACAAACTGACTTTCTCTAAACAGCAACCTACACTCTACTTATTGCTGAGTAATCAATTAATAAAGTAATCAGTCTGAGATTTTCTGTTGAACTGTTTAATCGAATTTTTAATAAGTTTTAAAACAAATAAAGATGCTTAAACCAGTCTGAGATGTGAATTTCAAAAGGACATGCTAGTGATCATCAGCTATATATAATCAGCATTTATTTTTAAAAGGCATAATATTGCATATTCATTTGAAGGAATAGTGCATCAAAAAAGGAAAATATCTGTCACTTTAATGTTTGTTTTAAATTCAAATTTGTATGATGTTTTGAAAAATGTTCACTTTTTTTTTCTTCATTTAATAAAAGCAGACGGTGACCATAAATGCATCATAAAAGAGGTCCATTTGCTAAATTACAACTATTCAGAAACCATATAAAAAGTTTTAGGTTATTATTCAAAGAAAATCTAGCTTGATAGCTGTGGTCACCATTCACTTTCACTGTATGGAAAAGAGCAGCTCGGACACTCTGCTAAACATCTTTTGTGTTCCTCAAGAAAGAAGGGTACACAGTATGCAAAAGACTTGGTGATTAAATGATGAAAGAATTTACAATTTTGTGGCGAAGTAGCATTCTAAATCATATTTTTTTGTCAATGATCACCAAATAATTTAGTTTTTTTTTTTTTTTTTTTTTTTTTTTCCCTATCAAAGAGCTTATTGTTATAAGTACAGGGATTGGACAATGAAACTGAAACACTTGGTTTTAGACCACAATAATTTATTAGTATGGTGTAGGGCTTCCTTTTGTGGCCAATACAGCATCATTTTGTCTTGGGAATGACAGATACAAGTCCTTCGCAGTGGCCTGAGGGATTTTGAGCCATTCCTCTTCCAGAACAGTGGAAGTGTGTGACAATGTGATGCTGGTGGAGGAAAACGTTTTCTGACTCGTTCCTTCAAAACACCCCAAAGCGGCTCAAAAATATTTAGATCTGGTGACTGTGCAGGCCATGGGAGATGTTCAACTTCACTTTCATGTTCATCAAACCATTCTGTCACAAACTTTCTTGGTGCATTATCATGCTGATGCATGACACCCCTTTCAGGGTACAATGTTTGAACCATTAGGTGTACATGGTCCTCCAGAATGGTTCGGTAATCCTTGGTAGTGACGCGCTCTTCAAGCACAGTAGGGAATGCCATGATATCGCAGCCCAAATCATCACTGATCCACCCCCGTTTCACTCTGGGCACGAAACAGTCGGGGTGTTGAGCCCTGTTGGGGTTTCTCCACACCATAACTCCCATGGATTTGGGAAAGACAGTGAAGGTTGACTCATCCGAGAACAATACATGTTTCACATTGTCCACAGCCCAAGATTTGCACCAATGAAACTGACATTTGGCACTGGCACGACTGACCAAAGGTTTGGCTATAGCAGCCCGGCCATGAATATTGACTCTGTGGAGACCCCGACGCACAGTTTTGGTGGAAAGAGGAGACTTGAGGTGCGCATTTAATTCTGTAGTGAGTTGGGCAGTGTTTTGTTTTGTGGATACATCCCTTTCAGACAGCTTCCTCTTGCATCAACAGTTACTCCTGTTGGATGTGGTCCGTCCTTCATGGAGGTATGCCGACATCAGCCTGAATATCATAGCTCTTGATACACAAAAACTTGCAGTCCTGGTCACAGATGAGCCAGCAAGACGCGCAACAACAATTTGTCCTCTTTTGAACTCTGATATGTCTCCCATTATGTTGTGTGGATTGCAATATTTTATGTGCAGCTGTGCTATTGCTTGACCTTAACTCTTTGCTCTTACTGATGGAATGTGCAGTCGGTGAAGATTGGCCACCAGGCCACGCATAGATGTGAAACTTCCAACACTGTATTGGCCAGTGTTTCCGTTTCATTGTCCAACCACTGTATCTCTTAAGCTTTTCTGTAGTGTAATTATAAGTATCCAGTGGCTAGTGTGTGGATGTGTTTCCTGCTTTACTCTTCATTAAATCTTGAGTGAAAGAGGATGGCATGGGCACAGACAAGATGGAAAACACAGGGATGATAGTCATGTAATTCCTCCACTTTGCCTCAGCAGATCCGCATGTGTGTGAGGAAGGGCTCTTCACTTTCTACTTAATGACATGGCCGTGCAGACGGGCCGTCATCCCGTGCTACAGGCAGCTGTAATTGGACGGGGGGGACGAAGTGTCCTAACCCCTCCGCTGTTCCACCAGTCCAACACGACAACTAATCACCTCGCAATTTGCATGGAGAGCTTCGCAAATCAGCCTAAATAACGCCGCACCAGTCTGAGAGATGAGTTTTTAATCTCTGCGAGATGAGATACTGACCTGAGTGTTTTCTTCCCCCCTCCTTTTTTTCTTCTTTCAGGTTTTCATTTGTGCTCTCTTCTCATTTTTGCAATGGACTGCTGAATAAATGTGCAGAGGCAGGAGTCTCATCCCGGGGAAAAACAGGCCTCTTAAAAAATGAAAAAGAAGCAGCCACACTTGTCCCTGTGAATAAGTCTCCTCTAAAATGCAATCAAAGTGATGACAGATATTTTAGCAGGAGGGAAATATTCTAGTTGAGCCTTTTCAGATGATCAGACAGTTATTCATCTCTCATTGCCCCTGCTTGACCCGTGTAATGGAGAATTTTACAACTGGAAGTGTCTGAAATATCTAGTGGATGTAAGTAATGAGAGCGTGTAGGGGAAATGGCTGCTGTGAGATCTATCTGAGGGCCATGGATCAGGACTTGACAGCAGGGTTATGAGATGCACCTGTTTGACGGCTGTTGGATTACAGTAAAAGTTTTCAATGGAAAGTTTCTGTAAGAGTTCTTGAGGCACTTCATATACTTGTATGTATGAATGCATGTATGGATGGATGCACGTATGTATGTATGTATGTATAAATGCATGCATGTATGTATGTATGAATGCATGCATGTATGTATGTATGTATGAATGAATGCATGTATGGATGCATGTATGCATGCATCATGTATGTATGTATGTATGTATGTATGTATGGATGGATGGATGGATGCATGTATGGATGCATGTAGGGATGGATGAATGGATTCATTTATTTATTTTCACACATGATATTCCTTAAAATCTTTATCCATATTTTCTTTTTTTTTTCTTTTAATTGTTTAATGTTTATTTATTTTGTTTATTAGGTTCTGTAACTTGGGCTCTAGAAAGGCACTATATAAATGAAACATTATCTTATTATTATAATTATATAAACTGTATTAGATTATCTATTATATTACAGATAATATAAATCTATATAAATATAAATATACATAAACTTTTTATTTATATAAATACAATACAACACTTAACTAATGTTTACAAATTAAACATTGTAAACTACATTAATTAACATGAACTAACAATGAACAATACTTCTGCAGCATTTATTAATGTTTGTTAATGTTTATTAGCAATTGCTAAAAGCAAAAGTTGTATGCTAACATTAGTCCATGCACTGTGGACTAACATAAACAATAAATAATTGTATTTTTATTAATGAACATTAACAAAGATTAATAAATGCTGCAAAAATATATTGCTCATTGTTATTTAATGTTAGCTAACACACTAATTAATGTTATTCATTAATGTTAATGAATGAGACCTTATTATAAAGTGTTACCAATAAATGTTTATATACCAATAAAAATTAATAAATAAAGTTTCCTGCCTTCCTTAACATCTTGCAGTAAAGAATTTGTGCAAAGCAATGTTCTACTAATTTGTCTGTAGATGTTTTTGTTTGTTCAAACAGCATGCCTCATCACCAATGCAGCGTTTGTGCAGCAGGTGCTAGCAAGAGTAGCTTAAAACAACATTCATTCTATTAGTATAAACCCTCTAGACTAAACAAAACAAACAAATTCACAAATGTGTTCCTTCTCTTCACAGCGCACATACACACATCAAAGTGCAAAGCAGCAGGGAGCTCTCATCACGGGCGAGGATGCCAGCCCTCATCAACTTCAGAATTTGTGGAGAGGTGCCGCGCCATATATGTAGCCTTCATCATCTCATTACAGACCTGCTTCATCAGATGGCTAAACCACTGCTGACAGCCCACTCTTCCTCCGATCGCACCCAACACACTCGCTACGCTGTGCCACACGCTCAGAGTTATTTTATCCCAATGACATTTGACATGCACAAGCTTTATATATTCACCTTGAGCAGAACGGCAGGGAGGAGGAGATTGAAGAAACAATGGGCAAAAAGAGAAAGTCACCTTTGTCCTTTAAGTATGTTTGTGACATCTGGGTTTATGCATCACATCTATGATTCATCTAGAATTCAATCTGGAATTGTAAAAACTGTAAGAACTGGTATATATATATATATATATATATACAACCCGAATTCCGGAAATGTTGAGACGTTTTTTAAATTTGAATAAAATAAAAACTAAAAGACTTTCAAATGAGCCAATATTTTATTCACAATAGAACATAGATAACATAACAAATGTTTAAATGGAAAAATTTTACACTTTTATCCACTAAATGAGCTCATTTCGAATTTGATGCCTGCTACAGGTCTCAAAAAATTTGGCACAGGGGCAACAAATGGCTGAAAAAGCAAGAAATTTTGAAAAGATTCAGCTGGGAGAACATCTAGCAACTAATTAAGTTAACTGATATCAGGTCTGTAACATGATTAGCTATAAAAGGGATGTCTTAGAGAGGCAGAGTCTCTCAAAAGTAAAGATGGGCAGAGGCTCTCCAATCTGTGAAAGAGTGCGTAAAAAGATTGTGGAATACTTTAAAAACAATGTTCCTCAGCGTCGAATTGCAAATGCTTTGCAAATCTCATCATCTATAGTGCATAACATCATCAAAAGATTCAGAGAAACTGGAGAAATCTCTGTGCATAAGAGACAAGGCCGAAGACCTTTATTGGATGCCCATGGTCTTCGTGGCCCTCAGACGACACTGCATCACTCATTGGCACGATTGTGTCAATGACATTAGTAAATGGGCCCAGGAATACTTCCAGAAACCACTGTCAGTAAACACAATCCGCCGTGCCATCTGCAGATGCCAACTAAAGCTCTATCATGCAAAAGGAAGCCATATGTGAACATGGTCCAGAAGCGCCGTCGTGTCCTGTGGGCCAAGGCTCATTTAAAATGAACTGTTTCAAAGCGGAAAAGTGTTCTGTGGTCAGACGAGTCCAAATTTGACATTCTTGTTGGAAATCACAGACACGGTGTCCTCCGGGCTGAAGAGGAGGGAGACCTTCCAGCGTGTTATCAGCGTTCAGTTCAAAAGCCAGCATCTCTGATGGTATGGGGGTGCATAAGTGCATACGGTATGGGCAGCTTGCATGTTTTAGAAGGCACTATGAATGCTGAAAGGTATATAAAGGTTTTAGAGCAACATATGCTCCCCTCCAGACGACACCTATTTCAGGGAAGCCTTGTGTATTTCAGCAGGACAATGCAAAACCACATACTGCAGCTATTACAACAGCATGGCTTCGTCGTAGAAGAGTCCGGGTGCTGAATTGGCCTGCCTGCAGTCCAGATCTTTCACCTATAGAGAAAAATACGTCAAAGACAACCATGAACTCTTCAGCAGCTGGAAACCTATATCAGAGAAGAATGGGACCAAATTTCAACACCAAAACTCTAGAAACTCATAACCTCGATGCACAGACGTCTTTACGCTGTTTTGAAAAAAAGAGGAGATGCTACACCATGGTAAACATGCCCCCGTCCCAACTATTTTGAGACCGGTAGCAGGCATCAAATTTGAAATGAGCTCATTTTGCGCATAAAATTTTAACATTTTTCAGTTTAAACATTTATTATGTTATCTATGTTCTATTGTGAATAAAATATTGGCTCATGTGATTTGAAAGTCTTTTAGTTTTCATTGTATTCAAATTTAAAAAACGTCCCAACATTTCCGGAATTTGGGTTGTATTAGAGAGAGAAAGCTTGATTTATTATTATTATTAATATTAAAGACCCCCTGTGGTAAACATTGAGTTTTTAATGCTGTTTATGTCTTCAAGTTAGACGCCGATCGGTCTGCGCAGCGTCGCATGAAGTCGAACACACCTATTGACTCAAAAAATTAACCACAGAACTGAGCGCTTCAGGTATTCTTCAGGTATTATAGGCACAGTAAAACTTAATCTAAAAACCAATAGCGAGTAGATTATCACAACAGACTTTAACAGTTCAATTAGTTAAACCACTGCATTTTATTTGCATTCCTCTAGCCATCTGATCTGAATGCATCAGCGTGTCGGCTGTTTTTCCAGTGTGTTTTTGTGTTGGGTGTGTGTTTATGTCATCGCCGCACCTGCTCCAAACTCCACCAGGACGCTACAACATCTCATTATCGGGCCGTTTTAAACCAAACGCTCCTGCTTTCACTTCTGTTTTAATTAGAGAGGCTTTTTCAGAGGTCACATGAAATGAGCTTTTAATTAGTGTCAGCCATCAGTTGATTTCCTCTTTATTGAAGCCGTCTCTCTGGATACCTCTTTGTAGTTAATTGGATCAGAGAAGCACTCACAAATACACATACAAATCACTGTCAAAAGTTTGCAGCAGAAGAAAGTTTGTCAAACAAAAAGAAATAACAAATATTTGAAAAGACGGCACGGTTGACTGCCAGCAGTGTATTCAGTCAGCACCTTTGTTACATCCTCGTTTAATTAATAAAGGGCCATTAGGCGCTCGTTGACAAAGGAGGATAATATACAGCTGGTGAAGGGGGAGTGAATAAAATGAGAGAATGAGAAAGGCGTGACAACCATTTGGAAGTTTTACAATATAAATGAGGATATAGAACAAGTACAATCATGATTAAAACAGTAAGAGCAGGAGTAGCTGAAAAGACTGATTCTAACTCTGTAAGACATGGACAGATAAAAGAGAGGGCACGTGACAAGTGTGGGAGGAGATGTTAGTAAAGCCTCAAGGTGCTTCCCCCAAAAGTTTAGCCTTGGGTAAACTACTACAATCGTTCTTAAGTTGAATATGGAATCATACTGACATTTGAATGTTTTAATACAGTACCAGATCGGCATTGTGATGCTGCTTATATATTTTATGGATAAAAAAAGTATTGGGACACACTGCATTCTAAATACGCTGATCAGGCATAACATTATGACCACTGACAGGTGAAGTGAATAACACTGATTATCTCTTCATCACGGTACCTGTTAGTGGGTGGGATATATTAGGCAGCAAGTGAACATTTTGTCCTCAGAGTTGATGTGTTAGAAGCAGGAAAAATGGGCAAGTGTAAGGATTTGAGTGAGTCTGACAAGGGCCAATTTGTGATGGCTAGACGACTGGGTCAGAGCATCTCCAAAACTGCAGCTCTTGTGGGGTGTTCCCGGTCTGCAGTGGTCAGTATCTATCAAAAGTGGTCCAAGGAAGGAAGAGTGGTGAACCGGCGACAGGGTCATGGGCGGCCAAGGCACACTGATGCACGTGGGGAGCGAAGGCTGGCCTGTGTGGTTTGATCCAACAGAAGACCTACTGTAGCTCAAATTGCTCAAGAAGTTAATGCTGGTTCTGATAGAAAGGTGTCAGAATACACAGTGCATCACAGTTTGTTGCGTATGGTGCTGCATAGCCGCAGACCAGTCAGGGTGCCCATGCGGACCCCTGTCCACCGCCGAAAACGGCAACAGTGGGCACGTGAGCATCAGAACTGGACCACGGAGCAAAGGAAGAAGGTGGCCTGGTCTGATGAATCACATTTTCTTTTACATCACGCGGATGGCCGGGTGTGTGCGTCGCTTACCTGGGGAACACATGGCACCAGGATGCACTATGGGAAGAAGGCAAGCCGGTGGAGGCAGTGTGATGCTTTGGGCAATGTTCTGCTGGGAAACCTTGGGTCCTGCCATCCATGTGGATGTTACTTTGACACATACCACCTACTTAAGCATTGTTGCAGACCATGTACACCTTTTCATGGAAATGATATTCCCTGGTGGCTGTGGCCTCTTTTAGCAGGATAATGCACCCTACCACAAAGCAAAAAATGGTTCAGGAATGGTTTGAGGAGCCCAACAATGAGTTTGAGGTGTTGACTTGACCTCCAAATTCCTCAGATCTCAATCCAATCGAGCATCTGTGGGATGTGCTGAACAAACAAGTCAGATCCATGGAGGCCCGACCTCACAACTTACAGAACTTAAAGGATCTGCTGCTAACATATTGGTGCCAGATACCACAGCACACCTTCAGGGGTCTAGTGGAGTCCATGCCTCGACGGGTCAGGGCTGTTTTGGCAGCAAAAGGGGGACCAACACAATATTAGGAAGGTGGTCATAATGTTATGCCTGGTCGGTGTACATAGACATATGGAGTTGGTCCCCCCATTGCAGCTATATAAGCTTCCAATCTTCTAGGAAGGCTTTCCACAAGATTTGGAGTGTTTCTGTGGGAGTTCATCCATTGTAGAGCATTTGTGAAGTCAGGCACTTGTGTTGGATGAAGGCCTGGCTCGCAATCTCTGTTCTAGTTCATCCCAAAGGTGTTTGATGGGGTTGAGTTCAGGGCTCTGTGCAGGCCAGTCAAGGTCTTCCACACCAAACTCATCCAACCATGTCTTTCTGGACGTTGCTTTGTGCACTGGGGCACAGTCATGCTGGCCTTCTCCAAAAGTTGGAAGCATAGCATTGTCCAAACTGTCTTGCATTGCTGAAGCATTAAGATTTCATTTCACTGGAAGTAAGGGCCTTGCCCAACCCTTGAGAAAAAGCAGCCACATTATTCCTCCTCCACCAAACTTTATAGTTGGCACAATGCAGTCAGGCACGTTTACAAATCTTTTGTTTCAAACCAGTGGTTCGGAATGTGTATCAAACTGCCAAAATCACGTGAACCATTGAAATTTCAAAACACTTATGACGTAACGAAGCCTCGTTTACTGAAATAACATGACTTTCACACTCCGAACCACTGATTCGAAACAAAAGATTCGTAAAGCTTCGAAGCTTCATGAAGCAGTGTTTTGAAATCGGCCATCGTTATTTTGTTTTTTTGGCACACAAAAAGTATTCTCGTCGCTTCATAACATTAGGGTTGAACCACTGTAGTCACATGAACTGTTTTAAATATGTTTTTAGTAGCTTTCTGGGCATCGAAGGTGTAAATTAACTTGATGTCAATGCAGGCCTCACTGAGCCATCGGATTTTATCAAAAATATCTTAATTTGTGTTCCGAAGATGAACGAAGGTCTTACGGGTGTGGAACGACATGAGGGTGAGTAATTAATGACAGAATTTTCACAACTAACCCTTTAAGCTTCATTTTGAGGAGGACAAGAGGTCAGACTGTGACATTTGGAAATGTCGAAATGTCGATTTGTTATATGAATTTGTAGGTCAGAGTTCATCAAATTTGAACTCAGTATTTACTTACTGGGCATGAAGTATAGATAAAGGTAAAGATAATATGGATGTCTTTTTTCATCCATAAATTTTGGATCAAACCATCAAACTTTCCACCTAATATTCCACATAAAATGCAAAATAATCTAGGTAAAAGGTACAGATCTGAGCTATTTACATATTGTAAAAGTTTTGATAGGAGGAAAGCATGCCTCACAGATGAAGAACAAATAAAGAACAGAAATAATGGCAGTCATGGCATCGAAGAACAATAATAAAACTGGAATAGAGAATTCAAGACTATGAAATGTATTATTCCAGGCAGAAAAAGTGAAATAAATTTTCATACAAGGAATCAAGTGTGTCACTTTGTAACTTCTTCCTTCTTTTTCATCCTCTACCAACTGAACTCCTTGTTAAGGAGACAAAGAGAGTAATTTAAATCGATCTTAAAGTGCTGCAATTACAGAATCCCAGGCTGCAATTCTATAAGAGGGAAATGGATTTCTCTGCCCATCTGTGCTATATGGCCAAACCATGAGACCTGAATATAAAGCACTGACTAGATAACAAAACTAACCACATGAGAGCGCTTTTGGCCAACATTTTCCCTTCAGCTTTGTTGTAAAACCTACCCATCGTTGTCTTTTATGGCTCGCCGCAATAATGCCGTGCAGAAATCCATAAGACGAGCCTCTTTGTGAAGTTTTACAGTGACAGAAGGCAATCCTTTAGACGACAATACCACCTAAAGCTCAAGGACAGCAAGAGGTCAGGAAACTGGCAGTCTTATTCCTCAGGCAAGTTTTCTGGAAACTTCTACCTGACCTTGAGTAGTACCGAATGCAACTTCTGTATTAAACTCATACGGAAGAGCTCTAGACGTCCATTTTAGACTCCCACCATAACTTACTCAACTGGCAGCACATAATGAGTGAATAGCCCATGTGTCTGACAAGCCAAATACAACGGCAACACGCCATCTACAAAGCACATTGCTGGTTTATGAACTAATAAATTTGCGGCTATTACCTCTAAACGACACAATAAATAACCAATATTCCTGAACGGATGACTTGACCTTACTGTCCAGGAAGAAAATTGCGCTTCTCATGAAGAAGCTGGTGATCACTTTCACGCTAAACTCAAAAGACAGATTCCCAAAGTGGCAATTACCGTTTTGACATCCATTCTGGAGAAAAAAAAAGTGACCGAAATCCTTTCAAACTCCAATTGAACAAATACAAGGGTGTATAAAGAAAGATGGCTCTTCACGTAATGAGATCAGGATATGGAATAGCTTTCAAACTACAATATGGCAGCTAGCTATTATTGTCTTCACAGTCAGTATCATCTTAAGGGTTGGCGATAGACGATCCTAACGGATTTCAGCTCATCTATATTTATACAAGAAAGCGGCACTAATTTTGGTCATTACATTTACCTTGCCCGACACACACACACATTCAATGACCTCTGAATTATACAATGACGCGACAAGAGCGTATTCTAACAAGACTCAAACTCCACAGTGTAATCCATCAACACACTCGTATTTGACACGCTGAAGGAAGAGCTTGAAATAGGCAATTATTGAACCATCTCCTCGATTTACACCCATCCGCACTTCACCTTCACATGTAACTTTGTGGATATGTACGCCATGTCATGGCATCACTGAGTCCAAAATCAGCACTTTGCAGGCCGCATGGGTTGGTTTCGCCATTCTCGCCATCAATTTGACTGCGAGACTGAAGAGTGAAAAGTGAGCGAATGAAAAGTGTAAGATGATGAGGAGAAAGTGAGACAGAGGTCTGTTGCTCGAGGCACTTGATCTGGTGCGGGTGTCCTCTCGGATCGCCTGACAGATAATCCATTAAATGTTTCAACCCGATGACAAGGATGGATTTCAGGAAACGCCCGTGAACGCACACTATCACACAGTTCAGTACTGTAATTATGGCTAGTGGTTTAAAAACACATTTTTCTTATGACTGCAGACAATTATTCTAATACTCAATCTAATATTAAAAAAAAGTAAAGAGAGAAAAGAGGAAAAAAAGCTTTCATTGAAATAGTTTTATTTTCAATATTGTTGTATCATTTTAAATATACATTAACTTTGAAAATACATTCAAGATTAAAAAAAAAGCTATTTATATTTGTGGATGTTTAGCTTGTAAAACATCTTCATAATAGGCACAGTAGAAAAACTACACCACTTTATGTTTATTTGAAAAAAATGTAATTAAATATACATTATAATGCACTTTTTTAAACATGTAATCAGGAAACTTTATCAATATTGCATTTACTGTTCAATAACCAATTGACAATACTTAATCTAGAGTTTTAAATTTTATACCCATAAAAAGTCTTATCACACCCTTATAAACAAGATAAACCTCAAGTCAGACTGGGACGGAGATATCATATGGAGATTAAGAAATCAATATCAGATTTGAGATGTATTTCACAGTTCAGTCGTATAAAAACGAGGCTATTCCACTACATGACTCTGTATTGTTTCATGGTTTACTTCATATGGAATGCAATTAAGCTATTATTTATCTTAATATTTTTATAGTTTAATTTGAAAAAAATAAATCCATACTTATAATCAATAAAGGAAACTTTCCATAAAATGCTTAAAGTAAGGCAATGAATGTTAAAGAGTTATTTATTTAACAATAGAAATGGCTGTATACGGTTGACAAAAATGCAGAAAAAGATGCTTCACATTTTCCAAGACAGACCTGGATTTGAGACCCCAGATTTTGGGGGCTGTGAAGAGGGTCTCAAATACAGTTCTGTCCCTGGAAATAACTGGGCAGGAGGCCCAATGGCTGTGGTTCAGAAGGCAGGTGAGAAAAGTGGCTTCTTCTCAGGCATTGTGTGCCGTTTTCTCAGTGAATGAAGTGTGTAAGGCTGTTTTGTTTATGTCATGGTGATGCAGGCCACAGCTTTATAAGGTATGTTAGTTTTGTGAATGTGAATGCATATATGCATTTATTTCCTGGCAATGGCTGCAACGGCTTTCCTGGCCGCATCATCGAGGTCACTGGCAGAGGTGATGGGCAGCCCGCTCTCAGACAGGATACGCTTCGCCTCCTGAACATTGGTTCCTGAAAATGAAAACAAAACAAGAGCAAAGACACTTTGGTTAATGGGGATTTTTAGGCCTTCACTTTTATTCTGACACACAGATTCTTACCAACAGAGATGCACAATATATTTTAATAGGCTATTTTGTATTTATTGGCATCTGTATATTTATTGGATATTCATAATATCCCCTGTTGGATAGTTTTTCATGTTTTTCAGCTTGGACATGCATGTAAAATTATTTTATTTTTATCTAAGGCACAAAAATATAGTTGTAGTATGCATATTAATAATTATTCATAGATAATATTTATTATCCAATTGTGTTTACTTAACACAGACAAACTTGAATAATATGTATAATACCAAACGTATAGTTTAAATCAAATGCTTATATCTAGGACCAAACAATATAAAATAAATAATAAATAAATATTAGATATTAAATATTATCCAACCCCCCCCCCCCCCCCCCAAAAAAAACAAAACAAAAACAAACAAAAAAAAAAAACAAAACAAAACAACTTTGTGTGTGTGTGAATGTTTTAGACAAATTAGTTTAGGTCTAAAATATTGCCATAATTATCATAATTAAAAATATAAATAATATTATATAAAAATATAAATGAATAATAAATAAAATATAAATAGTATAATATATAATTTTGCATAATATCAAACTTATCATTAAAATAAACAGGTTATGCCATATTATAAAACAATAATAAATACAAATATAGCTTTTTTGGGTGTATTTTTAGTTCAGGTCAATAATATCATCCATAACTAAATTAAAAATATACATAATATTATATAAAATATAAACAATAATAAAAAAATAAATAAATTATATATAATATAATATAATATAATATAATATAATACCAAACATATCATGAAAATCAATTAGTCATATCTAGGCCAACATATTATAAAATAATATTTGCAAATATAAATATTGATTTTATTGTATTTTTAGACAAATTAGTTTAGGTCTAAAATATTGCCATAATTATCATAATTAAAAATATAAATAATATTATATAAAAATATAAATGAATAATAAATAAAATATAAATAATATTATATAAAAATATAAATGAATAATAAATAAAATATAAATAATATATAATTTTGCATAATATCAAACTTATTAAAATAATGCTATATTATAAAACAATAGTAAATAAAAATATAGCTTTTTTGGGTGTATTTTTAGTTCAGGTCAATAATATGTCCATAACTAAATTAAAAATATAAATAATATTATATAAATAAAATATAAACAATAATAAAAAATAAATAAATTATAAATAATATAATATAATATGATGTAATATCATTTATATAATACCAAACCAAACATATGATGAAAATAAATTAGTCATATCTAGGCTAACATATTATAAAATAATATTTGCAAATATAAATATTGATTATTTGTAGTTTTTAGACAAATTAGTTTAGGTCTATAACATTGACCATAACATAATTAAAAATATAAATAACATTATATAAATACAAATATAATATAATATAACTTATAATACTATATATATATATATATATATATATACACACACACACACACACACACACATAAACATATTAATAATTCTTATTAGTATCAGCCTGAATTTTAATATCAGTGCATCACTATACTTATAACACATCCTTATAATAAGGCCTAACAAGGAAAATCTGGCTAGACTTAAAGAAAGAAATAAGTTAGTGTTTTCTCAAAAAGCTGTGACTGGCAGGGACTGAGTTTGGGGAGTGTGTCTCTGCTGGTTTAAAGAATCAATGGTGTTGAAAATGCTTTAGGATCGTTCCATTGGCTGAAAAGGACAGGAAATGTTCCATTGGCTGAATGGCAATGGGGTTGTTCGTTCCATTGGCTGGAAACGCAAGTGCTCCGTTCGCTGGCCGGGGGGACGTGTTGATGCCAGCTGCAGAGGTCCCGACTGAGCACGCGCTGTATCATTTTGCTTGGGCTGCCCTTGCGGTCTCCACGGTGACTCTGAATGTCACTGAACTATGGCCCCCTGACACAGGGCCAGGGCCCGGGGCCAACTCAATAAAACAAATCAGAAATCTACTCCACAGGGGTCAAAAGGATGGGGGTGGATTGAGAAGAAAAGGAAGAAAGACAAGAAGGAAAAGGAACAGGGTGTGAGATGTGAGGAATGACAGACAGAGCTCATGTTGAGCAGCTGTTGATGACAGAGGTGCTGATTTCACAGGTGAATGTGCAGCTCCAGGGAGAAAATATCACACTCACAGAAAATGTGTGTGTCAAAAGCAGGCCTATTAAAGATGGATATCTGTCTTTTTTTCTTTTTTACTTTAATTTATTTTTAAATGCCTGAAAAGGTATTTGAGCAAAAGGTTGTTTAATAAAGATTTGCAAGTTTTTTAAAATATGCATTACTTTTTTTTTTTTTTTTTACCTATTTCATATATTTTTTTAACTTTATTGTTTTATTTTAGATTTTATTTAATTATTCATATACTTATTTAAACATTTATTTTTTATTTAACTATTATATTTTATTTTAATGTTATAAACTGTATTATATTTTATTTAATAATTCATATACTTAAACATTTTGTAACTATTGCGTATTTTAATTTATTTATTCATAAACTTATTTAAACATTTTTAACTATTATGTACTTTATTTTTATTTAATTTATTTTTATAAGCAGTTTTATATTTTATCTGTTTTATTTAATTATTAATATACTTATTTAAACGTTTATTTTTTATTTAACTATATATATATTTCATTTTAATTTTATAAACATTATATTTTATTTAAAATTTAATTTAATTATTCATATATTATTTAAACATTTTGTAACTATTATATATTTTATTTTTATTTTATTTTATAACCAGTTTTATATTTTATTTAATGTTTTATTTAATTATTCATATACTTATTTAAACATTTATTTTTATTTAACTATATATACTTCATTTTAATTTTATAAACCTTATTATATATTTCATTTAAAATTTAATTTAAGTATTCATATATTATTTAAACATTTTTTTTTAACTATTATATATTTTATTTTTATTTTATAACCAGTTTTATATTTTATTTAATGTTTTATTTAATTATTCATATACTTATTTATAATTATTTTTTTTATTTAACTATTATACATTTGATTTATTTCTAACTCTTTAATTTATCTTTAATTTTAAACATAACTTTATTTATTTAAATTCATAACTTTATTTAAATATATTAATATACATTTTAGTTTGGAGATTGAGAAAATAACAGAAGAAAAGTCGGAATGGGATCAGGACATGATGTGAGCCAGGCTTGAACTTGCGTCGCCAACATAAGCACCATAGATCTAAATGCTAACTGCTAAGCTACGACTCCAAATCCTCATCCTTTTATGAACCATGTGGCAGAAAAATTATTTTCAAGCATGTGTTATCCTGAATATTTATCAGATTGGATCTAGAACTCTGCCTGTGCAAAAATATCTTTTAATGCATCTGAGTTTCAGTATATTTAGGCTACACACTTATGTATACATCTAATTTCTCTCTCTGCACATGTATAAGTATCTCTCTACATACACGTCTGTCAGTGTGAGTGTGTTGTTGTTGTCCTGCAGTGTAATTATGATAATACTCGCTCTCTCAGGAGAGAGGATGTTCTAATCAATAGCAGTTTCATGAGGAATTCAATTACCAGCACCACTTAACTACTGATATTTCAGCGCTTTTGTCCGCTCGCACAATAACTCATTTCTAACACGTCTCCCACATTTGGCAGCACAAAACAATCAATTGTATAATTTCATTAGCAGAGGACGAGGGCGAGCAGGGCCGTGTGCTGGGAGTATAGAATATCCGCCGACCGCCACGGCTTCACAATGCTGAGTCGTCTAAGGGCAACGAGAGCAAACTTAAACAAAAGCCATGAAAAATACTCATATATATACACACACACACACACACACACACACACACACACACAACACTGAAGAGTTTGTTTCTCAGACTGCTCTGATCGGCTCTTCGATGGCCTTGTGTGAGTCAGATCTTTGCATGTGTTCTTTTTAAGCATCAGTATGTGTCTCATGCACACAGAATAAGTTGTGAATGTGGTAATATCTCACACACATAGACCAGTACATTGATCTCAGCATCGAAGAGCTGACATGCACACTCACTTACTGCCACTAGGTGCTGCTAGAGACCAACTTAACACCAAAACCAACCAGAATGAATCAATATGTAATGGCCCATGCCTCTGAACAAAGATTAGATTAGAATAACTAATCTTTAAACATACACACTCATTATGGAACTGACAGAATATGATTATGAACAAGTATGCACAGATATTAACAATGAGTTTTGAAAGGGGCTTTATTAGCTTTACTGAAAGCAGGTTATTTTGACATATACAGCATTATCCTGACACTTCTGTTCCAAAGTTTGCGTAAAGTTTTTCTTTTTTAAATTAATACTTTTTATGCAGCACAACTGTTTTTAACATTGATAATAAGCAAATCAGCATATTAGAATGATTTCTGAAGGATCGTGTGCCTGAAGACTGGATTGATGGAGATGAAAATTAAGCTTTGCCATCACAGAAATAAATTACATTTTAAAATATAATCAAATAGAAAACAGTTATTTTAAATTGTAATAATATTTCACAATATTACTGTTTTTATTGTATTTTTGATCCAATAAAATGCAGTCGTGGTGAGCATAAGAGACTTTTCAAAACCAAAAAATCTTACCAAACTTTTAAGCAGTAGTGTATGTATAAAAAAAAAAAAAAAAAAATTTAAACCTATATATATATATATATATATATATATATATATATATATATATATATATACACACACACAATTTTAAAAGCCTTATTATATGTAATTTAATATTTAATAATATATTAAATAAAAATAATACTTATTTTAATGTTTATTTTATTTTTATAACCAGTTTTATATTTTATTTTATTATTTTATTTATTTTTATTTAATATATTTTATTTTATTATTTAATTATTCATATGCTTACTTAATTTATTTTTGATTTAACTACTATATATTTTATTTAATTATTTATAACTTTTTAATTTATCTTTAATTTTAAACATAACTTTATTTAAATTCATAACTTTATTAATTTTTTTTTATATAAATAAATTGTTTAATTTTAAACTATTTATTTATATATTTAAATGTATAAATATATATTTTAGTGTAGAGATTCACTAGAAAATAACAGAAGAAAAGGGCAAATGGGATCAGGACATGATGTGAGCCAGGCTTAAACTTGCATCGCCCACATGAACACCACAGATGAAAAAATAATAATAATAATTTAATTATTTTATGACTTTTAAAATGAGTGATACATATATTTTAGGAGATTTTCATGCAGAAATCAGGCTTTTACATACTTTCCCGTCATATGATATTTTTGATACAATCGAGCAAATTACACTACTGAAAAACAATAAAAATATAAACATTTTATATCATATCTGACTACAATTTTTAAAAAAAATTTATGTATCTATATGACATAGCCATTTACATTGGCAGTGCAGGATTTGTATATTTAATATATGTAATGCCAATTATGGCAGCAATGCCAGTATGTCTGTACATGCAAACTGAGGTGATCAACAAAATTATTATATTCAACATTATTCTGCTTGGCCTTAAAGTTGTCGAGGCAAGCTTATAGAGTTGTCTGTTTTTGACTCACAACATCAGATTCAGCTCTCAGTTTTGAGCATAACAATAATGAAACCACACGGAGCAGTTCAAGTGCTTATAAAAAGACGAGAGAAGGAAAATATTTTCATTCATTATGTGTCATTGACAGTCTTAGGTGTCTATATGAAAGAGCTAATTGTAGAAAAGTTGGAAGAAAAGAGTAAGAGCTTCACACACTTTCATGTATACCTCTTGGAAAGGTGGGACTTATGGAGGGGCTGGGGTAAGAAATGGGCCTGAATCAATCGGCAGCTAATACAACTAAATTCCAAGCTGGGAACCATCTTATAGCGATCTGTCAGACATGATCAGCCACAGACAGAGAGACAGAATAGACGATCGATCTGTAAGCAGCATGCTGCCTCTTACACCCATTACTAGGGGCTTTCAGGCCACTGTGGCTAATTCACTTTTCCAGAGAGGGCAGGCGAATCTGAGCCAGTATTGCTTTAAGGCATTTTCATTTGGATGGAAAATGCTTTGTGAAAATTGTGTGTCAGTAATTACTTTTGCCCTGTGTATGATATGAAGGCTTTTAGCCATTTAATTTAAAGGGGTAGTTCAAAATAGATTATTAATAATTAATCATTTATATAATTAATACAAATATATGTATTAAAATATTCCAAATCTATGGGGCTTTCTTCAATGATTCACAACAGCAGGAAATTTTGACTGTTTTTCATGCAATTACAATGAATGTTGAAGGCTTTTTAAGCTTGCAAAAGCACTGTAACAGTATCATGAAAGTGGTCCATATGCTTTCCTTTAAAGCCATATAACAGCTTTATTTAAGAAAAAGACAGAAAAAAGTGACACTGTCTTCTTGACCTCTGTCCAAACTCTCTTTAGAGCATTTGTGAGAGAATAAGTGATGTCAGTAAACAAAACGTTTTTTGAATGCATTCATGAGCCATCTTTTAAGTTCAACTCACTGACTTAAAGGGTTAGTTCACTCAAAAATGAAATTTCTGTCATTAAGTAATCACCCTCATGTCGTTCCACACCCGTAAGACCTTCAATTTGAACTCAGTGCAGGCTTCCTTGTTTACGTCCGAATGCTGTCTCATTATTGGCCGGATCCTGCGTCAGCATCACATGCATGCATCGTGCTGCTCATGTGTTCAGCTTCCCCCAATACTGAGTTGGCGTTCGGACATAAACAAGGAAGCCTGCACTGAGTTCACTACGTATGACAATTGTGACGAGCAGGGCGGGCGAGAGTCGTGGGGGAACGGTGCGAGCTGTGCGTTGCACCGGTCTCGAATCTCTCACGGAGGAGCTCCGGAAGCATAAAAGGGGAGCGACAACAGTGAAGGACGAGAGAGGACCAGGCCTGGATTTTATGTTGTGTTTTATTATGTTTGTGTGACTGCCAGCATTACTTTCGTCTTGTTCTTTGTTTATTTTATACATTAAAGTTTGTTTGAACGTTCACCGGTTCCCGCCTCCTTCTTCCCGTATCAACTAACCTTACTATATTGGTGCCGAAGCCCGGGAGGAAGGAGGGACATGCTATCGGAGAGCCCTTGCTGCTGAGGGGGATCGCGGTGCTGAGGAGGTCGGGCAGCGCGGAAGACTGAAGACCGCGAGTGGCTGCCCGAGGCGGTGGTGCTGGAGCGAGCATACAGCAGGTGGGACGGAGAGCTTGCTGCCGTGCTCCTGGGTCAAGGTGGGGTGGCTGCCGTCCAAGAGGGATCTGAGGAGTCGCCGGCGTTCGCCGTGGGCCAGAGCCTGCTACCGTCCGCCATGAAGGGGAGGAGCAGGGAACGGGGGACTTGCTGCCAGCTGCCCTCAGCCGGAGGAGCCATCGCCAGCCGCCAGGGGACGGAGGAGGATCGAGCCGTCCACCAAGCGTCCAGTACCATCGCATGGCACCGCGAGGAAGAGCCTCTCGGCTGGCTGAGGACCGAGCGGCAGTGTGTCCGGGAACCGGACCAAGATTTTTTTTTCCCTTTCTCGTCTGTCACTCCCTGTGCTTCCGTCTCCTTTTCTCTCGTCTCATCTGTCCTTACCCCCAGGTGCTGCGGCCGCCGAGACTGGCCCCCGGGGGGAGTAGAACGCAGTCTCGTGGCCCCCGGCCTGTGAGGGGCGATGGGGGTATGTGACGAGCAGGGCGGGCGAGAGCCGTGAGGGAACGGCGTCAGTTATCACTCCTGTCAGCTGCGCGTTGCACCGGTCTCGTATCTCTCACGGAGGAGCTCCGGAAGCATAAAAGGAGGAGCGACGACAGTGAAGCACGAGACCTGTTTACATAGCTCTACCATGTCGCATCCTCGTATTGTCAACTGTACTATCGAGTTTATACTGAATGAACATTTCAGACTATAAAAGGTAAGAATGAAATGGTCTCTTCTTCACTCAAATTGTCATGTTTTCTGTCAACATTTGAAATTTTTCCTCTCAAATGCTGAATTTACTGTTTATATTCAATTCGTGGTGTTTCCATGATTGTCCAAAGCAGGCAAATATAGGGCTTTTCACACTGCACTTAACCCCGGGTTATCGTCGTTCTAAATACGGCTTTTAATCCCGGGTAAAGGAATGTTTCACACTTGTAATTCAGGAGTGATTTTAGCACCGTTTTATAACCCTGCTCCGTTTTGAGGCATTAACCCCGCATTGCGGTGCCAAACTTGTACAGTGTGAAACAGTATATAAACAGTAAATTCAGCATTTGAGAGGAAAAAAGTCAAATGCTGACAGAAAACACGACAATTTGAGTGAAGAGGAGACTTTCATTCTTACCTTTATAGTCATGTCCATTCAGTAGGGCTGCACAATATATCGTGATTTATCGCAAATTTTATCACATGCAATTTGGCAAAGGCTGCAATTATTTTATGCGCAGCTTGTCAGAGCTGTACGGCTCTGTGATCAGTAGTAAATGCTTCTCCATCTGAAAGTCAGAGGGTGCTCTCGGGCAGAAACTCCAAATATGCCCTGCCATAGAAGTAGAACATGCGTCATTCCAGGAAATCCCTATGGACGTCATACTATCGCTGTAGCCGAATAAACAGAAGATTGAAATGCTTTGATTGATTACACATGACTAATAAACACACAGCTGCCTTATTCTGTGTAAGAAGCCACATCATCTCACAGAACGATGCTCAACTGTCGTTATGAAGTGAGTTTGGAGTAAAAACTTGTTATAAAATGTTGTCTTTTGTTGAACAAGATGTTAATTAATGCTTCTCATGTCTGGAAATATGTTTGACGCCTGTTGCTTTTTCAAATGTACATTATAAGCGACTCAATCTCGCAGTGCTTTCAGATGGATTAGCATTTGGAGCCATACTTCATTGACAAGCTGTGCATATATATATAAAAAAAAAAACAAACAAAAAAAACCGCAGCCTTGGTGCTAAGAATCGCGTTTAAGCGCAATTTCAATGTTATTTTTCTTATCGTGCGATACATTGTGCAGCCCTACTATTCAGTATAAATTCAATAATACAGTCGGCAACACGAAGATGCTCAATGCTAGAGCTATGTAAATAGGTTGCGTGCTGCGTTTAAATATGCAAATAAGAACATTAACTCAGGGATTAGGAATGTACAATGTGAAACATCATTTTATAAATATGCAGGATTAATTGTTAACCCCGGGTAAATTATGAGCCATGTGAAACGTGAAGAAAAATAACCCAGGATTCCATTTACCCGGGGTTTAGAATGACCCAGGGTTAACTATTTCAAGTGTGAAAAGCCCTTATGAGTACGCGATTGGTTGTCTGTTGCTATAGCTGTAACATTCTAACACCGCATTGTTTCACACTTTACAAGTTTGGCACCACAATGCGGGGTTAACACCTCAAAAGCGGTGCTAACCCTGGATAAAAAGCGGTGCTAACCACGCTTCTAAATTACAAGTGTGAAACGTTCCTTTACCCGGGGTTAAAAGCGGTGTTTAGAACAATGATAACCCGGGGTTAAGCTTAGTGTGAAAAGCCCTTTTTTGTGCTCCTCACAAAGGTGCAGCCACATTATCAAAATTTTGCAAGAAAAAAAAAGGTCAGTTGTCTATTGTCAACAGCGTATCGATGTCTGAAGCACAGCTCACACAGAAGTTACTTTAAAACCAAGCAGCTTTTTGTTGGTCAACAGGGCAAATTCATGTGACCAACTCAAACCTGTTGTGAAATCTCCCACGAAATTCCTGAGCGCCTAGATTCCTAACTGAAATGACTGGATTTTGCCAATGACGGTAAATGTGACAGCACCTTAAGACAGAAAGTCATACAGATTTGAAATGACATGAGTAAATGATGACAGAATGTTCATCTATGGGTGAACTGTTTCTTTAACCGTTTCAATGATGTATCTGGCATATTGCCATCAGGTTTGGCCCACATGTGCATTGGGAGTGCAAATATTATCAGAAAATTAAATATAATGTGTATTTAATTTTGCTAAATATCTTCATGCTGCTCTTGTCCTATATTTAAGCAGTCCTCAGAAGGACAGGGTACGGCATGGACAAACGAGGGGCAGAAAACTAATGGAGTGGAGTATATGACTCTCTCTGGGCAAAACGACTCAGCTGTTTTCTGCCAATTATCCTAATGGCCAGATGGGATCAGGCCGGGCCCAGTGTCACACGAGCAAGTAGCATTAGCATACACAGGTGAGAGGTCCCGCAATCAACGCCTGGCCCCTCTGCTCCTCTCACTGCCACCAACAACTGCTGCGGCGTGACGCGCTTGCTAACCAACACCAGCAAACTCTTCACTTGACAGACGTGGCTTTTGTTACAGGTACAGGTTTTACAGAGTATATTTTAAGAAATAAGAGGTAAATTGCAACCTTTGATTCCAAAAATGGAAAAAATGGATTAAAATGTTATTGTTTGGCCACACCCACCTTCGAGCCTGACCACCAGGGGAACCTTGAGCTCCAGTTCTCGGCAGGCCTTTGTGATGCCGTTAGCAATGATGGCACAGTTAACAATCCCTCCGAAGATGTTTACCAAGATGGCCTCTACCTGAATGCGGGAATAGAAGTGAAAACATAGCATGTGTTAGGAAATGCAAAGTTTAAGAAGATATAAAGGCAAGAAAGCAAAAACTTCAGGGTTCTCACACATTTTAACCAGCAAAATCAGTTCATGACTACTGGATAAGGTTTTTTTAAATCATTAAAATCAATTAATTTCAAGACAATTCAACATTTTGATTGAGGATAACTAGGAAAGTTTGTATTCAGGGTGAAATAGCATGGAAAATTCATTACAAGCTCTATTATTGATAAAATTATTTAACATTTCCAATACTTTCAGGCTTTCCATGACTGGAGAAAACCCAAAGCTCATATGAATAAAGAACAGCTGCCAAATAGGCTATTAGCACTAGTATGCTAAAACCTTCATGGGGCTGGAAAAGAGATTTGAGGTGCTTAAGTCCTGAAATGAGCAGCCCACCCGAAGAGAAGCTAGATATTTCAGCTGTGCTAACAATGCTATATAATGACCATAATTCCTCAAAAGAAAATAAGCAGATTATACTTCAACACAATCTAACAATAATTTACATAAATGTATAGTAGCAATCAAAGGGATATTAAACTGTGCAAACACACACATGCATAGAACAGCTCGTGATTGTGTTACTCTTACAAGGTAATAATTTAAATAACTCCATGCCAATTTATTTCAGTCAAATTAGCAAGTCAACAGATAAGATTAATTTGGCATGTTTACTCATAATCTATGCTAATCTGTGGGAGTAACTGCTGGCGGTGGTAATGATGTTTACATGTCTGAGGATTAGAGAGATATTGGCAGATTCCATCGAAAAATGCTGTTACCCACCTTACTGGCTAAAAACTAGAGCTCCTGTGTCTTGAATTAGTATATTGTGAATATGAATTTAGGCAATAGAAACGTCTTCTAAATACTGGGATGCTAATAACTCAATCATCTGTTACATGTAGCTTGTGCTTTGTAATTTCACACTATAACAGCATTGTGCAATGTCATTGTAGCTATTTTTAAAAGCACTGTGGCATTATTAACTATGTTTTCATCCTGCTTTTTAAGCAATTGTTAGCAAAATATAACAACAATAATAATAATTATAATAATACTAATAATATAATAATGCATAAAATAAATAAATAAAATTAAAAGGCAATTATGCCATTGTGAACTGTTTATCCAGCATTACAAATGGTCATGGGATGTATTAATAATAATAATAATAATAATAATAATAATAATAATAATAATAATAATAACGTAAAACATGTTAAAACAAAACAAAACAAAAACTCACAACAATATTGCCATTATGAACTGTTTATCCATAATTTAAAGACAAAACTTTTCAGTAAAATGTGTAATTATTATTATTATTATTATTAATCATGTAAAAACATGTTTAAAAAACAAACAAAACAACAACAAACAATATTGCCATTATGAACTGTTTATCCTGAATTTTTAGACAAATTCTGTAAAATGTATAATTAATAATAATAATAATAATAATAATAATAATGCATAAAATAAATAAAATGAAAAAGCAATTATGCCATTGTGAACTATGTGTTTATCCTGCATTACAAATGGTCATGGAATGTATTATTATTATTAATAATAATAATCATAATAATGTAAAAATGTAAAAAACTAAAAAAACTAAAAAAAAAAAAAACAAAAAAAAAAAACAATATTGCAATTATGAATGGTTTATCCTGAATTTATAGACAAAAAAAATCAGTAAAATGTATAATTAATAATAATAATAATAATAATAATAATAATAATAATAATGCATAAAATAAATAAAATGAAAAAGCAATTATGCCATTGTGAACTATGTGTTTATCCTGCGTTACAAATGGTCATGGAATGTATTATTATTATTATATGTATTATTATTATTAATAATAATGTAAAAAATAATAATAATAAAAAAAATGCAATTATGAACTGTTTATCCTGAATTTTTAGACACAAATTCCATATAATTAATAATTAATAATAATAATAATAATAATAATGCATAAAATAAATAAAATGGAAAGGCAATTATGCCATTGTGAACTGTTTATCCTACACGTAAATAAAACGTATCATGATTATTAGGGATGGTAAGATTCACCGATTCGCATCGGTGCATCGGTATAAAAGTTAATGATGCGTTGCATCGATTTAATGAAGTGTGCATCGGATACAAGTTGGCATTTGTATCGCGATGCGTCGGTTCTGGTTCTGGTTCTAACATAACTGCATTGGTAAAAAACGATTTATTAATGTATAATTATTAGTAGATGCGCAATGCATTTATTATTCAGAAAGTGAAAAAAAAAAAAAAAAAAAAAAAAATAGATTGATTTCTTCTCTCTAAACTGTTTTCCAAGCGCGCTCTCTCATCACCACTGCTGCTATGTGAATATGACGTATCACAACACTACGGAGACCGAGGCGTGTCAAGAGTCATAGAATATAGATTAACATGGCACTACAAAGGCCTGTTTGTGAAAGGGCCATGCGTTAGAAGTCAGAAGGCATTATGTTCATTTATGATTTGCTGTCTGTCTGAACCAAAGAAATAAAAACGAACTATCTGTACCCATATTCAGGGCCCTGTCATTTCCGCGATGCAGAAAACATGGACAGAATCGCGGAATCCATTCATAAAAACGGACTTTACTGTATGACGCGGAATGTCATGGAATTTGTCAAATTTTGGATGAATAAATCAAAAGTAGTGGGGTACACTTACATCAAATTGCGATATGGACTAGTGTCTGTGAATATTAAACCGCAAGAAGGCAAATTGAATATGAATCTTGCATGTTCTGCGTGTCTCTGGCGCAGACCTGCGAATATGTTTACTACACATCCTGAAGCACGCGTGACGCTCGCGGTATTTTTTTCAGCATCTTACTATATGACGACATGAACACATAAACTTCATCTCCAGAGCTGCTCTGACAGTCACTTCATGAGCATTTTACCGTTTAATTTGAGAAAAAACTATTGTCATATCATATACACACAGAAACTTCAAGATCACAGCAACCCGTCAAAATAAAAGTTTGGTTTAACTTGTAACAGAAATATAGCCGTATTATTTTCATGTCATTTCATATATTACTATTGTAGTACTATGTGTAGTCACTATTGTATTACTATTGTATGGTATAATGTATTTCTTAATGACAATGTAATACTACTAACTAGTACAATAATTATTAAGACTTTAGTTTTGAAGGAATAATCACACAATTTTACAGTAACAGTAAACTTTGTTTGCAAAAAAAATAAAATAAAAGTGTTTATTTAAATTTAATTTGATTCAAAGTTTTATGCCTTCATTTGATTACCAGAAAAATTAAAATACACAGCACAGAATTTCTGGTGAAAAAAAAATTATATGGGCCCTATTATTGTAAATGAATTAATAAAGTTGCTTTTAATTAATTCAATTAATTAGACATGTTTTTGATTAAACCATTTCAATGGAATCCAGAAAATTTAAACAGAAAACAGACTTTGGTAAAAAATAAAAATAAAACAGAATATTTCAAGTATTTCATAGAGCCCTACATATTGAATTGTGTAGCATCATATTTTTTTCCCAATGCATCGTATCGCATTGTGTTGAATCGAATCAAAATCAGATCGCATCGTAATATGGGTGAATCGTATCGTATCGCATCGCATCAGTAGCATCGGATCTTTAATGTATCGTATCGTTGGCTATGCATTGAGATGTGTATCGCATCGGCCTCAGTTATGGAGATGCACAATCCCTAATTATTATAATTATGGTAACTATCATTATTGACAATAATAATAATACATTGAAAAAATTGTTATTATTAAAAGTTAAATTATACAATTATGAGCCGTTTATTCTGCATTAAGCATAAATTGTGAGTAAAATGTAATAACAACAACAATAATACATAAGTAAAATAAAATAAATAAAATTCAAAAAGAAAACATATTCTAATTTTAATATTTAAATATTCTAACAACACCAATTCATATACAATACATAATAAATAAAACACAATCAGGCTTTAATGCATTCAGAGATATAAGGCAACATTTTCGATAATTAAATAGATTTTACAGTGCATTCTGGAAATGCATCAATTTTGACAGCCTTCAGAAAGACTGATTCCCTAGACAGTGCACTTATTATTGAACTAGGGAGCTGACTGAGACACACCCAGCCACACATACAGAGAAAAAGCAAATCCAAATATGATTTTTTTACATAAAAAGAAGAAAAATCTAAGATAAACCCACAGGCTGACAGAGAGGAGAGGTGAAAAGACAGAGACAGAAATAGATACAGGCCGAGACTGACAGACACGCAAGACAATGCCTCCTATCCAACAGGTACAAGCCCACCTGGTTGAGCAGCCAGATGGCAAATCCACATCTTTACATCCTGAGACATTGCATACAGCTAGTGCTTCATTGTCAACTTGTGATATAAATAAATCCACACCAAAACAAAAGAAAAATAAAACACATCTGGCTATGGTGTTGCTGACAGAATAAAGGGCGCGCAATGCCACAGATTTCAGCATGTGACCCTGAAACGGCAGATTCCCACTCACACAGCAGATGAGTGTGGGGTCTGTTAGTGGATCTGACAGACTGGATGGAGACAGAGAGAGAACGTGTCTGTAATGTCCAGCTGCTGATGCTGCCATTTACCATGACTGCAGAATGTCTACATCTGTTGCGTCTTCCCCATCAATCCCCGTCTGAACTACTGCTGTTTACACATTAATGCACAACACTGGCAGGATATGGAATGGAAAAAGCATGATATGTATAGAGACACAGTCATTGCTCAGCTAAAAAGGAGTAATACTTGACCCAAACCTTTCAATTCAGAGCTCTGCTCAAACTGAGACATCTATGTCACAAACACAACCACATTGCTGGACGTCACACTGACAGAATAAAACTAGTCCAGCATTCAGATGACCAGGTTTAAAATAGAAAAAGTCTGAAACCATTTTATTCAGTATATATTTTCCCCCTTACAAATGATATTGTCCGCACAACAAACTGAGTGAAAAGATGATTAAATGGTTATTTAAAATCCCAGATTTTTAATGTGGTCTCAGAATTTTGGATCCCACTGTACATAAAATGTGACTGAAATACCTGTAAATAAAAATAAGGTGTAGAAAATTGAGGTGAATTTATATATATATATATATATATATATATATATATATATATATATATATATACACACACACACACACACACTTATTAATAAGCTTGTTAGTTGCGATTAATCAGCACTAATTATATATATATATATATATATATATATACACACACACACACACACATATGATCAAATATTTTTTGGAAATACAGGAAATTTAAGAATAATGTAAGGTGAATACAAAATATGAATTAAAATATATAACTTGAAAAATGATAAAATGTGATAAAACTACAAGCAAATAAAATTAAGATAAAATACTGATTTGTGGTGTCATTATCTGTCAACTTAATACAGGTAGAAAATTAATATTAATTAAAGATTAAGGTGATAAAATGATCATTTAATATGAACACACACACACACACAAAAATAGAAAATTTAACAATGAAACGTAAGTGAATATAAGGTGAATATAAAATGCTATAATATAACAGTTTTAAAAATTGATAAAATGTGGAAAATTAAGATAAAAACTGATGTGATGTCATTTCCTATCACATTTGAGTGACATCTGGTGCATTATAAGCTCTGTGCTGTTTTCATTTTCATTGACTGCTCTGCTGCTCAGGTTCTCCCTACATTCCTCACACCGGCACTAGGGGGCAGCACAGATCCAGGAGCAACAGCACAGAGTCTCATTCTACAAACAATAGATTCTTCAGCAGCAGCATATTTTTCAATTCGGCCTTTATTGTGCACAGTCATATATCTTCCAGTCATGCGTTTCCTATTGACATCTATGTATATTAATGATACAGGAGGCATGATTTATGCTTTCTCGTACATGAGTAAATGCTCTTCGTAAAAAATATAGTGCACTTCGCTCAAACTGCCAGTGGGATTTAGAATGAAAAAGAACAATCGCGATAGAAACTGTCAGAGGTGCAGGATCTTGTTTTCTCATTTTTTTTTTTTTGCAAACAAACTTGTTTTACCGTTTGGAATGTCGTATTAAACCTCCAGGCTTGCACATTCTGAAGCAAATTTTGAGCATATTGTATCAATATTGAAGTGGAGCACATGCAACTCAGCTTAAAGCAAAGCAGGCTTTGCTCATGACAGTGAGATGAAAAGAAGGGCTGAATGTACTACAGGTAATGGCACTAAGTGGCAGACCACAGATAATAGTGTGTATTGATCTAGAAAATAACTTTTTGTGGATATGCTAAACATAAAGCTTTCTTACATTTGATTTTGCTAATGTCAGCTATCCACTTAGATAACAGATCAATTCTTGCTTTTTATAGCTACAACGATCCAATTCATATACTCATTGTTGTGCACAAGCTCATATTATAACCAATTAAGGTAATTAATGCTCCTCTGAATCAATCAAACATGTTTAATCAATGAAAATAAGCAGTACAATACAGCAGCACAAATGAGTAAAGAGCTCCTAGATATATACACTCCTAGATATATAGATAGATCTCAGAGAATAATAATGCTTCAAATAAGAAAGCAATTTTTGGAAGCTTGTTTCCATCACAGAACAAAACATTAAAAAAGGTAATTGCAACTTTTTATCTCAAATTTCGGACTTTTTCTCATGATTGCGAGTTTATATCTCACAATTCTGATTTTTTTCTTGCAATTGCGAGTTTATATCTCACTATTCTGACTTTTTTCTTGCAATTTCGAGTTTATATCTCAAATCTTTTTTCTCACAATAGTGAGTTTATATCTCACAATTCTGACTTTTCTTGCAATTGCAAGCTTATATCTCACAATTCTGACTTTTTTTTCTTGCAGTTTCAAAGTTTATATCACAATTATTTTTTCTCGCAATTGCAAGTTTATGGGCCCTATCATACACCCGGCGCAATGCAAAGCCAGACGAGACGCAAGTGTTTTTTGCTCATTTCAGCCTGACAGTTATCATTTTCAAGTCTAGCGCCATGTTGTTTAAATAGTAAATGCACTCGTGCCCATCTGTGCGCCCATGGGCGTGCTGGTCTGAAAACAAGGTGTGTTCAGGTGCATTGTTAGCGTGTTGCTATTTTGAGGCAACTGAAAACGACTGCGCCATATATATATATATATATATATATATATATATATTGTTATTTAAAGAGCGAGTTAGTAATATGCGCCTATAGGTGAGTGCACAAGGCACGTACAGTGTGCTTGTTACACACACGGACGCGCAGCAGCACAAACATTTTTAAATATTAAAAATAAAAGGATTCCTCTCTGGAGAAGAGTTCAGTTTTCTGCTTGCAAATTCTGCCATGTAAATAGCGAATTCGCCATGGTGCAAGCGCAACTGGCATTTAAAGGGAATGGGAGATGACACTCTGATTGGTTTACACCCATTACTCGTTAAGAGAATAGGTACAACCCTTTTGGACCATGCGCCAACCATTTTTTCCGTCGTTAAACTAGCAAAAGTGGATTCGGACATGCCGTAAGTGCACCTGCACCATGTGCTTCAGACCATGTGCTTCAGGCCGTGCGCTTAGATTGTTAAATGGGGCCCATAATCTCACAATTCTGACTTTTTCCTTGCAATTTCAAAGTTTATATCTCACAATTCTTTTTTCTCACAATTCTGAATTTTTTTCTTGCAGTTGTAAGTTTATATCTTACAATTCTGACTTTTTTCTTGCAATTTCGAGTTTATATCTCAATTCTTTTTTCTCGCAATTCGGACTTTATAACTCACAAGTGAGTTTATATCTGACATTTTTAACTTTTTTCCTTGCATTTAAGTTTATATCTTGCAATTCAAGAAAGAGTCACAAGTATAAACTCACAATTGCGAGAAAAAGTTGAGTGCGAAGGAAAAAAAAGAATTAGACAGATATAAACGTTACAATTGTGACATAAAAAGTCGCATTTACCTTTTTTTTCTCTTATTCCATGGCGGAAACAAGCTTCCATAGCTCTTCCATAGAGAGAGAGAAAGAGAGAGAGAGATACAGACAGATAGATAGATGGACAAATATAATATACAGTCAAACCAAAATTTATTCAGACAACTTGAACATTTCATTTATTAATACAGTTTATTCACTATAGTTAAAAAAAAAAAAAAAAATGGTAATAAAATATGACAAGATCTCAGAGTTAAACTGTGTCAGAAAAAATTAATCTTAATTATGTCAGATAACACTTAAGCAAAACATGGTCAGGTCAAAGTGTCTGAATAATTTTTGGTTCCAAATTTTTATCAATTTTACTGATAGTTCACTGTATGAAGAATTTTTGGGTATAATATGCCACAGTTTACTTTATTTTGCTATCCTCACATATATGAACTATAGTGTCCTGCACCCACTAGTAAAAATATATCAAAAATATCAATAATGTCTGAATAATTTACATTTTGAAACTTTTTCTGCATCAAAATAAGCAGCAAGGTGGCTCAAAGCACTATCAAAGCTCTCTTAAGCAAAGTGTACCATCTCAGCTACTCTCAAAGTTGCTGCTTGTTTGCATTAGCCGCCAGTGGGTCTGGTATCACATTACTGTTTTAGTATGCATGAATCTCAGACTTCTAAAAAAGCTGCGAGTAACTGCATCAGTACATTGTCCGTGTGTGTTTTCACTTTTAAGTAAGCAGCCTACTTCTGACTAGGCCTTTTCATCTTTATTTGTTTTGGAGTATCTTTTGTTTCAGGGAACGTTCTCCATGACACAAGACAGCTCTGGCGTTGGCAGCGAGTTTGCGTCAATAGCTTGTACAGTACACTGCACCCACTGGTCGGTCATTAGTTTCATCCAACGTACTCTGTGATGTGTTTTATAGCCTTGGAACAATAATCTCAAAGACAAGATGAAACAAAAGCAGTTTGGTTTAAAAAGGAGGCAAATCTCGATTAACACGCTGCCTATTAGAAATACCGTTGTGCCGCTATCAGCGCCAGGACGCCTGTGGTGTGGTCGGGCAACGCTGGCATTATCTTCCAACCGCACATTGGCAGCTGTGCTCCCAGAGAAAGGGGTGTCTACTCCTGTTGACCAGCGCTAATCAATCTGAGGAAGTGCATCTGTCTTTTGTTAACGCCTAACAGATTGTGCTAAAGGAATGAAAACGTTCGTCTCACCGTACCCTATTAGCACAATTGTTCTAGTTTATCTGCGCAATGCAGGCTTCGCGCGCTAGCTTTTGGATGCTTTCACACCTTAAGTCTCTTAGTTGATATGGAATGCTTCAATAAGCCAGAGGTCAAGGGTTAAAACCCAACATTTTCAAATAAAGAAGGGCGGCTGACAGCCGTCATCAATCTGAAAGGAGGAGCGGAGGGCAATTGTTTGTTTTTGCACATTAGAGTAGCAAAATAATGGTGTTTCTGTAGGTGTGTAGACCGTAATAGATGGATATCATTGCTTCCTTAGCATTAAATATTAACAGTCAGAGCATGAATACACAAGACTTCCTGACACGTTTTTAGGAAAAAAGGCATGGTATCAGAGCTGGGAAACACTTCTGATGGACAAAATGCTTCAACATGTGCCATTTGAACAGCTTGGGCTTCATATCTCTTCATATCAGTCATCCAAACTTGGCATAGTCATACAGATATGAAAATAATATTCAAATATTTTGGCAAAGTGTAAGCTTAGTGACAGCAAAGCCAGTGCCGTCAATAAGAAAGTTAATATGCTTTTTCCTTTTTGATATCGCCGTCTTTTGGCTCTCTTCATTTGGCACAATCTTATCAAATCTAGAGGCTATTTTCCCCCTTCTGCTAATCCATTGCCAGTGGTTCTGTCGTTCCTCTGGAGCAAAGAGAAAGGAAAAAAGGGACGGGGGGAGAGAAAGACGTGGTTTGGTCCCAGGCTGTTATTGAGGGCTCAGATTGGGCCTGGCACAGGGGATAAGAGAGAAATAATTATCCAGCCTGCTGAAGCATGACAGCTTCTCTCTTCACCCAGAGAGAAGGAGATGAAGCATTATGTCAAAAAATCAGCTCGCAAAACACAGACACATCTTGACACCGCCATTCCGAGTATCACTTCGTGTTAGGAGACACATGAGGACTGCCGGTCGACTTTTCTTGATTGACAGCTTTGACGGGATCTTTCTTCCGGCTTGTGGCTGGAGCTGAACGTATCGAATGCATCTTGGTCAACACAAGTTTCAGGATGTACGGATGCATAAAAAAGGAGAAATGTTCACATTTGGGAATGTCCATCTTTCTCCAAAACGCAGCTTCATCTCTCATCATCCCTTTATTAGGGGTCTTCGATTTCCAAAGGCGATGCAGAAAATGCAGACGGAATAATTGAATCCAGACATTCAAATGGAATTTACAGTATAATGCAGAATAGCACGGAATTTGGAAAATTTTGGATGATTAAATGAAAAGTAGGGCTGTTCATTTATTCAAATTTTATATTACATTGCAAAAGACTGCTATTCAAATATGTCTCTGTGTATGTCGCATAGTTGCGTCTACAAAACATACTGAAGCAAAACGTGATGCTCATGTTTTCAGCATCTGCCGTCTCACTTCATCTCCAGAGCTGCTCTGAGAGTTAGTTCACGTCACAAGCATTTCACCATTTCGTTTGACAAATACTATTGTCATATATTCAAACAAAAATACAAAAACCCATCAAAATAAAAGTTTTGTTTAAAGGATTAGTTCACTTTCAAATGAAAATTTTGCTTTACTCACCCTCAAGCCGTCCTAGGTGAATATGACTTTCTTCTTTCTGATGAACACAATTGGAGAAATATTAATAAATATCCTGATGCATCCGAGCTTTATAATGGCAGTGAACAGGGTTCACTAGTATGAGCTGAAGAAAGTGCTTCCATCCACATCCATCCATCATAAACGTGTACTCCACACGGCTCCGGGGGGTTAATAAAGGCCTTCTGAAGCAAAGCGATGCATTTGTGTAAAAAAATATCCATATTTAACAAGTTATAAAGTAAAATATCTAGCTTCCGCCAGGCTGCCTTCTGTATTCAACATACGAAGAAAGTGTAACTGACGCGACATCAGTTTTACACTTACTGAATACTGAAATATCAGAAAGGATACTAATAATCCTTTCTGCAGTATCGATACACCGATACCAGCTGCGCGTTCTTGCTCTCCTCTCTGACAGCGAGTTGAGACGCACGCGCCTCCTCTCATTCAATTGTCTCATGCTCTCCGGTTTAATGGTGTTGGTGGGACCGGGTCTGAATTTCGGCGTGGGATTGCACATAATTCTATTCATTCCCACAGATTTCGTGCTCACACGAAGCGCAGACAAATAATAAAGCCGCCTTTGACATACAAGTGCCAAAATAAGCTCTTTTTCGCGGTTTATTAATGGTCAAATACACTCAGAAACAATGTCACAATGCCCATCTTGGTGAGTATTAACGTAAAACAGTTCAGGAAGAATGTGTCCGTGCGTTCGTCATGTCTTAAAGGGACGGTAGCCGAATAAACGTGCCGCTCTCTATGTTGTTAATGTTAATCAAACAACAAAAGACAAAGAAAAAAATCACTTACTGCTCTTGACTGATTAACTTCTGTAACTTTAATTGATTAATCTTTATTTAATTTTTATAATGAAGATTATCCAATGTTATTTTACATTTGATTACTTTGTTTCTTTACCTGACCTACCTGAAAAAAAGAAAGCAGTCTATTTAATTTCTATCTTTATTCTGTTGTATTTATTTGTGCTATTGTTAGTAATTTGTTCATTTGTTCTTATTTTATTACTGTTTACTTGTCTTTTTTAAATTCAATTTACCATTTGAAATCAAGCTTCCTTGTGCTGTGTAAGATATTGCAACAAAATTACCCCACTGTAAAAACAAATACATTGAGTTAGCAAATATTTGTGAGAAAACTGTAATGGTAACTGATCAACGTTTATATATGAAAAAAGCTTAAAAGCTTTATCATATAAAGTGATCTCTTCACAAGAAATTTTTGATTACCTAGACTTTCAATAGATGGACAAAAAAAGAAATAATATTAAAAATATCTTTATGACAGTATATACATAGTTTTTTTTTGTTTTTTTTCCCCGTGGTATCGAAAATGGTATCAAATATCGGTACTTTTCAAGGTATCGTATCGAAGTTAGAAATTCCAGTATCGTGACAACACCACAGCCTATATATTTACTCCACGAACTAACTCTACAAACATGGAAAAGAGTGATAGATGGACCTCTCAACCTTACGCTAAGGAGAAAATCCAGCGCAACTTTGAGCAGACCAAGCAAAACATGATTATTGCTTCAAACAATGGTATAAATGTAACCCCACTACCCAGGTCCTACTCGCCCCCCTCTGCGCGGGCCTCGAACCTGGGTTTCCGGCGTGGGAGTCGGGCGCTCTAACAAGGAGGCTAAAGGCTGCAACCTCTAGCGTCAGTCGCTAGAGCATCTCTTGAGATCGGAGGAGTGAGGTTTACTCGCACAGCGACTACTAGCTGGCCTCCGTTACATAAAGCTATTCAAAACATCATTCAATGTAAATTGTGATAATCGTAATTAATAATCACAATTACAATTTTTTGTCATAATCGTACAGCCCTACTTGTGGTAATGTTCATTACTGAAAGTGAACTAATCCTTTAACTTGAAGAAACTGTGACAGAAATACATTACTATTGTGCAGTAGAATGTACATCTCAAAGTAATAATAAAAGTATTAAAACTTAATTTTTTTAATGAATATTGTGCAGCACCAAAAATAAAAGGAATTGTTAAATTTTCATTTGATTACATTTTAAAATTGTTAATGTTTTATGCCTTCATTTGATTACCACTGTTTTTGAAATCCACAAGAACTAAAACAGACAACACAGAATTTCGGGAAAAAAAAAAAAAAAAAAAAAATGGAATTTGGGAAAAAAATTAAAACAGATTTCATAGGGCCCTACTTTGGCCCAATCCCAATTCTATTTTATACCCCTTCGCCCTTCCCCTTGCCCCTTGAAACAGAGTGGCAAGGTGTAGGGGTGAAAATATTCCCCTAAGAAATGGGACACCACTACTACACCATTACACACATCATCATACCTAGTTTCTTTTATTAGTGCCCTGTAACATTTAACCAGTATGAACAGCAACGAAGTGCGCATATCAACAGAAATCAGGCACGAGCACGTTTAACAGATAACTCACTCCCAACGTTGTTTTGCGCTCGGTTTCAGTTCGAAAACGTATGAGCCTTCGAGTTTCCCGAGACTGGTGAAGCCGCTTTTCCATCGGGCCAAGCTGTTTGTTTAACCGTTCCATTCCGTGCCGAGCCGGCCGGTACGGATATGGTTTTGTTTTCTACTGTGGTGCTGCGATAACGGACCTCTTTGCAAAGCAATACAAACGAGTCAGTTGTTGCCTTGGTAATGCAAGAGTTTACATATGATACGAGATGTAAATAGCTATGAAGGATGACAGATATTTCTTTTACTGTATTACTCATTTGTGTTCACATCATTCAAATAGCGTGTTTAGCAAGCTACGGAGAAACTTGCAGCCAGGTAACACATAAATGATCGATCCTGAGTGGAAATATCACTACCATGATCACTACACACATTCTAGCAACACGGTAGCCGGTGTATGCAGGGAAATTTCTCATACCCCTTCGTTCGAAGTGTGGTCCCGAAAAATCTTCGTTTGAAGGGCTATCTAGCCCTTCCCCTTACCCCTACCACCACAGCCAAAAGAGAATCGAGACACCCCTACCCCTTCACGTGAACGCACAAAACGAAGGGGTAGGGGAAAGGGGAAGGGGTAAGGGGTAGAATTGGGATTAGGCCTTTATCTCCCTTATTCCAAGAATCTCTCTTCTCCGAAGAGACGCCACTGAACCGTTCTTGAAACATAAGTCATTATTTTCCCCCCTCAAAACACGTGCCATTTTCTCCCTAAGATCCAGCAAATCAACAGCGGCTACAGGAACACATTGTGCTAACGTCTTTTATCCCTCCATACCACGTGAAGTCGCAGTCAGGCGTGTGCCTGCTCTCTCCATCTTTCTAGGAAAGAAAAGAAACCAATCAAAGCAGAAATGGATTTGCAGCCAAAGACTACAGGCACTGACGGAAAGGGTGGGGTGGGGGGGTGGGGTGCAGTGTGTCCTCATGAATTGAAACCTGGCAGCAGCCATATCTGCTTCAAGGTCTGCATCTCTTGTGCCTTAGTGGTGGGGTTGTGAACTGTGACAGCTACCGTTTCAGGTTGAAGCATATCAGAGATGAGCTAGACCATCCTTTCAGACAGGACGTCATCCAATTCTCTCTCAACAAAGGGCTCAATGTCAATAGAGAAAAGGACAGACTGAGTTTTATGAGGACGAGAACACTCATACAAAGTTACAAACAAACACATGCATAAACTCTTGAGACGATGTCAGTAACAAGTTTCAGCTCCGTTGGTAAAGAGTTGGATGATGGAAATTTGAATCATTTGACTGGAAGATCAGTGAAATGGCCTTCAGTATTTCCTCAAGCCTGTCATTTTCCATTTTTTGACAAGAAGGTTATTTTATATATGATTTTCTATTTTATAATCAGTACTGTGATGAATATGTTGTCATCCTTTATCATGTTGACATCACCCTCATGTTGTTCCAAACCGGTATGACTTTCTTTCTTCTGTGAAGCACAAAAGAAGATATTTTGAAGAATGTTTCAGCAGCCTTTTCCCATACAGTGAAAGTCACTGGGGCCCGAAACACCCCATTGGACTGCACTGACTAAAAAAAGTCTAAAAAGAATGAAAGTCATGCAGGTTTTGAACAACATGAGGTTGAGTAAATGATGATGAAATGTTCATTTTTGGGTCAACAAACCCATTTAAGTCTACAATACACAAAGGTATTCAAAAATAACTTGGAAACCTAACCGGAAAACATTTTATTTACAGACAGTAAAATGCGAAATAAACAATGAAAAGCAAGATCTAGATTTTTAGACGTCTTTAGACGTTTTGTTAAATCGCATGGTTACTTACTTGGTAGACGTGCCCATTTTGATATCTTATTGGTCCAAGAATCTGCTCAAATATATCCTGATGCTTTTCGCTTTCAGTGTGTACAGAAAGAAGACTGTCCTGTCATGTCACGCCTGGTTCAGGACACCATGGCTTGTGCCGTCTGACTTAAAGGGGCTATAAAAGCATACCACCGTCTGTGTGTGTGTGTGAGAGAGAGTTCCTCTGTGCTATTAAGTCCCTTTATGTTTCTTCCAGCATTTTCTAATCAGACCGGAAAAAAACAGATGCAAGCCAATGTCCATCACAGCTCAATTTAAAACCTAAAGTTGGATGCAGGCTCATTTATGGGAGAAATCTGAAAGTCTCAAAGGTCTTGGAAGACAATGGGCTGCAGATATAAAGAGGTTAATGGAGAAATGGAAAAATGATTCAAAAATCAAACACTACTGCTCTGTTCCAAAACTTAGTGAGCTGCCTACCGAGAAGGTATTTTGAGACATTGGTACAACAATGCAAAGGCTCTTAAAACACCTAATTTTGACTACATTTTAAGCCAAAACAAGTATGTTGAAGACAATCCTATTGTGACAAGTTCCGTGAAAAAAAAAAAAAAAAAAAAAAAAATTCATGATGGTGGATTACATGGAAAAATTCAGATTGAACAAACTCAATACTTAAGCATAAATGAACAGTTCAGTGCAATTAAAATTTGAATATTTTACATAATGTGTGTGTATTCTATGTTTTTTATGCATATTAGAGTATTATGCGGTTAGCTTAGCAACATGCTAACAACAAAAACTATTGATATTGAAAATATCAATGTTGAAAACAGCTTAATAAGAACAATTATTAATAATTGAGTACCAATAATTGATAATAATTGAGCAGCATATTAGAATGATTTCTGAAGGGTCATGTGACATTGAAGACTTTGCCATCATACAAATATATTACACTTGGAAGTTTGCTGAAGCCCCCTGGTTGTGAACCACCGATGTAGAGTCCAAATTGGTCATTTATGAGGTTTCATGATGGTTATAGCCATGTAGCTATGTAGTCACTAGGTAGCTCACTATGGGACAGAACACCTGATATTCCATTGATGAAGAATTGAGAGCTGAAAAAATCTGACACTGAAAAACATGGAGAATATGCAGAAACGATAAAATGAAAAACGGGATAAAAAAATGAGAGCAATCAGGCAAGCATGATGAGAAAGCTGACACATGCCAGTCAAGAAGACAGCAAATTTCATTTCCTCTCATGAAGCCTTTCGATCATGCGCGCACACACACACACACACACACACACACACACACACACACACACACACACACACACACACACACACACACACACACACACACAAAGCTTCTGTGTTGAGTGGCTGACATCAGCAGACAGCGGCAGGAACATTATTCATCCCAGAGAGAGATGTGTCGTCAGTGACAGACAGACATAAATATCCCATAACACCCTCAGAGGGGTTAATGTGTGTCGATCAGAGAGCATTGAGACGGGAACAGAGATGTTCAACAGACAGCAGATGTATCACACATGCACAAGAGCACAGGAACACATGCAACACTCACAGACCCGTCACTACACGCTGAATACAGGAGAGCAGAGAAGCACTTCGGAACGGAAATCCTGCTAAATATAGGAAGATACCCAACAGAGAATCAACTGACAGATTCACAAATGTACGAAGTGGGATCCTGCTCAATTTGAATTGACTTGACTTGAATTTCATTGAAACAGCCGCTTCATATCAGAACAGCTATGGTATCTGACTGACTCACTGTCATTTCTTTAATATCAGAACTTGTTGATGGTATTATATTTTAGTTTTTGTGGATGGCTTAATACACACTAGAGATTCACGGCACGACTATACAAAACAGGCATTTTACTATATGGAGATACTTAAGGTAAATACAGAAATCAAAACTGACCCAAATGAAACTTCTTAATACATATGACATTACTTTCCGATTCCTTAATGGTTCCACAATGGTTCATGATTCTTTTAATACTTTTAAGAAATATATATATATATATTTATTTATTACTTGTATAATTACTTTTCACAGGCTTTTTAAAGGACACATAAATGCAATTCAATAACTGCCATTAATTGCCGGTAATATATTAAACTTTTTAAGACTCTTAAAGAGGACCTATCATGCCCCTTTTCACAAGATAAGTCTCTGGTGTCCCCAGAATGTGTCTGTGAAATTTCAGCTAAATTCCCCACAGATCATTTATTATAGCTTGTCAAATTTGCCCCTATTTGGGTGTGAGCAAAAACACGCCGTTTGTGTGTGTCCCTTTAAATGCAAATGAGCTGCTGCTCTCTTGCACTTCAGTTGCTCAACAACAACAAAGCTGGGGAATCTCACGCACCAAAATGACGATTGTTAGTAACAGTGTTCAGCCTTACATTGTTCAAACCGGAGTTGAACACTGATGGAGAGACTCAGGAAGTGCATCTGGACGTTTCTGAATGGTTAGTGAATAAATTTATGTAGTTGCTGTGGAGTTGATTCAACTCAGACTAGCATGTGCCGTCATGTTAATCTTTTGTGCAAAACCCATATGGACGCCCACTATACATAGCATACCTGTTTGCCAAACAGAGCCATACACACCAGGCTAACGTTTATGATTGCTATCAAATGCTGTGAATGGTCTAATATTTTTTTCCAGAATATTGCTCAGACAGAAATGCTCCTTTTTTAGCAATCAAGCTTGTCAGGGTCAACTTGCAGGCTATCCAAGCTGACGAGATTCTAAATAGTGTTCTGTGCTCATCTGTGCAGTCAACGACAGAACAGTTAGCATGCTTTGCTCAAACTTTTGCCATAGCATTAGAACTACATTGTTTTCACTTGCGAAAACAAAATGACGGGGCCGTGGGTGGAAACGTGCAGATTAAGGGGCGGTAATATTATAATAAGATCCCCTTCCTACGTCACAAGTGGAGCGAAATCTGAGCGGCTCCTTTTTTCACATGCTTGCAGAGAAAGGTTTGCCAAAACAAAGTTACTGGGTTGTCCTTTTTCATATTTTCTGGGTTGATAAACACACCGGGGACCTGATTATAGCACTTAAACACAGAAAAAGTCAGATTTTCATAATATGTCCCCTTTAATATTTTTGAAAGAAGTCTCTTATGCTCACCAAGGCTGCAGTTATTTCATCAAAAATACAATACAAATTTAAAATAACTTTTCTTAATAATAATATATTTTACTTTTTTCCTGTGGTGGCAATTTTCAGCAGCCATTACTTCAGTCTTCAGTGTCACATGATCCTTCAGAAATCATTTTAATATGCTAGTCAAGAAATTTGTCTTATTATTATGAATGTTGAATACAGCTGTGCTGCTAATATTTTGTGTGTAAACAGTGATATGTTTTCTTCAGGATTCTTTGATGAATACAAATTTCAAAAGAACAGCAATAGAACAGAAGTTTCAGACAACTAAATTCAATACAGACAGATCTAACCAAGGCCATACAACCCTCACACACACACTGTACGCTGCTGGCCTTGAGATCCGCTATAGCTGTACTCAAGCCTACCTCCGGTCAGACTGTGTGCGTATGCAGTTTTTCCTATGACAGTCCTGGGTAGAAAAATTTATAGCAGTGCATTTCCACACAAGACATTCCCAACATCTACTTCAATCATGGAGTTGTGCCACAAGTAGACTGCAGCGCTGCGAGACAGAATACTTTATTAAATTGAGGAAATGCATAATACACACAGAATGGCATACATAATCACCTCTGAGACCCGTCGCAACAAACCAACACTGCATATAAAAGACCGACCCTCCTACTTTGTTCGTGACGCTCCGTGGCCAATCAAAATTAATTTATTCTAATGTATTCGCGCAGAAGGTCAATTATCCAAATGATTTTGATTCCAATTGCTCCGGACCTTAGAAGCCAATGAGGCATCTAAAGGGCAGCTGCGCGTTTTTTGCAAGGCAAATCGTCTTCTTTTAGTTACAGTTTAGAGACATGTCTCAGCCTTTGTAAAAACGACACTTGCTAATGGCTGCAGAACCGGTCTTTAACAACAGCTGTAAAAGTAAGCCTATTAAACATTAGCTGGCAGTAGAAGCTATTGTCTGGCAAGGAGCGATGATCAGTTATGTTCCATTAAAAATGTATGAAATGAGTTTGTAAAGTTATAAATAGTTTAAGATACTTTGTATTTATTAAGTTTACATAGTTCTTCTCAACTATTGTCATATATGGGCCATATATTTAATAGGTGCACTCAATAATCTTTCCCTCATAAAGATCCCACAAAGAAATCAACTGTACTTTTGAGAAATGTTTCTAATGGGACTAATAGGGGTACTGTAACATACTGTCTTTGGCATTGTAACTGAAAATGTTAGAGTTTAAAAAGGTTTCTAGTTTTAAAAGAAACTTACAGTAAAAAAAAAAAAAATAACCTGAGAGCATGTATAAGGGCATTAATACACTTTTTTCATATGCGTTTTATCACATATTAACCCTCACACGTGTGTGTGTGTGTGTGTGTGTATGTGTGTGTGTGTGTATGTACATACTGTATTTTCCATACGCATTTATAGCCATGATGATAAAGCAAAGAAATAAATAGTGTGCACAGGGACTGGATAATTCACTTTTCTGCCACTGTTTAGCGTACGAGGCAATTTGGCCAGGATGAAATAACCCCAGAGCGTTTTAATCCAGATAGATGGAAAGCTATATTGATATGGCGCTTTGGCCCTCAGCAGAACCCACTCTAAAAATAGGGCCTTTTAAGACCACTAATTTGTTATTCATCTGTGTGAATCACTGTATCACTGCACTTATTGAAATGCAATGACTGGTTTCTGCTGCCTCTCCACCCAAACTAAATGAGTAATTTAAAAATTGATAGAATTTTCTCTCGTTCGCTCACCCCTCTCTCTTTCCTTCCTACCCTTTTCTTTATCGTTTCCTTGTTCTCTGTCTCAGACTTCTCTAAGCTGCCTACAGAAATATCACAGCCACAAAATGTGGATCCAATCAACATTAAATTTGTTAAAAAGATGTGGACACCTATCAGTGCATTAAACAATGTCGTGTTAACTTGCAAAAGGAAACATCATCTTCTGACATTTGGTAACACTTTACGGTAGCACTTTATTTTACAGTCCTATTCCGCATGTACATACTCTGTACTTATTATAGCAATTACAATAACACGGAATAACTAGGTACTAACCTTGGACCTACCCCTAAACCTAACCTTAACCCATGTAGTTATGTTATATTACCAGTACACTGCAAGTACACTGTAAGTGCACGTACATTAAAATTAATTGTCACCCACTTTACAATAAGGTTCATTAGTTAACATTAGTTAACTACATTAACATGAACTAATAATGAACTGCACTTCTACAGCATTTATTAATCTTTGTTAATGTTAATTTCAACATTTACTGATACATTATTAAAATCAAGAGTTGTATTTGTTAACATTAGTTAATGCACTGTGAACTAACATGAGCAAGCTATGAACAGCTGGATTTTTATTAACTAGCGTTAAAGTCACCCTGTGGTGAAAATCAAGTTTTTAATGTTGTTCATATGTCTATCTGGTGTTTTTAACATGCTTTAAGATAAACCATGTGCAAATTCATAAGTCAGCACCATTTCTGAGTATTTTCTCTTTAAAACTGCAGTAAACCAAAGACAGTCTCAAACCCGCGGTTTGAAATCGCTGGTGTTTCTGACGTCACAAACTACCTTGTAACCAATCGCGTCAAAGTGCCGGCGGGCTTTAGCATATCATTAACTGACGACGCAAGGGAGTCTCAAAAGAAGGTTATCCCTGTATATTTTTCTGTTGATATGAAAAATATTTAGCAATATGGCAGGTGTATGATGCATATTACGATGTTATTATGAATTATATGCCTTACTCTGACGTTCTGAGTTGTTCAAAGCGTTTCTAACGATACTGATTGTTAGAAGGCAGCTGTCTGACTTGTGAATGTAAACATGGTTTGTGTAACATTAGCAACACATTATTAGCTGTTTGATAACATGGTCAAGCAAAATGCCAATCATATTAATTACCGTTATGTGTCTGACGTTGTAAAAAGCGATACCATTGTGCAGCGTTTAACTCAGTAAGTTGACCGAGTGGATATCGTCTGAGCTCATGCGAGTGAGTGGAGGCGGGGCTAATTATCATATTCATAGATCCAAGTGTATTAAATGAGGCAAGGGTGTGGAGTTACATTCAAGCTATGTTAAGGCTTTTTTTTTTTTTTTTTTTCAAAGGAAAAAACATCTAAATATGTAATTTTGGTGATCAAAGATGAGTTTTAAGGGAAAAAATTATTGACTACAGGGGGACTTTAACAAAGATTAACAAATACAGTAAAAAATGTATTGCTTATGGTTAGTTCATGTTTGTTAATAAATTAACAAATGTACCTTATTGTTAAGTGTTACCTGGCATTTTTTTTCCCAAACCACTAAACATTTAAAGGGATTGGATCATAAATTTATAACAAAAAATTAAATAGTCCATTTTTTGCAGCCTTGTCTTTAAATGACTTTGGATGTGAAATGAACAGTTTTCATCAAATATATTTAAAAATACATATTTAAAATGCATTTTTTGTTTAAAACAGTATACTGTAATAAAAAAATAATGTATATATTCCCATCAATGACAACCTTATGTAATTCATACATATTCATGCATTAACATCAGTGTTTACTTTCAGGGACTAGGCTGGTCTTGTAGACGTGTAACTGTTTTTATTTGTAAATTTAAAATTAATGTGGAAAGAGAGGGAGAAAGAGACATGTTAAAATGGGTAAGAGTCTCTCCATGCCTTAGTGGTCTGTGGCAGGACCAAATGCCCCTTGACAGACACTTAAGACCTGCAGAATGAAGCCTCAATCTGCATGGCTCAGAAGCACATCAATTAGCCATTGCAGCTTTGCTCAGGTATTAAAGGGATCAAATCGGCAAGCTTGGGCTCAGACGAGCAGTGGCCCTTGATCCATGAGTCACTGAATTCTTCACACTGAGCCCAATTCCCTGTCCAGCAGCCATTAAAGTCCAGCATGGAGGACACAGGTGGGGTCCACTGCTCATGTAACTAAGGTCAGGTTAATGAGACAGAATATATATAAAAAAAAGAGAGGCACACAAAGAACTAGTCTTCGGCAGAGATCAAATTGCAATCGGAAACAATGCAGTCACAAAGTCATTATTTTATTAAAAATAAAATATTGCAGTACATTAAAAAAAATGCAAAATAGAATCATTTTCGCTTGTGGTCTTAGACTTTTGGATGTCACTGAATGTGAGCTGAGCAAACAGTTTTGGAGGTTTCTGTCTTTCCTTATTGAAGTAAACAGAAGCTGAACTTGCATGACTGGAAATAACTGCCCAGGGGCATTACCAAGATGGCCTGACTTCACCACAATTATTCTACATTCACTCCCATCTATACACCGTCTCAAAAAAACATTTTCCTTCCCAATATTAGCCACAGACTTACACACAAACAACAGGTAACCTTCCCATCAGCCTCCAATGCAGGCCTTTGAAAGCCTTCCTAAAAGATGAGCTTCAGCGATTACGAGAGTGGACAGTTTTCTAATTATTCTGTCAAACATCAATCCGGCCAGCTGATGCGGACATTCTAGCTGCTGATGGACAATGTAATCACTTCTGTACTTCCAAACAGAGGAGCTAGAGCACAGACAGGTCCTGACAGAAGTGGTGAAAAAAGGGAAATGTGAAAGCTTCTATCAACTGAAAAAGAAAACCACATAAAATGTAGCTGAATTTAGGGGGAGAAAAAAAAAGGAAGTTCCATTCACAAAATATTAAAGGAGACCTGTTATGCCCCTTTTTACAATATGTAAAATAAGTCTCTGATACCCCCAGAGTGTGTATGTGAAGTTTTAGCTCAAAATACCCCAGATCATTTTTTTTTATAGCACGTTAAAATTGCCACCTTTTGGGGGTGAGCAAAAACGTGCCATTTTTGTGTATCCCTTTAAATGCAAATGAGCTGCTTTTCAAGAAGAGGGCGGAGCTTCAAGAGCTCATGCTCCGGCATACCGACAACAACAAAACAGGACAATATCACGCACTGAAAACATCAGAAACTGTCAGTAGCGGTGTTCAGTTCGAACAGAAGTCATTTAAGTCTTAAACTCTCTCTCTCTTCATCAACATACACAGCAAATTACACAAAAACATTACAACTAACAGTAAACAAATGAATACAGACCTTATGCCTTTTCGGGAGGTGCTTAATAAACTGGTAAACTTTATATTCATAAAACAACTCTGATGAACTATAATAAAGTGCGTGCTCTCCCTTTTATTACTGCCGTAACCAGTATCGCTCCGGAGACTGTAAGCTGGATCACGAACAATTGGTAGTGATCCATCCTTGAGTAACAACTTTTAAGCAAAACCTGTGTTTTGTATTGTCCCTTTGTACTGACATTCATAAAGCAGTCTGGTGTAAAATGATTCGTACAGACAGACATAAATTAGTATATGGGGGCGCATTCCCTTCAAAAATAAAATTAATCCACTGCGTATTCAGCGGCTCTGATGTCGGGAGTAAATGAAGACTGTTATGTTCACTCTTGCATCCAACAACAAACACCTCAATTGCTTACAAGACATTCTTGTCGCTACAGCTGCTCCTGCCTGGAGAAAATGGCGGACAGTGTACAACTCGCTCAGGGCGTTTTGTGACATTACAAAAGGTAGAATCTGCAAACGGCTTGTTCTGAGACACTGCTTATGATTTATGGGGATTAAAAAAAAGAGGAGTTGGTGGATTTTTACCATTATATGGTGGTTGTGTACACGCACTGCCGACACACATTTATGTTCAAACACCATGTAAAAGTGAATTTTGCATAATAGGTCCCCTTTAAGGATGTAAGGTTCAATTGAAAAAAAAAAAAAAAAAAAAAAATTGCAAGAAGATTATGAATTAATCAACCAAAATTTTGAATATTGAATATATGGATGTCCCGACCCTCTTACGAATCTCAGAGTGTTGATGTTAAGGGGTCTGCACTGGTGTTGACGTCAGCAGTTACGTGAGGTGCTACCTGCTTTCAGAAATGTAGAACCGCCTTAAACAGGGTCAGTAACAGAGGCCATGGGGCACATTCTGCTTCCATTTTTCTACATCTGACTATAAAGCTCCTACACCTACACACATAACAACTGCAGAACATTGCCACTTGCCTCCCTGAGGATTGAAAATCCCTGCTGTCAACAAAGTATTTGCAATTCTAGAGACAGAAGATATTTTCAGACCAAACTTTTGCTGGGTGGTTACAGTGCAATGGCACCATAAGAAGCCTTGAACGTACTTCAACTGCGGCCAGATTCTGGCCATGTTTACACCTGGTGTTTTAATCTATCTTATCTGTCCACTTCGACCACTTTTGTACTGATTTCTTTGAGGGGAGGGGTCTATGGGTGGGTAAATTTATGGGCTTTTTCAGATCTGGTGATCTAATGGACAAAATAAGCTTGCGCAATTTACATATTAAAGCGAAAGGAGACGACGGAAACACATACAGACAATAGCAGCTTTTGTTTCTGCTCTGACAGCTGCAAGACCACGCTGAACAAATCAGTAATGGTGAGAGAACATTGTACGTTTTTCGTCTTCAAACTGAAGTTAGGTCTTCAGCCAACAAATTTTAAATCCTGTCTGACTAGCGCACTTCTTAAAATGTGTATGCATTAGGCCAGTAAGCGGAGAGTAGGCGTTCTTTTGTGGTTGTTCAAACGCATTCGACCACATGAGCTTCTACACTATGAAAGCAATACGGTCAAATGAGTTTTCGACTACTTCTGGATGTGGTCGAAAGTGGACAAGCTCAAAGCGTTTTACACCCCATTTAGTGTCATCCACTTGTGATCAGATTGACGAAAACGCATCTTAATATCAGGTGTACACAGGGCCTTTGAGCTTTTTGAGAAGATCAGGGAGCAGGTACTGGTCAAAACATTCAGCATCCCAATAGAAAAATGCAAAAGTAGAACAACAGCAACTAGACTGTATAATATCGTAACTGTTAAGGCTGGGACAATACATCAATTCTCAATTCTTGATTAGCGATACAATGAATCTGGATCGATCCTGATAATTTCTCTCTTGAATCGATTCTGAGCTTAGTTTTAACAGCAGTTGGCGCTCTAGGCTATTTTTTAACTGCACACTCAAACCTTTACGAAGAAGAATGCTGGACAGCGATCGTGCATTCGGCTGAGTCATGTAAGTGGTTAAAATATAATTTCACCTCAGCTCAGAATGCTTTTATGACGTGAGATTAATGTAAACAGCCCACTGCGAACACCCTTGTAATTCGCTTCAACCTTTTCAAACTTTATGAATGATTATTTTAGGTTTGGAAGCAACTGGAAGCAGGCAGTGTATGAGTGTTTCTAAAGCACGTAGTGCCATCTGTTGTTAAAAACTAAGCTCAGAATTGATTTGAGAGAGGATCACGATACATCAGAAATGATCAGAATTGCTCCAGATTCTTTGTATCGTGAATTAAGAATCAATGTATTGTCCCAGCGCTAATAACTGTGAGCCTTCATCAGAGCTTGAATGCGTTCCCGTTTTGATTTTGAAAGAATTAAGTGCATAAAGTCAAAAATAGACTTTCTCAATACATGTTCTTATTGTGCAAAATACATCAAAGCATATTATTCAAAAGAAAAAAAAAAAAAAATCTTTATAATTTTTCATTGAAATGTAATAACTTTGACTATTTAGCCATTGTTTTAACGCCCAAACCAGGGATGTTCAAACCAGTGACGATAACTGTAAGGTTTTAATAATCATTCTAATTCCACAGCTATAATGCTATTGCCTGGTTTCACAGACAAGGCTTAAGCCTAGTCCCAGACTAAAATTCAGAAGTCCTGTCTTAAATGAAAGCAACTTGTATTAACATATCTTTAAAAATGTCAGTGCCATTGTTTTGTCTCAAGATGCACACCAGCAATGTTGTTTTTTTAAGGCATGTTTATAAAAGCTAATTACATGTTCTAATTTAACTAAGGTCTAGTCCTGGCTTAGTCTAAGCACTGTCTGTGAAACTAGGCCTACATGTTTTAGGTGTTGTCCTTAACATTCAGATCAGGTGCAACATAAACTTTTCATGATTCAATCAATCCCCAATGGACAAAATCATGTCTCACCCTAAAATATTCTCATTAAAAATGTAGTTTCACTCAGAAAATGTCACATTATGGAAGTAACATGGGTTTTGAATGCATTTTCATGTTGATTTTTTTTTTTTTTTATAGAGGAGCTGCTGAACTACAAAAATCAGGGTTAATGTCTGGCACATGGTTGTTTCATTGGAAATATTCCCTATTGAATATGAAACTGGCCACTGTGGCGGGCCAGATAGACAGAGAGTGAGGGCTTGACCTGAGTTACGAGAGACAGCGTGCTTCAGCAGCCACGTAATGAAAGAACCATTTCATGCGATTCTCATCATCTTTCCATTACAAGGCAAAAGAGGTGTGCTGATCAGACACAGGCCTGATATCAAACCAAGCCCCTGCAAGCCGAATTACGCTGACAGTAATCTCAGTGAACACCTCTCAGCATGCTTCATCATATCAGAGTGAGAGAGAGAGAGTGAGAGAGAGACTGGGATATAAGTACTCAAACACACTTATAAAACTACACCAAATCCAATTAATATGGTTGCAAAACTACAGACCCAATCTGAGGTTTACAGTGATGCGACTAAATGTGATGTGACGTAAAGATTGAGGAGCCTTGGGTGAGGGTGACGAGTCTGTCTGCTTGCATCAGTTTTATCATACATCATTAGCTTAATTATGGCACAGGCCCAGGCCCGGGCCCACAGAGGGTCACTTCAGGACCAGGGTCTCCACATGGCCCCCTCCTAATAAAGACAAGTATGAGAAACTGTAGCAAAAGATTCAGCCCTACAGGCAAATCGAGCTCTAGACTGAGATGAAGATGCGAAGAGAAAGAGGCTTGGAAGATTATGGTTTATTGATGTAAACAACTAAAAAAAATCCACTGGCACGTCTAAGCAGATACTGGCAGGGAAATAAACCACCTAAACTGAACAGAAAGGCGCTTGTGTGCAAGCTAGAGGCAGAAAGACACAGAAAGTACAACTATTTCAACAAACGCCACCTTTTTGAATATTTGATTACGGGAATGGACTGGCCAGAGGAAGCAACAGGACTTTTCCCAGTGAGCTGGTCAACTTTGGGCCAGCTGCTGAAAACAAATGCATAAATGATATGTGAATATACAAAGAATCTTATCCAAAGAATGAAAATAAAATAAGTTGTGTTCTTGCAGGTAACCTTTGCCAAGCAGCAATTCTATACTTCCCCTGCCAAGTCTCTCCCACATGCTGAGAAATGAACATGGTGGGGGACAGATGTTACAATAATAAAAATGTACAAAAGAGTAAAAATTGTAAAATAAACATAATGAAATGTGCAGGATTTGAACCCATGTTGATGATTTTTTTTAATGTTGTAATTTGTGTTGCATTTTTAATAAAAAAAGACAACAACAGCCATTTAAGACATATAAAAATATGATGAAATTCGTTATATCAATTAAATAATAGAGTAGGCCAGTATTTCTGGTGGGTCACATCTCAAAAAGGGGCTGCATGTCTGTTTTAATATCTGCATATCAAGGGATTTTGACATGGTTAGTTCATCCAAAAATGAAAATTGTGTCATCAATTACTCACCCTCATGTGATTCTAAACCCATAAGACTCTCGTTCATCCTCGGAATACAAATGAAGATATTTTTAATGTTCTCTCTCATTTTTTGTCCATCCAATGAAAGTCAAACTTCCATTCATCAAGAAGTACAAACATACAAAAAGCAATACATATGAATTGATCGGTTTAACTCTCAGGGGTCGGCGGTCGCGCCGGCGATACCGCCTCGGTTTTTTTCTTACCAGTGCGAAAGAGACTCAAAATACTCTGTCAATTTTCACTATCATTTGTGATAGTGTGGGATTGACGTGTTGTGGTGGGATGGGTTTAATCCGAATAGATTAAAACTGTTCTGCTCTCCATTCTCAAATCATCTCTGCTTCAGCGGTCTCACAAATAAACAACCAGATGATTATTAAATTACTGAGGTGAAATTTACATTCCACTGCAGTGCATGACTCACATCTAACTTAAAGGCATATTGCACACTTCAGTAGGGTGTAGCTGGCAATGGAAAACCTTTACTGGCAGAAGTTCAGATATAAAGCTTACTGGGTTCATTTTAAATATGCAGTAGTTGCTTGTGAATGCACACACAGCTAGCGTTAGTGAGCTAACGCTTGTGGCTAGCGCACAGCAGTGGGTCATTAGCTTAAATCTGAAGTTGTATCAGTGGATAATGGAGGATTGAAGGACATCAGTCAACTTTCTGCTTCATAAAGCACGACTGAACCACCATAATGCCATTGACTGTAGCCACTAGCAAAGAGAGAGATCTCCTGAACACATTCATCAATGCAACACTCATGCTAAGGGCTTTGAGGTGACTGTGGCAACAAGGAATGCAAACATCTGCTTCATTGCTTTAGCCAACAAGTGATGAACCATGAGCATTCATGCCCTAAGGTGGTACGGTAGGAGTGGATGAACGGTTGAAGGCAGGATGGATTGGACATGCTCATGATCATGCAACAATTGCCAACTGTAGGGTGTTGGTTGATGTTGACTTTATGAAGTGATCTAAGACCATAATCAATGAAAACGACTAAGAACAGATTCTGCTGAACATAGCAAACTGAACTCAGCTAAAAAATATGGAGAAAGTGCTCTATAAACCCAGTTATCTACACAAGCTTTTGCAATATAGACTTTTATGAAGTAACATGAAATGCTAAACATATGTGTAAATACATACACACATGTTGGGTTTCCATTTTTTATGGGGACATTCCATAGACAATGATTTTTATACTGCACAAACTGTATATTCTATCCCCTAACCCTACCCCTAAACCTATACCATCACAGAAAACTTTCTGCATTTTTACATTTTCAAAAAAAAACTCACTTAGTATGATTTATAAGCTGTTTTCCTCATGGGGACCACAAAATGTACCCACAAGGACAAAGATTTGAATATTGCCCTTTGTAGGGACATTTTGTCCTAACCTAACCGTACCCCTAAATACAACCCTCACAGAAAACATTTTGCATTTTTACATTTTCACACAATATTTAGTATGGGGATCAACGGATTGAAGGTCCAAATTGCAGTTTCAATGCAGCTTCAAAGGGCTCTACATGATCCCAGCCGAGGAATAAGTCAAACGACTAAGACTAAGTCAAATGCCCTTTACAAATAAATAAATAAATGAATGAATGAATGAATGAATGAATAAATAAATAAATAAATAAATAAATAAATAAATAAATAAATAAAAGGTAAAACAACGATGTTGGGCGATTTTGAAGTTGGAGGAGAAAATGAGATGGAGTTTTTCGCCCTACCACGGTACTTCCACCTACGTCATGCGTGAACTTTCCAACATGATTACATAATAGGCATCGCAGAGCTAGTGCAAGACAAGCATTTGTGGTTAAAAAGTATATACATTTTTATTTTTTTTTAGAAAATGACCGATCGTTTCGCTAGATAAGACCCTTATTCCTTGGCTGGGATCGTGTAGAGCCATTTGAAGCTGCATTGAAACTGCAATTTGGACCTTCAAACCATTGATCCCCATTGAAGTCCACTATATGAAGAAAAATCTTGGAATGTTTTCCTCAAAAACCTTAATTTATTTTTGACTGAAGAAAGAAAGACATGAACATCTTGGATGACGTGGGGTTGAGTAAATTATCAGGGAATTTTAATTCTGAAGTGAACTAAACCTTTAAGTCAGTTTGCTGTATATAGCAAACACTGAAATTAGACTGCTTTAAACTGTCTTAAATGTTATTAATTTTGTCTCATTAGATAGTTTTTCCATGATATTGGGTATCCGCAATGTTTGTTTTATAGCTGTGGGCAACCACTTGAAAAAGTGAACCAATGTTCCCAGGTAAGAACAGTCACAATGAAGCCTTTATAGTGCCAAACTCGGTATGATTAGTGTGATGATACAAAGGAAGCAATCAGAAATATCCCATACTGTCTACCTCCATTGCACTGCATTGCTAGATTTGCATTGAACTCAATCAATGGGGAGCTAAATAGACAGCGCTGAAATTACCAGGATTAACTGGAAACTCTTTGAAATGGTGAGCTACTTCGGGAGGACTGCACATCATAACCTTCCTAATGTACCATTTAGCAACTGAGGCAATATTCGCCAACTAAATAGTCAGGGGTATCATGCTCGAAATTGTCAACCGTAGGTGTTCATATAATGATGGAGGTGCAATGCAAGCTGGTGGAATGAAAATTGGACAAATTGGATCTCATCTTTACGCACCCCAGGATCCAAACTCCATCCATTGTTATTGTTATGTTAGCAGGGAAGGATTGGACATGATCCACACTAATGAGCAAAATGAAAAACCAATCAATGCACTGCACAGTCTGTGAGTGTATAATTCACTTATTAGTAGGAATCAGTATCTACATTTACATGCTGCCTAATAATCTGACTGACAGCTCACTCAATCACCAGACTGAGTGCAATCTAAATGTAGTTCTATCCAACTGAAATATGCAGATGTTAAATAATCCATTGAATAGAAGAATAATTACTATGTAAACTACCTTCATAACTGGATTAAAAAAAATATCTTGTGTACATGCGAAAAGCAGCAGGTCTCCCACCAATCTCTGCTGCAGACTCTCATTCAGAAATGACTTGAGGATTGGAGGTTTATTCAGTAAAGTGAGAAGAAAGCTTGCATAGCATATTTTTAGATATGTTAAAAAAAAGGCAAACACGGCAATTACGCACTGCGGTGCAATGCGGAGTCATCTAACGCCTTTAGACAGCGAACTGGTGGACCACTGACAGGACTCCCAAACTTCTTGCTGTTTTGGTAACATTGACAATACTTGCTGCTTTGCACATGCAGACAGTCCATACAGAATATGCGGTGCAAAAGTACAATGCAGATTTCAGGGAACATAAACAGCACATTCAGAACCTGCTATCAGATTGAAATGATTTAGATTTTCAGTAATCTTAATATATTAATATTGTAATATTATTAACAGAACTTAATTGCAGTGACCAAATTTAAACGTGTGATTTACACTGCATTTTAGACAAATATATATATATATATATATATATATATATATATATTCATTTATTTATTTATACACTAATCATGGAATCTAATTATGAATTATAGAAAGCTGTTTTCAAAATTCAATCTGAATGGCCATAACACTTCTGAGAACACAGAAGGACATTTAATGTATTGCTATATATAAATGCATTGTTACCTCATCACTAAAAGGTGCAAATATTCATGGCGAATGTAATGCAGGCAGTGCTGAAGGTCAGGTGACCCTCAGTAAGGGACACACTGATAAAACTGAGGTTTAGAATTCTTTATGAGGCATGAGACAGTCTGAGACAGAGTTACTAATAGAGAGACATTTGAAGTGAGAGAAAATGTCACATAATTGAATTATGACACACTGAGTTGGGTTTTATCACAGCAAAATTCAATAAAAGCCACAGGGGATTAGAGAACTGACCAAATAAATCTTTAAAATGAAAATAATTAAAAACAAAACAAAACAATTAATTAATCTCTTCCTGTCTACAAATGATTGGGAGTCAGTAAGATTTGTTTAATGTTTTTGAAAGTTGTCTAACACCATGTCCTAACCAGACGCAACGTGACGCTGCGACACGCGATAAAAGGTATCTTTTCCATGTTAATCAGAGTTATTGTCCTAACCAGCCACGACGGCGAAATGCGATGATTCTATTTTAGAAACAGTTTCTATTTCTCTGTGACGTTGCGGCTGGAACAGCAACACAAAGTATGGCAATGATAATATCAGGTACTATTTATGTGTTTTATTTAATGTTAAAAGTGTCTATGTGAGTTTGAATATCATTCTGTGTTCCCGGCTTTTTAGCTGTAATGAAAACAACACTGGCGAATTCACCTCAGATCTTGAAAATAAATAAATGGGCACAAGAATGTTCAAACTGTCAACTCAATGCGAACAAACAAGTTTATTCTATGACAAAGATTGGTTCAGTCACTCCGTATGTACTTTAAATAATGTTTAAATGGTGTAATATTTATTAATTTTACTATGTACTTGCCCATTTCATTGTGTCTGCTGTGCTCTTGCCGAGAGAGCCCGCCTACACTCTCTTCTGATTGGCTGTGGTTTTTGATTGATTTTATCGCTTCTCATTGTCGCGTCGCGTCTAGTGTGGACAGTCAAATTGCTCGTCGCTGGAATCTTATCACATCGCGTCTGGTTACGACATGGTGTAATGCTCACCATGTCTGCATTTATTTGATCAAAAATACAGTTTAAAAAAGATCGTATCAGAATCTGTGATTTGTTCATTCTCTTGAACCTTTATTTAACTGACAAAAGTACACCGAAAAAATGTAAATGTTTTCACTGGCCAAATTAATTGTATTTTCTAAATATAAAAACTTGTTGATTTTGATGGCTGCAACACACTCCAAAAAAGTTGGGACAGAGGCAAAATAACAGTGAAAAGATATCAAAATATCCAAGTTAAACGGTTTTGAAACAGTAAACAATTAACAGCTGAATTGGTAATAGGTGAGGGTATTGGGTTTGGGTATAAAGGGAGCATCCACCAAAGATTCACTTTTGCAACAAAGATTGGTCATGGCTCACCATTTTGTGCCAAATTTCATTAGAGAATTGTCAAACAATTCAAAAATCACATTTCTCAATGCAAGATTGCAAAGTATTTAGGTCTTTCACCATCTATACAATGCATAAGATTGTGAAAAGATTCAGGGAATCAAGAGAAATCTCAGTCTGTGTAGAGCAAGTCAGAAAACCTCTATAAAATATGCGTGACCTTCGAGCCTTCAGATAGCACTGAATGAGAAACCGTCATGCTGCAGTATAAAAATAACCACATGGGGTTGGGAGTACTTTGAAAAACCGTTGTCACTAAACAGTCTGCTGCTGCATCAATAAATGCAACTCGAATCTCTGTTACGCAAGGAGAAAGTTATATATCGATTCTATACAGAGATGCCGCAGAGTTCTCTGGACCCGAGCTCATCTCAGATGATCCAAAAGACAGTGGAAATGTGTGCTGTGGTCAGATGAGTCAATGTTTCAGCTTGTTTTTGGAAAAAACGGACATAGAGTTCTCAGTCCCAAAGGCGAAAGGGACCATCCAGACTTTCATCAGCAAAAGGTGCAAAAGCAAACATCTGTCATGGTATGGGGGTGCATCAGTGCAAACGGCATAGGTGACTCGCACTTGTGTGAACGTACCATTGATGTGGAAGCGTATATTGTGATTGTACAGATACATAAACTGCCATCAATATGACATCTTTCCTGGGAAGCAAGACAATGCCAGGCGTCATTCTGCACATGCTACATCAGAGTGGTTTCAGAGACACTCTACACCGTAGAGTGGATGTGCTTGACTGTCCGCCTGCAGTTCAGATCTGTCTCTTATTGAAAATGTATGGCCCCTTAATTCTCAAAAGGAGAATCAGACAAGGATGACCACAGACTCTTGAGTAGCTGTCTTGTATCAGGTGAGATTGGGCAAAAATTGCACTTGCAAAACTGCAACAATTAGTATCCTCAATTCCCAAATGATTAAAAAGTGTAATTAAAAGGAAAGGTAATGTGACACAGTAGTAAACATGCCTGTGTCCAAACTTTTTTGGAGTGTGTTGCAGCCATCAAAATCATTTTTTATGTATATATTTACAAAATACAATCAATTTGGCCAGTGAAAACATCTTTTCTTTGTACTTTTGTCAGTTAACTAAAGGTTCAAGAGAATTAACAAATCAGAGATTCTTGATTTTACTGCATTTTACAAAATGTCCCAACTTTTCTTGATTTGGGATTGTATTACAAATATTACTAACCCCAAACATTTGAATGGTAGTTTTTATATATACTCATTTAATATGGTTGTTACAATATCCGATTGAATGTTAGCATAAAAAAGAGAGAGAAAAAGACAAGAAAATAGGGAAGTTGGCAGTGCATTGGAGTCAAAATATGACCAACCCTTGTGGAATATCTGGAGAGGAGTTAAAAACTTTCTCCAGAAAATATGAAACTTTCAGTTCACCACACATGCTTGCTTTTCAATTTTTAATGGTATCATGTTTCTGAGTGGTATGGGAAAAAAAAAAATCTCAGGCCTACTGAGAAGAAATGGTCTGCAGTTTTGCTGGTGGGAGCGAGTAGTGCTGGGCCTCGACAGACTCACTTCATTATGGACTTAACTCCCTTTGGTCCCTGTGAGGGAGAGCGGAAGATGAGACTGACTCCAAGAGAGAGAGATGAGAGGGTAGAAAGGGAGAGAGGATGAAAAAAAGAGAGAGTACCGCTGTATCTGGGACAACCGTTGACATGACAAAACGGTTCTCTACGCAATAACAGTAAAAGAACGACTCAATTAGTGTGGCTCCTATCTCGGCTCCTTTATCGATCTTCTCCAGATGAAGAACAGCAGACGAGAGAGTTTTCAATCAAACGCTACTTTCTGAAGAAGGACAGAGGCGAGGTTCACGCAGGGTGAAAATCCATGGCTGGAAATATAAAGAAATATGCAAAGCGTGTATACTGATGATTGGTAGGCAGGGTGTGTAGGTTCGTCTGACCCGATATGCCGCTATTGAAATGCCTCTTTTTTTCATGATTGTGTCGAATACAATTGCTGGGCCTGAGTCGGACACGAACGGAAAGTGTCCCTGCGGATAGATCAATCGGACAACTCATCAGAGGCAGGGGGCACTCAGGACAATTCAATCCCTTTCAAAATTAACCTTCAAGATAAGAAGAAAAAACTAGACTGCTGGCTACTGTGCCGCAACGCCCCCGAAGGGAATGTTTTTCGGATGGCATGCTGAGTTTAAATGCTACAGCAATCTCTTTAAACGAAGTGGAAAACAGCATATAATGAACGTAACTGAATTTGTGACCATTCTCACGACATAATTTCAACGTCATTTAAGGAACCAGAGGACAGATGGTTTCTTAGTCTCAGCGGTAATACGGACATTTTCATGCGTTTTTCAATTTGCGGACTATACACGCTTCCCGTAATTCACGCCGCCCTCTTGGTTAAGCAAGTAATGGAGGTGCAAATTTTCAAGAGATGTGCATATGAGAATTTATGTTTCTATTGTTATAGATGTGTGTGTGTGAGCGAGTGTTTGTTCTGCCATCGCCATCTGTCCCCGGCATTGTGTGAGTGATTGGGTGTGTGTGTTTCTGGAAAAGCTCCAGGCGAGGACTCATCTGCTTCATCAGGCCTCCATCAGTCCTTTGACATCAGAAAAGAACAGCGACAAGTGCCCGAAAGCCCAACAACGCTCCCTACAGCTGTGCACCTCACAGACATCGTCTTGTGTGTGTGTGTGACGGACGTGAGCTAAAGGAACATGTCTAACATCATTAGATGAACATCTTGTACCTCTCTTAGGTATCTGCAGCCATACACGCACACACGTTGGGTTCTGTGGGGACTTTCCATAGACATAATGATTTTTATTTTGTACAAACTATATATTCTGTCTCCTACCCCACCCCTAAACATACCCATCACACATTGTAAACCCTAACGCTCAAAATAATTTATTGGTTTAAGTAGGACAAACTTAAATTAAACAAATTAGTTCAGTCAAATTAACTTTTTGCACTTTCTTTTTCTTTCAGATTCACAGAACTGATATATTTTAAGTAAACTGAACTGTTTCATTGTTTTGAGTTTTATGAACTTATTTCTTTTAATTTAGACAAAAGTTAAGCTTAACTGAAACTGGGGTGGGATTTCTCTTACCCATTTTTTGTGCAAGATTAATGTTAAGTGGGATTTTTAGTAGTGATTAATGGTTTGTTATGCTAAATTAGAAGAATTTATGTTAATGTGGGTTTTGGAGAGTTACCATTATGGTGACAAGAGGTGCATGCGGCTTGGTTTGAGAGCAAGTATGTTAAATGCTTTATATTGCTGTACTCATTCGGCAAGTGCTATACTATGCCATTGTTAACATGTTAGCAAATTAACAAGTTAGCATTTTCTGAATTAGCTTGTTATAACTAAGTTTACACTAATAAAAATGTTCACATTAATGTTACATGAAAATTTTAAGTTAAATATATGAATTAGTGTACTCAAACATTTCAAGTTAAGAACAATTAAAATGTATGAGTACAAAATGAAAGTCTACCAGCTACCATCTTAACGTAAAAATTGAGGCAACTGATTGAGGCAATTTTTTTTTTTTTTTTTTTTTTTGAGTTTTGGGTTATTATTAAACCCAACTTATTTGGGTTTACAATGCAGAAAACTTTCAAAAAAACCAAAAACAAAACAAAAACATTCTGTTTGATTTATAAGCTGTTTTCTGCCTAGGGACCAAAAAAAAAAAAAGTCCCAACAAAATCAAAAATAACTTATATTACTATCTTTGAGGGGAAATTTGGTCCCCACAATGTAGGGTTTACCTGGACCACACACACACACACACACACCTAAGGTAAGCTGAGGAGAACGATAACAGGAAGTGACTAACCGAGACTACGATATTTCATCATTCATAAAAACCATCTCTGCCATTACTAAAGGCTTTCTTAACCTTTTTTTTTTCTTACAATTTCTTTATCCTCTTCACAATGCTCTCTTGGGCCCTGGAACGCCATTATCTGGCAGCCATTGATAAATGAAGTAAAGATAAAGGAAAGAGGAGCTAATTAATATCGAGAGGAGCTCCAGGTTGCACATCGATACAGTGCCTTAAAACACAATCTAACTTAGGAGAGAGAGAAAGAGAAAGACAGGGACAGATAACGAAGAGCTCAGGCATTGCGGGCTTCCATTGAGCCGTGTGTAATGATCGCAGGAATAATTCGGAAGAGATAGCAGGGAAGTATTGGATCAAAATTTCACTTTGCACCCTCCTGTGCGACGTACGCGCTTGTGTACGACCAGATCAGATTTAGCATTTGTATTGGACAGCAATACACTCAGGAATACAACAGCAGACCTTATCGGGCCAAGATTAGTGTCGGAAGGGAAAAATAAAGAGACCCAAAGGAAAAACTTCATACACCACGATCAATACCTAAACCAAATGAGACAAGAATATAAAACACCAGGATTGCACTTAATGAATAAAGTGTAATCTATGGTAAAGGATGAAGTGATAGTAAGGTTACCTAATGAAATTTTCATGGAGATGGTCAAGCAAGATAAACCCAGTATCCTTCATTATTTCAAAAGTTTAGTATACAGATAAAAAGTTAAGTCTGGGACAGATCCTACAAGTGTCCTTATACATGAGAGTAGAGTTAAAACGATACCAAAAGCATTAATAGTTGATACCAATACAAGTTTCACAATTCTCTATACTAACTTTGATACCACAGCAAAAATTAATATAAGGAATTTAATTTAAGAACTTGACATTTGTTCTATTGTAATATATATTATAGTGAAATGTATTTTTGTAATGGTAAAGCTGAATTTTCAGCATCATTACTCCAGTCTTCAGTGTCACATGATCCTTCAGAAATCATTCTAATATACCAATTTGCTGCTCAAGAAACATTTCTGATTATTATCAATGTCAAAAGTGTCAAATAATTGATAAAATTAATGCCACCTTGCCGAATAAAAGTATTAATTTCTTAAAAAAACTTACTTACCTCAAAATATAAATATTAAGCAGCACAACTGTTTTCAATAACAATATTACTGTTTTTTTACTGTATTTTTATCAGTGCATCTTTGCTGCTTTTTTAATATTTTTGTGGAAACCATGATATAAAAAATTGAATACTTTAATTCAACAAGAATGCATTAAATTGTTTAAAAATGATAGTTAAAAACATTTATGTTACAAAAGTGTTCTTTCAAATAAATGTTTACTAAACTTCCCATTCTTAAAATAATCCTGAAAAAAAAAAAAAAAAAAAAAAATCACAAAAATATTAAGTAGAAAAAACTGTTTTCAGTTTTTTTTATTGATAATAACAAGAACCATTATTATTAATTGAGCACCAAAAATAACTTAGCACTGATTCAACATATTAGAATGATTTCTAAAGAAATCTCTATACAATCTACATAGAAACTCTACTTTGTGTCTGAAAAAAGCTCAGTGTTCAGTTAAATGGTCTTTTCTCACTGCATAAATGGACGTTCCCATTGCGCAAATCGACTATTTGCTTTTCACAGCACTGCCTGCCCGTCAAACACTTGCGGTGTATTTATGTTGTGACAAGCTCTCCTGCATGGAGAGTGTTGTGTGGACACCAGTAAAGTAGTCCATGTTTGTGCTTCTGTTGAGTATTATATAAGGTCAACGAAGGGGAGATCATCAAATAAGCCACATTTTGTCAAAAGTGCAGACAATGCAAGTTTGAGTCCAGCTCCTGATCCTGTCCGCACCTCTTCACCCTATCATGTTGTATCTTATCTCTTAAAATAAGGAAAGTTGCCAAAAGAGCAAAAGAACCATGTTTAAATGTCAGTGCACATGGACCTATCCACAAATTATTTAAACTAGAACAAAAATGACTCCGCAAGAGTGGCTGTACTGTTGAACAGATCTGATCAAAGCTAAGGGCTGGACTGAGACAGACAGCAACGCTTCTGACAAAAAAAAAAAAATAAATATTAATAATACATGACACATTGTAAGCAGATCATCAAATGCATCTGTGGAAAGCCTTTTCAATTGAGGTCTTGCATTTGTCAATGAAAACCTAACAAACGAAAACTCTCACAATAATTGGATGAATATGAAGTTTCTGAGAAAAAAAGATCACAGGCCATGTTTAATAAAGTAATATCAAAAGATAACATTTATGCAGAACAGCCTCTTTTATTAGACACCGACTACACAACACGTATATTATTCTGCAAGGGGGTAATTTATGTATTCATTATAAATCAGGCTTTCTAACTAAAAGGCATATCTGGTGCTGCTATATCTAATAGAGATCAAAGAGCACTGGATGATGTGTTTGGAACTTGGACATGAACATGGACATTTCAGTGAGGGGTTATGGTGATCCGGTCATTTTTAATGTCATATTTTTAATGAGATTAAAGAAGTAGCAACTTATGATTGCTTGCTTCCTTTTGCTTCCTTCCTGGTTCCTCTTGCCTCCTTCCTTCGGCTCTGCATTCTTGGTTGACTAAACTAAACTAAACTAAACTAAACTAAATTAATGTAATATAATAATGTTTGGGGTCAGCAAGCTACTTTTTAAGAAATTAATCATTTTATTCAGCAACAATGAATATAATTTATTGGACAAAAATGAGGACAATGTTACAAAAGATTTCTATTTCAAATAAATGCTATGCTTTGAACTTATTTTTTTTCATCAAAGAACCCTGAGGAAAAAAAAAATGTATGATATCGGTACAACTGTTTTCAACATTGATAATAAGAAATGTTTCTTGAGCAACAAATCAGCATATTAGAATGATTTCTGAAGGATCATATGACACTGAAGACTGGAATAATAATATAACATAATATAATATAATATAATATAATATAATATAATATAATATAATATAATATAATATAGCCATGACTTATTCATGATACAGCACTAGCCTCGAGTACCTTATTGCTTTTATAAAACAGTTACCACACAATACAAATATTAAAGCCAAAAATATGTATTAATGCAACTTTCATGAAGTAAACTTTCCCTAAAAGCCTTCCTTCCGCCGGAAAAAATAGTCCCTAGCCGTGAACAGCAACAGAAGTGAATAAGTCACAATCAATGTATTGAATGTGAATGTATACACAGAGCGGCCTATGAACTCCTTGTGAGTGTTGAAGCCGACTTCTGCTGATGAAACTGCAAACTATTCTTCAGTAAAATTTTCTTCAATTTATTTTTTTAAACTCTGACTCCGGGTTCTTTATTCATTATATCTGGTTCTTGGGTCTTTAACTGTAAATTCCCCTACACCCTTAAGTTCTGTGCCACTAACTGCACCAAATGAAACTGCAATGTCAGACCACTTGGCTCAACCAATGACAAGAGTTTGGAACCAGACAACCTGTATTTGGAAACTATGTTTTAAACAGTCATTAGTTTTGAAGTTCTATTGTGGCACAGAAATTATACATCTCAACTTTAAATTTAACATTGCAAAGTGCTATTTATTGTGTGAGAAAGGTCACATTCACATGTCGACTCTGCACTGTGAACTGTGAAGTTTCTGGTTGTAATTGGCCAATGACTGCAAATTACAGTTTATTCTCATCTCATCACTGGTTCAAAATAGAAGAAGGTGGACAGAACAGGGAGGTTGTGATCTCACCACATTTCTTCTTCACAATAAATCACTGTAATCTTCAGCACTAAGACTCGGACCACTGCAGTGCAAAAAAACCCATCAGACCCCAGAGCAAAAACCACTAATTAAGTCATGAGTCATTTTACAGTTTGCATCCCCTCTAAATCTGCAAAAAGTTCTGCTGTGGAGATTAAATAATTACCTGGACTTAAAAGAAAAACTATTTTTCTACTTCCAAGAGATCTTACTGAAAATCCAATAGATATTGCCTCATTCTGAAAAACAAAAATGCAGGATTTGCATTTCTGAGCACATTTTTCCCTTCCAAATTTGCATAACAAGCTCTCAAACTCTTTTTTTGAGAAATGCCTTATGTGAAGAACATTTTCAAAACAAAACAAAACAAGCATACTCTGGAGACCTCATCCACACAAGGTAATACTGAAAGTAGCTTCTTTGCTGCTCGCTTGCTAGCACATCAGAAAGAACAGGGCTGCATTTTATTGGTTTTTGTAAAGCATCATCCATCATACTCATGGGTGGGAAACAAAGTTTTGAAACAAGTGTTGACATTATTGAAAAAGCAAAGAAACCCCCAAAACTCCCGACCACTTAGGAGCTAACTTGTTTTGTGGGACTACCTAACCAGGTAGACTGATTACTAGTGAGTAAGGTAATCACATAATAGAAAACATGCTCCACGTGTTCAGAATGGATCAAAATGTTTCAGAACAGCGGACGCCATTCAGCCCGTGTGTAAAGATTAGTTATTGTTTGCTTATGTATTCTCTGCTGTTCTTTGAGCTTCAGCAGCCCGTACACAAAATAAATGTGTCTCCTGCCAGTGAGACATCGTCCTATCAGTCAGCATTAATGGTCTGAGAGCAGGGGCCGAGGATCTGGCGATGCGGGGCTCCGCTGAGCGCGGTCCGGGGCCAGACAGCCAGACGCAGGGGAAATGAGCTCCATTACTAAGGTGGCCATGTTGGGGCTGGGAGATTGGGCTGGCTCTTATTGCCTGTGTTTTGAACAAATGGGAAATGTGATTCCCTCAGGCCCCAGACAGCCGAGAAGGGACGACTGATCATTATACACTAACATCACTAGCACAATGGAGATGACAAGGGCATGGAGGCCCCAAAGGATACAAATGATGGAGTATGTGCAAGGTGGGAGCGAGAGTATATTTGTGTGTTTGTACTCATATATAAAGGCCAGAGTCGTGCTTAATGTTGAGCAGACAGTGGCACAGACAGTAATGAGGAGAGCAGAAAGAGGGCTTCTCATCCCCCAGTGTTAACCTTTCTCTCACTTTTTCATTACCCTACCACATCTTTCCATCCTGTTTTACTCTCATACTAGCATGCTGTCCCCATGCTCCGGTGAGAGTCCCTGACCGTGAAGCAGGACAGAACGAGCCAATAGGATTTTTCAGCTCGGCCACTGAGGATGTTGAATAAGATATAGGTAATTCTGGAAACAGAGCAGGTAGCTGTTCACGTACAATCAAGAAGATCAAATTCAGAATCAAAGAGCTGCAAAAGTATACATGAACACGACGTATTGAAGTGACAGATTTTGAGAAAAAAAACTAAGTTTGCATCCATTTACAATTACATATAAATATAAATATTTAATATATAAAAAAAAAAAAAAAACACTACTGTTCAAAACTTTGGGGTCAAATAATATGATAATATCATAATATGCATCAAAATATTAAGCAAATCAGCTGTTATCAACATTGATAACAATAAGAAATGTTTCTTGAGCAGCAAATCAGAATATTTGAATGATTTCTAAAGGATCATGTGACACTTAAGACCACAGGATCACAGGAACAAATTACATTTTAAAATATATTAAAATAGAAAGCAGTTATTTTAAATTGTAATAATATTTCACAATTTTAAACATTAAATAAACCTTACAGACCCCAAACCTCTGAATGATAGTATATAAAATATCATTTTTTAATAACTTGCTATAAATATTATTTGTTATACTGTATATAAAGTGTACATTCTCAAAACTCGTAAACTCCAGACGCTTTATTTTCCAGGCCTGTCTAAAATAAAATGTTATAATATCATAAATATCAAATATAAATATCATACATTTTATTTGTTTTGATGTGGTAGCATACAAAAGCTGAATTAAACTATTGTGGGTGTTAAAAAATGTTTTCAAAACTCATTTAAAAAAAAACATAGTGGACACTATGTTGCAACGAGTTATGTCATTGTCTGGCTTTCAGCATGGACCAATTCTGAGAGAGGCTGGCAGATTCCCTGGTCAAGCACCAGCACCATTTCAGTGTAAGAAAGACATATTCAATCCCATGATGCCTTGAGCAAACATGTGTCATCTCCAGGATAGACTGATTGAGTTATAGCTCCAAGATAACACATTAATGTGCTGTACGGGACCTCCGACATTCAAGCACACTGTGTTTCGACCAACAGAACTGACACTCAACAACATTTGTTTCAGATTTACCTTGCAGCAGACAGCAAACAGTATCAAGCTCCAGTGCTGGCTCCTAGTTAACCTCAAATACCCATCAAACAACCCAGTGCTGCAGCCTTCTCTACCCAGGGCAGGTGAAATCCCCACCGGTCACAATTACCCAGCCAAGCACCTTCATCAAACAACCATTGCCTGGGAGCACGTCTGACGCGCCACAGCCCTAATTCACTCCCACTCCAAACTACACTGCATAGGGACCAAATAGCCACAAGCAATAACATCTATCCATCCACGTCTCCCACATCTAACTTCGGAGGAAGGGAGTGGGATAATGGCGTTGTTTAGCCGTTGCCATTTGGATTTGACTAGCAGGTGCTTTCGGCTTTTTCTAAAACCGTGGCAAATGTGAAATGTTTTATTCATGTTCTATGATAAAACTTTGCAATGTACTGTGTGTGGTGCGTGTTGAAAAGGTTCAAAAGTAAAGAGTTCTCCATCGTTCTTTTTCCACATTTCAGTGGCATAAATAAAAAAATTTGAACAATGATTATTATCGAAGACTGACTTACGTAATCCAAGTGTTACAAAACGTGTCCACTATGTACACACCTCCATGGCACTGCCTTAATTTATTAACCTGCCTATTATAAAGATAAATAAAGAGGCAGTTTTAATACAGTTGGGACAAGAGGAAAAAAAAAAGAACTCCAAATGCCCCATGTCCGATGAAAAAAAAGGAAAGAAACTAAGACAGCAAGAGTAGGAGACAGTTCAAGAGTCCCTTCTCTTCTGAATTGCCAGGGAAGGTAGTTTCAGTAAGAAAGAATAAAATAAATCTTATCAAAGGAGTGCACATATACAATGCACTTGCCTCCCTGCAGACTCTAAAGGAAGGGTTACACAGCCTGATAGTACATCAGCTTAAACCCTCCATGCTTCATTTTCAAAGTCTTCAATCGTACAACACTGCAGTTCTAGCTGTACTTAAAAGAATACAAGTTAGGTTCAACCGACAGGATTTTTTCGCATGTTGATTACCACAGACATAATTTCACTCATCTCTCAGCTCAAAACTGAAAATTGTCAGTGTCTAGATGGTTTAAAGAAAAATCAAAGCTCGCATTTGTGTTAAAGCACTTACATTAAATAATATCTTCATAAGTTACTTTATGTAAACAAGGAAGTTGTTACTTCCTTTCTTGGTATCCTTACACAAACACTGCACAAAAGTTTTCATTTGTAATGGCAGCTTTATAGGAGATATGATATAGTTTAAAGTTAGCTATAACTAATAATTTCTTCATATTTATCTCAAGTTAACACACATAATATTTAAGTCTTGTGGCTATAAACAGTGTATTTTTATGTTTATTGCCTGGTTCCTTTGTATTGAACCCTAGATCATTCTTTAAGCTAATACAATCCAATACTAGAAGAGCGGTGTACCTCAGGTCTCGGTTTTAGGGCCATTTTAATTTTAAATTTTAAATTTTTTTAGTCTATTTTTCTTTTCTTTTTTCTTTTTTTTTTTTTTTTTTGGAGAGTTGGGGATGGGTTAATTCCAATCACTGATCAATTGTTAAATTAATGAGAATAATTTGAAGGAAGCAAGGGAAAACATTCCCAAAAACAAACAAACCAAACATTTCCGATGGAAGATAGAAGGCAACTGCTTTTCATCCCGCCAGAGGATCCGATAATTAACATTCCCATTAATATTCCTTCCACAGAGCCTGGGTGGCTCTGAACGCTTCTGTGAAATGCAAATCGCTGTACACAGAGGCTTCAGAGTGGGAAATGTGTGACTGCAGGGGAGGGCCGCCACTCTACCCCAATAGAGCTCAGAAAATTTCAGGTACCCCATTGACAACAGGAGGGCAGGAGAGACAGGAGTAGACTGGAACTATACACTTTGCGAAATATTCAACACAATGTTTCTGTCTTCTTTATCTAAATCAAGTATAATTCAGTCAGCAAAAATATTATAACATAAATCCTTATTTTTGTCAATGGTTTGACTCTCTGGAAAGGGACAATGAGAAATGCCTTTAAAAAATAAACTTCTGTGTTTCATTGTTTTCTTCTCTGTTTTCCTTTGCTGATCAATTCATAGAAAAACATAGAAAAACAAAGTGCATCTTCTATCGGAGGAGAACAATATGAATATGAAGTGATCCAATCTTTAGATGAAATCACTTTCTGCATGTATGTAACATTGCTGCTTTGGGCTGCAATACACAAAAAGCAAGGTGTGCTATTAAAACCCAGAACTCCTGTTTACTGATGCACAGTGAGCATGATACTAGATGAATTCCATGTTTTCCATTATTGTAAACAGAGTTCTGTTATGAAGATATCAGTGTGCATCCCGAATACAAACACACTGAGCTGAAACCAAATCAGGTGCATATTGACATGTGTTTACAACAAACACAAGCAAATTATCAGCATCATGCCAGGAATTCCGGTCTGCTTCGGCAAAGGATCATTATCTGAAAAACAACTCCACAGCTCATAAAAGCTGCAAGCAAAAGGATCTTGCACTCCAGAGCGAGTAATCAACAGGAGGAGGACAGCAAGTGTGGGTCAGGGGGAGAAAAGAATTGGTGAAAAGATGAGTTATGAGGTGTGTGTGTGTGTGTGTGTGTGTCTTGGTGTGTTTACAATTCCAGAGCTGAAAACTGTGACTGTAGCGAAGATATTGATCTGAGCACAAGCTCGTAATGATGGTAAAAAGAACTGGGATCGGCCGCAAGCCCACAGTCTTTTGTGGTGCCTAAGGAGTCAACAAAATCCCAGACGGAGAAAACTTCAAAGAGTGGAAAAAGTAGTACTAAATTGAAAACGGTAATGAAGTTTAAAGGAGAGCAACTTAAACTTTTTTATTTCTTATCAAACTCTCAAAACACCTCTATACTAACCTTTTATGGGGTATTTCAATTTTTGGTTTGGATCAACATATTGTTATATCATTCATACCTTCGGATCGGCAGTGAGAAGCTTGAAGGCTGCGTACACCTGATTCTCCTTTACACCTCCACCCAGGTCCAGGAAGTTAGCAGGCTTTCCACCATGTAAGTCTATGATGTCACATGTTGCCATAGCAAGGCCAGCACCATTAACTGTGGATATAGATCATGTTTCAGACATTAAAAATAATAATTTTGTCATCATTCACTCACTCTCATGTCATTCCAAATCTGCACAACTTTCTATTTTCCATGGAACACAAAAAGAGAATGTATAAATAATGTGCCAGCTGCTCTTTTGTACGCAATTACAATGAACGGGGACTGGACCTTTCATGCTTCAAACACCTTTCATGGAAATTTAAAGGGTTAGTTCACCCAAAAATGAAAATTCTGTCATTAATTGCTCACCCTCATGTCCTGTAAGACCTTCGTTCATCTTCGGAACGAGAAAGATATTTTTGATAAAATCCGATGGCTCAGTGAGGCCTCCATTGACAGCAAGATAATTAACACTTTCAGATGCCCAGAAAGCTACTAAAGACATATTTAAAACAGTTCATGTGACTACAGTGGTTCAACCTTAATGTTATGAAGCGACGAGAATAATAAAAAGTTTGATACACGCTCCGAACCACTGATTCAAAACAAAAGATTCGTAAAGCTTCGAAGCTTCATGAAGCAGTGTTTTGAAATCGCCCATCACTAGATATTGTTGAATAAAGTCGTTATTTTGTTTTTTTGACACACAAAAAGTATTCTCGTCGCTTCATAACATTAAGGTTGAACCACTGTAGTCACATGAACTGTTTTAAATATGTCTTTAGTAGCTTTCTGGGCATCTGAAAGTGTTAATTATCTTGCCATCAATGGAGGCCTCACTGAGCCATCGGATTTTATCAAAAATATCTTAATTTGTGTTCCGAAGATGAACGAAGGTCTTACAGGACATGAGGGTGAGCAATTAATGACAGAATTTTTATTTTTGGGTGAACTAACCCTTTAACTAGCTCTTACACTGATAATCAATGCGTCCAGAGAGTTCTATTAATCGTATAAGTGAGATTTGTGAAAGAATCACAAGGACCAGTTTTTTGAATTGGATCAATTGTTTCAAATGTTTTGTTTATGATTCAGACATCGCCAACTCCCTATGTCAAAATTTGTATTGAGCAACAGCTTAAATTTCAGTCTGTTCTTCATACAAAACTACTGTATGGAGTCATATGGACTGCTGATATATGACACGTTTACTATTTCACATGACACATTTAACAGCCCTAAAATCACCTTCATTATTTTGAAAAGAATATTCACTATTATAATGTAATATAATTCCATAATATTCAATATAACGGCAGAAAATTATTTTAAAAAATGGAAGAAAACAGTCATACAGGTTTGGAATGTGAATAAATAATTATAGTATTTTCATTTTTTCTTACTTTTTAGTAAAGCTAATGGCTTTAAGTTGGTTCCAAATCATGGACTGATGTTAC